>CM021738.1:27413910-27873513 GCA_011075105.1 Heteronetta atricapilla | reverse complement strand
TTTTTTTTTTTTTTTTTTTTTGAATGGGGCCAACACAGTTCAGTGTTTTCATCCCCTGCTGGGAATCATCTGTCCTCACCCTTTAAACACTTGCAGATGACGCTGCATTTTCACTGACCTGTCCCTACCCACATGGCCTCTGTTCAGGCTGCCTGCCTGCTTTGCTCTATCATTAATGATTTTGCATTTGAGTTTCTGAAAAACGAGTCAAGGCCTCTGTGTGAGTGTGCTAGGATATTCCTTGTTGTGTGACACCGTATCAGGGAGCTGTTTCAGTAGCGTTCCCCACTTAGCAATGTACTGCCAGGCTTCTAGGGTGTCTTTGCCTTTTGCAGCCTAGGTCAAACCCTGCCTGAGCGCTACCAATACTTCCCTGCATGTTAATTTTAGCTAATAGCCATTCAGTAAAACAATGCGTCCAGCTCAAGATGTATGGCACAGATTAATCTGAATGCCCAAACAAATTCAGCAACAGACCCTGGCCTCGGTGGGCTCTTTAAGTCCGGCATAACATGCATTTACATTGTTTTATTTCTCTCTCACACTGTAACTTGCTCCCTGTGGGGTTACGTTGAGTTAGTTTCATTTTCACCTCGTACTAACGCCACCGCAGTCTTGCATTTAAATAGTCTCATTTCATTTTGATCCCGTGACGACATCACCTCCACAGCGGTGCAGTCAGGCTGGCTGGAGATCTGGGTGATAATGCCAAGGCAGAGGGCAGCAGAGCTTCCCAGCCAGGTGGCTAGAGGCATCCCCGGCCTGCACAGTAAGCTGAGCTTCCATTTCTGAGCCTGGTCTTCTCTGGACTGATAACGTGATGTGCTTTCATATCACTTGAGAGCAGTTCACTCCCTGCAGGTTTGTACGGGATGTAAGGTCTCTGGGAAAGCTAACAGTGTTCATCACCTGCAGGTCCCAGGTAGCTGGGAAAGGACAGGGGCAAGGCTGGTGCTCTTAGGGCAGTGTTTTGCTGTGGCTGTAACCACTTCTGTGTGGTGTCCACTGGTGGTTATAGCCACCTGCTGGAAAATCCCATGGGGAAGCAAGGGAAGGGTGAAGCCATCCTTCAGCTGCTACAGAATATGGGTGACCAACCTGCCACCTGCCTGTTGGGCTAAGAACAACTAGACTTTAATGCTCAGGTGCCCTCAGAGTCCTCTGACAAATGTGTGCACACAGCTGCTGTGGTGCCCCAAGCACCCTGAGTGCCATGGTAACACAGAGCACTTCCAGCAGTAAATGTCAGCCTCCTAAGGGCAATCCCGGTGCTTCTGTCTGCATTTCATAAGCAAACAACTCACAAGTTGCCTCCTGCTACATAAAAATTTGCGCTAGTCTCCATCTCCCTGCTCCACACAAGCCACTTAGGGAGGGCAGCATCCAAGCTGCAGCTGTTAATAGCATGTCTTTTAGGCAGGGACACAGCTCTGGGGCTTTGCCCTGCACCCCCAGCTCCAGCAAGCATTTTGACTCCACATGGCAGCAGAGCTGATACCGCAAGTCAAGGCACTTTAAAAACTTTATTTATTGAGTTGCCATTGAATAAAGCTACCACAGTCATACAGTATTTATGGTGAGATTAGACACATGACTGCATCCAAAGCAAATA
Organism: Heteronetta atricapilla; assembly: GCA_011075105.1. NCBI lineage: Eukaryota > Metazoa > Chordata > Aves > Anseriformes > Anatidae > Heteronetta > Heteronetta atricapilla. The sequence continues at coordinate 27,871,901 of CM021738.1, read as the reverse complement.
GATTCCTGCTTCTTGGTAGGACATTCATTTGGAAGGGAAACCCTAGCTTTAACGTGCATTTTTCTCTCTACTGGTGTAAGATTTCCAGGAACAAATTCAATCAGGCTGTTTGACTCTACAGGTGAAGTCTTTGTGGTTAGTGTTTTTTCTTTTAATTATTTTGTTTTAAAATAAATGAGCTCTGCAGCTGCTGAGCTTGAGGGTTAACGACTTTTTAAAATTCCTCTCTCCAAAAGCTGAGAGACTACTTTGTGCACACTGACAAAAGCAATTCTAGGAAGCTACTGGTTTTAGGCATTTCCAGAAAGATGCAAGAATAAAACCATTTGTTAGAGCTACCTCTGGGATCCACTGCCTATGTACATTTGTCAAAGGGTGCAGTATTGAATGCTTCATTTTCTCAACACTAGGCCAAGATAAATTATATCTGGTGTTGAGCCTCCCTTATATAAATCAGTGGCATATCAATAACAGGATTCAGCTTCCCCCTGAAATTTTAAAGTAAATGTATTAGGATCCTTGTGGGAAATAGGAGGTTTCATTTTGTGGACTGCTGTAAGGGGTGTTGTCAGCAGAGCCTGCTTTTTAATGTGGTCAGTAGACTAATGGGAAATAAAGCATAAAAAGACACAAACTAAAAGGAATGGGGATGATGCTTTGGAACAGGTCCCTGTTATTGATAGAGATGTGAGGACCTTCAGAAGCCCATATAGAACAGGTGCAAGTTCTTTAAGGTTAGAGATGAGGGAATGAGCACTTTTTAAAGATCAGATGAAGCTTGGAAGTTGAAACAGGGAAGGAAGACAGACTGTGTGTGGAACTGAGTGTTTGTTGTACTAGTCTGACTTGAGAGGCCTGGGACCAAGGCTTCTTCTAAGTCCTAAATACCAATTAATTCACCAGTTTGATTCCAATTTTCACTTTTCACATCAGGCACAAGTGCAGTTCTGAAACCCATTTTTGTGATTGACATTTTATATTGATCTTCAAGTGCTTTTGCTAACTTATAAGGTCCTCGGTAGCACATTCAGGGACTATCTTTCAAGGCTAGCTCTTATGCTCTCCAAAGAGAATCTGCTAGCTTGCTGTGATATTCATATTCATTACAACCTGGAAGCAATTAAGGCTTGAGCTTTATGCCCTGTGGCTTTGAAGCAGTCATTCTCCTTATAGACAGAGCACCAGGCCTGGGTTTTTCACTTTGAATTGTGAAGCAAATTCTGCAGTGGCTGAGACTCCCAGGACTTTAAACCCAGGAGCACAAGTACCAAGCAGCTATCTATGGGAGGACAAGGTGCTACAATCTTTACTTAGCCCTTACTCAGAAATCCAAGATGCAAAGGAGAGCTGGGTGGGTCTTACCCTTTGTGTGTTTTACACAGCAGCAGTAGGCACCCAGTTGTACATTCTGCACACCAGCAGTAGGCACACAGTTTCTGCACTTCTGCAACAGCGAGATGCCATACAAAGATGTGATGGGAATGCTGAAAGAGAAAAGAGAGGAAATGGAAGAAAACGGGAGGTGCTCGGAAGGCAGAACTAGTGGCAATAGGTACTAATGGAGAAACAAACAGGTGCAAACAAAGGGAGTGGAGAACTTGAACAAAGACTGAAGACATAACAGATTAAGATACATGCTGCAGCATGGATAAACAATCCAGTAACAAACACCACAATAAAATCCTTCATGAGCTGGGTTCCCTTTTTCTCCTCTGGAGACTACCAGAGAAATAGATCTTTCTCCCCCTTTAATCCCAAAGTGGATGAACAAATAATTCAGAGGCCAGGGACTATGCCTAAGAGTCTTAGGTTAATTTCATTGCTTTGCCACAGGCTCCATGCACAACCCCAGAAAATCAATTCCTTTGGTTGTGCTCCAGTCCAGCAGCAATGATCTATTTGCTTTTTACCTCCCAAAATATGAAAATGCAAGCGTTACAACTGCAGAACTGATTGATAATGACAAGGCCCAAAGTGTGTTTGGTGATATCATAATATCAGTCTCTTGCTATTTGCATGTAACTTTTCGTTCTGTTGATCAAACCACGAGAAGGCAATGTTTTAGAAGGAAGATGCTGGCACACTTAACCTTGAAATGCTGTGACCAGGAGCTCCTCTCAGCTCGTACTTGAAAAGGTTTCTCCATGAGTTCCATACAAATATTTAGACTGGATGCACTGATTCCTAAATGCTAGGTTTCATTGTAAGTTAATATTTCACTTGTAGCTGCCTGTCACACAATGTGATTTAATGCTAGCCCTCAGTGACTCCCCTTTTATTTACTCTCCAGGGTTTAGCAGATTGTAGGATTATAGAGTTGAATGCATCTAAGTAAAGAAAAGGGAAATACTTGTCCTAATCCTGCAAAGTGTTTACATAGCTGCATGTTTCTACTTTTACAGTAAACATTGTTTTATTCATGATAATATTTTTCCTGGGTAATAACTCACACAGAAGACATCAGCCTTCTGTTTTGTATTTAATTATATTTATGTTATTTGTTTACTGATGGCAAATACTTTCAGAGATGAAAGTAGATGAAAGGAATAGAGGAATCAATCACAGAAGATAGGAAGAGTACACTTCAGCAACAATCTCTTCTTTATGAAAAACTGGGGCAAGCAAGAACTTGTAATACTTTCTGGTTACACTTAGTACTACTGCTGCATGAGGAAGGAGTGAAGGGAACAGAACTTGTCGCTGCCTTCAAAGCTTGATAGAAAGAACAGACCTACTAGGTTCATTCAAAGGAGGTGAGGCTGGGAGAGGAAGGGCTGCATTGCTCTTTGCAAGAGTTGCACATGCCCAAAAATGCAACCTGGGTAGTCAGATGTCTTCAATTTAAGTAATCTCTACAGGCAGCAGCAGCAAGTTCCTTACAAACGTTGATGTGACAGCGTTCACACCATGTAAAAGTTAATTGTTTTATAGCTTTTGAAGGTCTTGGCCATTGCAGCTTTAATGCTTTGACCAGTTAAATCTAATTGTCAGGCTTTGTTAAAATGTTACAATGGGACCAATCTCACAGCTCACATAGGTTCCAGATCTTTAATAATACCTTCCATTGGGTTTTTACAGGTGTAACATTTGCTCTAAAGGCTTTAAATCTTGACACTTGATATATTTAAAGGTATCAGTCATACAAACATCACTCTTACAGCATATTTGACCTTAATGGACATGTTATGGCCTGTAAGGCCCTCATACACCTGTACTGTGCTTTATTGTATACATCTATTATATACAATCAGCTCAGTAAATTTCTTGTAAGATCTGCCTCTCTGAAGCCAATAGAAAACTCATCAAATTTAAGCCATCTCCCATTTAAAGGCTGGAATAAATGAATAAATTAACTCTCACATTTCATTGTAAGAATGAATATCATACTAAGGTGTTTTTCACCTTTGACATGTTGCTGCAGCAGGCTGCACTTCAGTAAGCTCTTATTAACCCCAGCTCTCCTTCCTGCTGTTGGTCAATTGCTTGCTAGTTAGCAGTATTTTAAAAGGGAAGCTCTAGGAACTGGCCAGCTTCAATTTCTGTTTGTCATTTAGATGCAGATGCTCATCCAGGCTGCAAAGCAGTCTGGAAATTTGTTTTACACATTTTAGGCTGTATTTTATATTTCAATAGATGTATTGTTTTCTCAAGTATCCATAATGGGATAAAAGAAGTCTGATTTCTCCTCCTCCCACCCTCCTCCCCCCAGTATTACTGTTATTGATTGGTCCTTACTAGTGACTAATGGCTTTCTTAAAGTGGAAACAGATTACAAAGTCAAATCCAAGAGCATTCAGGCCAAATTCTGCTTCCATTGACACCCGTATACATCCAGAGGCACTCAAATGGGTTACAGATTTACACTGGTGTAACCAAAAGCAGAATTTTGCCCTTAGTCTTTAAGGACTCATTAGGGATAAATAGCCTTTTAGCTAATGAAAATGTAGCATTTTTGTTAACAGCTTCATAATGATATACACCAAGTGCTGCATTGCCTTGATAATTGGAAAATTTACTCGCCTTTTTCCCTACCAAAGGAAAAACATTGACGCTGCTGTGGTTGTTCCTTAGTAAAATAATTGAGCCATAAAACCCAGACACCCAAAACATGCCTGTAGCATTTGAGGATAAGCTAAATGCAACTACAAGCAACTCACCCCCGCTCAAAACTGGCAGAAAACAACAGTATGAAAAATTACAGCGTTGAGTTCCCCAATGACAGGCACTGCTGTACAGGCAGGTTTTCAAAACCTTTTCCTCCATCCTGAACTGGAATTTTTAGTGTCAGAAAACAGCAGCCCTTGAAGTGAACCACCACACAAAGAGCGTGAATGGTGAGTTGGTGGGCTGGAATTTTAAATTGTTCTTTTATCAAGTGACTAATTTATTCTCCAGGCCTGCCAACTGTTTCCAAACATTAAGATTTCAGCTGGGACTGGAACCATCCCCAGGAGCTCCAGCCTTGATCCTGGGACAGTTGTGCACTTAGTGGCTATCCTGCTCTTGGGGGTACGTGGCAGCTCCCCAGCTATGCCCAGATGCCTCCATCCTTCAATCTGCCTCTAGAGGTAGAGGGGAGCAAACAGAGCTGCTCCTGACAAACCCATTCCTCCTGTTCCTCAGCTCATGACCGAGCACAAAGAGTTCAGATCTCCTGGGGCCATTTTTAGTCTAGAGGTGTGACCACGTTTCAGTTGCCTCTCTGCCTGGCTGTAAGAGATGTAAAACACCCTGGGAAGAGGTGATCCAGAGGGAAAGCAGTGGGTACGAGCTAAGGCTTCAAGTCAGCACCAAAGCCTCAAACAGAGGGTTTGTGGACAGACCACATGAGGAAAGGCAGAACAGATGCTTTGGCTTGGGAATAAAACTGGCTCTGAAAGCAGTGCAGTTGAGGAGGGATGAGGACCAACGTAAGAACTATCAAAATAAAGACGCTATTCCCTAGCTAAATTTTGCAACATTAACTATCTTAAGCACAATCAAAAGCTGCAGATTTGCCAATCTACAGCATTTCTGAGCTGAGTTCCAAGTTTTTCCGGACTGCCCAGATTCTTTTGCCTCTAAGCAATGACTTTTTTTCTGAATCCTAGTTTTGTTTTGTTTTTTCTTCTGATCAGTTTTCTTCAGCTTTGCCAGGTTCCATAGAGAAACAATATTCTTTCCCTTTCCATACACAACAGAAAATGGAGGTGGTGCCTCCAACACCTACCTGACTCAGCAACTTTGAGTATCTTCCTGTAGGGTTTCTGCCTGGTAATGCCAAAATTGGAGGGAATGTGTTTTGTCTAAAGGGCTCTGGGGCTGAAGTTCTCCACTTCCCAAACTCTTCTCACATCTGGGGCTGTTGACAAAGCCCCCTGCCTTAGTTACAGCCCATCTGTTTCCAGTAGCTATTTCCACTTAAACGTAATTAATTAATAGCTCACGGCATTTTTACCTGCTGTGTCAGGAAACAGCAAGAGTCAGCACATCCCCGAGGGGTGGGGAGTCAAGAGCAGCTACAGGCAGCAGAGCAGGGGCTTCACCAGCTGAAGGGTCATCCCGCAGCACCTCAGTAAGGCAAACAGGACAGACACAGAGGTGATGGCCAGGTCCAAGTACCATGAGGCAGGTCTGAAGCCAAGCCAGGAGGTCAGCACACAGGTGAGGATCAGCGCTCGCCCCTAGCCACCAGGCAGGTAGGGCTGTAGCTGCACCAGCACTCAGTGCTGCTGTAACACAGCTCAAGAAGGAGTTGGGGCCAAGGCCTGGGCTTAAATAGGGTGCCTGGTCTCAGGGGTGTGGGTGGAGGTCCCAGCTGAGGCTTATTTGTGCTCTCAGAGGCTTGATGCTCTGGCCCTTACATGATAATGGTCTCTGTTAGGTAATAGTAAGTCCCACTTGGAAACAGTCAGTCCATACATTGTGGCATACCATGGTTCAATAAATCTGTAACAATTTCAAACTGCCACGTGCAATTCAGACGTTGCACTTTGATTCCCCAAGTTGTCACAAATGATGCACCACACTGGTGTGTGGCTTCCTCCTGGCTAGGGCAAATCATGTCACCTTTATGATGCTTTGATTTCTCCACTGCCATCTTCTTTGCTTCAAAGTTTGTTGCTTTGGGGATTAATTCTTGCTGTGTATCTGGAGCATTTAGTCAAAAATCTTACTGAAAATACTGTGTGTGTGTGTATCTGTACTACAAAACATAATTTGATAGTACTTTGGAGAAAACTTGACTAATATCTTTCTGTAGGGAAAAGGAGTTTTTGCTGCTTTGATTTATCTGGCTGTGCCAATTAAATTCTTCTGTTTGTTTAGGTCTCAGTAACTGAGCTACAATATTTACAGAAAACCCATGTGTTAGGCCTTCAGACCAAGCGCAATTCATGCCATAGTGGAACGCCTCCACCAAGTAGTTAAGGAATAAAGCAGTTAGATGAAATGTGTACATCAGTCTGTTGACAGGACTAGGTGAGTGTGTAACAGTAACTGCCTTAAAAGCAGTTTTTACCCAGCCACTTAGTGCTCCCCGATGGCATAATACAGATGTTAAAACACTGAGGATGCTTTGCACGCGTTTCCCTGGGTTTTCAGTCTCTGTGAGTTTTGCTTTCCTTTTGTTGCTGTACCATTAGGCACAGAGACAGATAACTCAAAAAGCAGAAAAGCGATCTTGTTGTCCATTTCTCAATATCTGCGTATTAGTTTAAAGTCAAATATTTCTGCTTTCTATTATATTTACAAAAGCAAAAGTAATAAATGTTGACAATGCTAAACAGCCTCTGGGAAGGAGCAGCCTAGAATTGCTATGCAAACCTGCTTTAGAAATTACCTACAGACAATACTGCTGCATTAAAATAATAATCCAAATGAGAGTACTTGCTTGAATGCTGCTTGTTTTGCTTCCCTTTACACTGAGGAATAATGACAGATCTTGTGCTAGTTTGAATGAAAATATCAATTGGGGAGTGGATTTACATAATAAAATTAATAGAGCATGGAAAGCTTTCAGCATCACTTTCTGATTTTCATCTGTGTGTCACAGAAGTTATATTTAAAAAGACAGATGACTGCAAGTTTGTTTAGGAAAACAAATCCTCTAGGCTGGCGTGAGTGAGATCTTCATACATGGCAGCTGGTCCAGCTCACAAAAAACTTTGGTTTTCTCCTTTCCTGTTCTTATAAAGAAAACCGTGACTGTGCAGAATGTCACATATGGGCCAAAATGCCACAATTTGCCCACTTATTCTCCATACAGGGGGGTCCTCCTTAGTTGTGCTCTTTGGGGCGCACCCACCAAAGAGGAGGTGGAACCAGACACCTGTTTTCAGTGCAACACAAAATTTAATTTCTTTGTGCTCACAAAGGGAAGTTTTTTCAAATAACTGACTGTCACACTGCTTGATCATTTCATGGATCTTGGTTCTTGGCCTCCCTGCTACAGCAGATTAAACCTAGCAGTATTTCCTTCAGCTGTGCAAACCAGGAGATCTTCCAGAGACTGATGGGAAAGGGACTGATGCTAGTGCTGAAGGACCCAGCTCTGGAAATCTTGCTTCTCGTGGTCATTGGGGTTATGTCACAACTCCAGATTTGTCTCTCCATAAAATGGAAAGGAGGCCATCCAGCCCAACGATGACCTGCCTAAGCCTCAGCACAGAAAGGGAAGAGGAGTGGTTTCAGCATCCATTCAGCTGGCTTGTTACACACAGACCCCTTGATTTTTTTTTTTACCCCGTGCATCACAATCCCTCTGGAAAAGATGTAAAAGTGTTGTGTAGTCCAGTAGCCAAAACGTGTCCTAAATTCGTGCCTGATGCGTGTTTTACACTCTTCTTGCTTTATCCTGTAATGCTGCTGGTTTGGGGTTGGTGTTGAGTTGCTGCCTGTGGCCTGCTTCTGGCTCTCCAGCTGGGGATTTGAGGTGAGCTTTTTGCCATCCTGTGAGACCGAGCCCATGTAGGTGGCAGGCAGTTGGCTGACTGCTTTATGAGCCCGCTTTTAAGGCTTCTGAGAACTCAACTGGAGCTAAGACTGAATGATGAGCAGTTTTCTAATTTTGAGGCAGGGACAAGTTTGCAGAGAGAAACTTTATGGTTCCCTGAGGGTGACAAATCAAGGAAGGTTTAAGTTGAAAAAAAAAAATATTTGGGGGTCTGGGATAGAGTGAAAAAGGGGTTTCTTAGATCCCCCTCTCTTTTGTGATAAACCAGCTGGGCAATCTCAGGTTGGTTCCCATTATTTCCAGTCACATCAGTGAGGACCTATTTAACACTCAAACCTTACTGTTTTGTTATTCTTACATACAAATTCCATTTCATAACAACAATATTACTTTCCCAGCAGCTCATTTGAGGATGATTACTTCATAGGTAGTAAAACCCACTTGGTCTCATTACACAATTCAAGGTACGTGAAGCAGACAATTGCCTATAAACATGCCGCCTGATGGGTGTTAATGCTTCATTATATTTACTGTTTTCTTTTCATTGCTCCAGGTAGCATGACAAACTTTTTCCCCAGGAATAAGATTTGGAGAATCTTTCACTTTTTCTTGGCAGAGCATTCCTCCTAGTCTGGCAATAAACGTGCGTCAGATATTCTCTAAAAATCAAAGAGAATATCCTCATCTTCACACTTGGGCTAGAGGCTCCTTGGCGTTAAATAAAGGTCTGATTTGTTGTTTATGTGAGAGTATCTTTACAGAAATGCTTAATTTATGCTGAATTGTTTTAAATTGTGTGCTTTAATTAGGCACCTAACTTCAATTTCATAAAAAAATGTTCCAGTTTACATCAGCATTTAGGCACATGCTGAAGTATCTTCCTGAAAAGACAAGCAATTTTACAGTTGTGCATAAATGAGATGATTATCCAAATCCTTGAGTAGGCCAGCCTTCAGAGCCAGAGATGCTCAGCTATAAAAGAGTCCCTGCTCAACTGGCTGCATTTGAATGTAGTTGCCTGGATTAAGACATCCGTGGCTGAATATTTTGGCCTTCATGTTTTCAGTGCTTGTCAGTGACAGTTTTAATTATTATAATTATTAATACAAAAACTGAATACATGACTGCTTCTTCCCCACTCCACAGTCATTATCAAGAGGTTCAGCGCATCTGCACTTCTTTAAAAAGTGAAAGATTACCCTAGCAAAAACATCATCGGTTTGATTCCTGTTTAGGGCTTCTGCATCATCCTACCTGACTACTGCAAAAATAGAAGTAGTAAGATGTAGTACAAGTCATGAATGTTGCTGGCCAGCTGTGCTGACCTTCTGCAGCAGAGAACATTTGCAATGAGGGTCTAAACTAACTGGCTGTTAAGGGAGAGGTTCATGTAACGAGAGGCACCCTGTGGTTTTGACATTCTGTGGTCAGAGCCTGCTGTCTCACAGATGCTGTCCAGGATGCAGGTGCTGGCACACAGGCCACTGTGTAATTGAGATATTCTCCGTTAATTTCTACTAGTAGTAATCTTTGGCTTTAACATCACTTTTATCTTTTATACCTTATACTTTCGCAATGGGAATATGATGCTGCCTTTTCATGGAGTGCTGTATTCCTTTGGAAAACAGGGCTGAGAGAGATTTCCTAAGACACCGAGTCCTGCCCATTGCAAGTACAGGCTATAATCCCATTCATAAATAGCTGGGTTTCTTTTTTGCCTCCACTGGAAGTCTTCCAGACCCATGGTCCTCTCATGATTAGAAAGCTTCTGACTAGCTTCCTAATTTTGCTGGTGGCTGATTTATACCAACAGTTTTAGGGCTGGTCGTGCCCTTTCATTCATGCTTGCTGCTAATGCCCTTTGGCTTCATGCTTCCTCCTTGACGTATTTTGTCTTTCTGAGGTATTTAGGAAAAGCATCCGTATCACTCTGACTGTTTTATAAAGCACCCTTGGATCTATCTCCCTAGTGAATCTATCCAGCTTGCCTACCTCTTCTCTTCAGCTCTGATCTATGGTCACCTGCGACACCCCTCGCCCCTTCTTTTCATTTGCTCCTTTCCAGGAGAATTTTTTCTGTGAGAAGGATCATATAATCTAAACCTCGTCTGGTCACTTTCTACCAACGCTTAAATAATTGAAATGTCAATAACATACCATTTAAAATCTATTCTACTTAATCTCCCAGAGTGGTGTGTTGGCAGATGGTGAATGTCACACTAGTGATGAGCAAAGGACTTGGATAACTATGAGCTTCTAATCAAGAAATTCATCTAAAATTATATATTTGCGTAAGAAGAGCTGGCACAGAAGGGTGAAGTATTCACTAAAAGCAGTTGGGGCTAAAGTGATTACTAAAGCAATTCAGGGCATCAGGGACGTTACAGAATATAGGTCTCTGCAATGATTCAGCTCTCGTAAGTCTGTCTTATTCTTTGCTGCTGCAGCGCTCCCTAAAAGTGGCGGTGTTGCCGCATTGCCCTCAAGTTTTGGGCTCACTGAATGGACTTCAGGAGCACCAGGGAGATCCAGAACTCACTCCTCTGGATCCAAATTGTCCATGCAGGTTAAGCTCGCTGCACTGTTCTGGTGGTCAGAGTGGGAGTGCGCTAGTCCTCTGATGAATCTTCAACGTAACAAGTCTTGAAGCCGTGGATTTTCATTTCTTTCATGGTTTTTGTCTCAAGGTATCTGCAAATGCAGGGGGACACCACCATACCAATTGCATTTAGAATATATTTTCAGGATTTTATTTTCAGTTGTAAAAGGTATGAGATCCCAGCCAGACATTCAGTAATGCTATTTTAGAATTTTACAGTTTATTCCAGTGATTTGAATAATGGCTGGGATAACAGTTTCTTCGAACCATTTGAACCGCACATCAGCATGGTAACGGAGAATTTATTAATAATGCTTAGAGCTTCCACATTGTATTTCAAAGAGACTTACAGACAGCAGATAATTAATAGCCTGATGGCACTGCTCTGTCTATAAACATCAGTTCTTTCTTGGGAAGTACAGTCACAGTGGCTGAGGTGCAAAGCACGGCTTCACAGAAGACCTCAGACGTTTCTGCAGGTAAGCAGAAGACTGACTGTAGCCACATGACTGTGGCCTCATGAGAGCCGAGGAAGGCTGCCCTATCTTCCTTCAAGTCGTTAGCCTCTCTGATCAGCAAGCAAAGGGAATGCTTCTTAGTGTTTTGTTTTTTTTTTTGTCTGTAAGTGTTACCTGTCATAAGCAGTTTATCCCCTGCTGCTTGGAGAGGCAGGCTCCTACTGCAGGAGCTACAAGAGCCAGCACAGGGCTGCGGCATGGCTCCTTGGCAGCTGAGTGCTCAAAGGCCCGAGCAGGGGTGATAATAACCCTTCCTTCTGTGCGAGTGGGTTTCAGTACAGTCCCTTCAGCATAAAACTAGGCCAAGGTGTGCCTACCGCAGAGCAGATAGGGCCCTGAGCGTCCTGCTCCGGGGCTGGACTCCTGGTGACAGACCCACAGAGGGGTGGGTGATGCTGGGGCGGTTCCACCACGCGGTGCAGGTTTAGTGCAGTCTGTGACTGACAAATTCTGGAGTCCCAAGTAAGGAGCAGCACTGCCAGTGCCAGAAGGCAGAGTGACACAGACGGGTTGTGGAAGAAGGGTACCTTATTCCCAGAGTCAGAATCTTTCCAGGATTTATCAGTGAAGTGAGACAAGGCTCAGCCAATATGTGGATGAGAGGTATCTTCTAACACATTTTAAGTTACTGGCATCAGTAGTGTGCTGTCAAAGGCCCAGAGATTCAGGCCTAATATTTTACTGTGGTTTATTTTCCCAATTGTTTCAGGAACTATCTACCAGAGGTTAAATCCTCCCAGTGTAGTTCAAGGGCGTTCTGATGACTTTGACATCTGAGTGTGGGTTATCCTTGCCCTGTGTAGAAACTTCGGTGGTCTGGCCATTCCACTTAGGGAGTTCCCTGTACAGTTACTCAGTATAAATATTCACGTTTAAAGATGTGGTAAGTGACCTACCAACGATGACACAGGGAAAGCAGAGGAGTCGGGGATGGTAGCTTGGAGTCCTATGCTCCTAATTCTTGGCTTGGCAGTGAGATTGACTCTATCCTATTCCATTAGTTGTTATAAATAAGTAAACCAAGTCAACTTGGGGGCTGTCAATGAAAATGTATTCTAAACCACAGGTAAAACTGGTAGTTTGCAGATACTTTTGATTATCATAAATGGGATAAAAATCTTTTTAAAAGCGGTGGGAAGTAGCTTAGCACACCTGATTCCTTAAGTGCAGGAGGAAATGTCATCTCTGCAAGCTCATGCTTTTTCATCTAATAATTGCTAATACAAATTGCCAGTAGAATGTATAAATCTACACTGAAGTTCTGGAAATGGGGGCAAACAGAAAATATTTTTTTTGCAAACACATCTATCCACTGTCTATCCACTTCAGTCCTGTAACGCAGAGTGCTACTTTCGTACAGAAACTCTTGGTAGACATAGCTGACGTGGGGCTGTCACAGATGGACTATCACAATGTTATTTCTTTTTTTTTTTTTTCAACCATTTTTCATTTTGCTAGGTGTGAGTGTCCTCCACGTTGGGAGTGTAGGACAACAGAATCTGACCTCGGTGCGTGGTCTGGGAAGATGGAAGTATTACCTGGGGGGAAAGATCCGCTCCTGATCAGAGAGCATTTAATAAAGGATCATTTTGCTCCTCTCCTGTAGCAGGAGACAGTTAGAGGAGTACGTAACGTGGGGGAAGGGAAACAAAGCGACACTATGGACTTACTGAGCTGAACAACAATACCCTCTCTTGTATTTCAGAGGGAGGATTGGAGAGAAGTTGACGTTTTAATATTCTCTAAATTACTCTGCAACATGTTTTTTGGATGAATCTAATCTGGCGCCTCTTCAAAATTGATATTTCATCCAAGAATGTTTGGGCAAATATGTTATTAAGCTGGTAATTTAGATTTAGCAAGTTTTACATTTCAGTCCATTTTTAAAAAGACAACCTAATTTTTCCCGAGTTACAGGAATAGGGCTCATAATTTCCCATGCATAGAGTTAAAATGTTTTATTAGCAAAACTGTATTGATTTTCATCCTACATCTCAATATTGAATGTTGTTTACACTGAAAAATGCAAGAGGAAAAGTAAGCATTCGGAAGGCAGTGTATGAAAAGAGCTTTTAGATTGTGGGAATAAATTTCCCACCCTGCTGAGTCACTGACAGTGGCTCACAGTTGTTGGGGTCACTATCTGAAAGCCAACAGCAAAGTAAGTAAAATAGTTTGTCAGAGCGGTCTTGGTGGTTTTCAGTAATTAATGAAACCACCGGCTCTTCAGATTTCATCTGGAGCTCTTGTGTTTTGGCCTGTGAGTCTTGTTTTCTGGGGCGCTTTGAGGAAATTCCTGATTGAACAAAATTACGTAAATCCTTCTTGTCTTTAAACTTTGGGTGACTTCGATGAAGAGAAGAAATCTCTCCTCAAAAGGAGCTTAACTCCCAGTATTCATCTCTTCGTTCGTTGCAATAAGCTAGCCGGTGACCTTCAGCAAATCATCCATCTCGTGGTCTGTTGGCCAGCGTTTCGGGTAGCAGCGGTACATTCAGGAATCCTGAGGAGCCTGTTCAATCTGTATGGCTGCTGGGAAGCGAAGGAAGTGGGTGATTGCTTCTGTTCTTCCTGGTAATTTAGAAGTGTTGATGAACAATACTTCAAATCATAATGAGTGTTGGAGTCTGTTGCTTTTGATTGAAATTTAAAATAAGCTATGTCTGCTGGAATGTGTGCTGCCCTACTTTGTAAAATATCTCAAGTTTAATATTTGTTTATAAACATCTCCTGCATATGCTGAGAAAATTTACTTCTAAACAACAGATAAAATTTTTCACCCTTACAATCTCACCAGCTTTATTTGAAATTATGTTTTGAAGCTGGGCTTAAACTCATTCAGACAATTTCTCTGCAGAAACCATCTTGGTCCCCACTACTTACCGGTATCACCGCTGCCTTTCCAGTACTGATGCTGATGCGAGGAGTAGAAACATCACATCCTCTTTTCTTTGTCTTTGCCCACGTTAAGTTGCTTGGCACTTGACAAACTGTTGGGATTTGATTCTTCAGGACAGCTGCTGAAATGGCCAGGTCAGGAGGGAAGGGAGAATTGTGTTTGGGCTACACAGGATTATTTCTAGGCATTGTCTCAGTGTTTTTTGAGTATGAGTGGCTGGTAGCTGAATCTAGGGCTGTAAAAATGATAGGTTTTGTAATACCTGATTTAGAGTTACCACCGTGCTGGCTGTGTAAAGCCTTTCATGACATTTGTTCATCAAAGGGAATTTGAAACCCACCAGCTGATGAGGGGGGGAAATAAAGAATGGCTGAAAGGCTTATAACTGAACTGCTTCGCACCACCTTAACTTGTTGGTAGCCAAGCTGGCCTTGTTTGCTTATGCAGTAAGGTAAATTTTTCAGAGGCCTGCCCATTGACTGGTCTCCATCTGATGGAAGAGAGCTGGGAATTTAATCGTCACTGCCAAACACTGGGCTGAGGAAATGTCTCCAGCAGTGGGCTTAGCACCACATACCATCAGGTTGTGTGTATCCCGAGTCAAACACGTGCACTGCTACCAAGCAGTCAGTCACTTAATTCCTGAAGAAATGAAACAGAAAGCTCTTAAATGTATCCGCAGCACTTTAATCTTTTCTTCGGTCTCTTCACTCTTTTGTCTTTGAGGCAGACACGCTGTACGTCTCCTTTGTCTAGTGCATCCCCTTTATTTATATTGGAGTCCTAACGCTGTTAATCTGCTCAATAATTTATAAGACAGCTGACCTCCCCATTAGGTGAGCTATTGAACAAACATCAGGGAGCGTTAAATTCACTTTAGGCACTATAGAATGAAAACCCCCTCAGCGTCCACAGGCTCCGCTGAGTGCACAAAAGGCACGGAGCAAAGAGGCATACCCGTGCTTCTGCACATCCCTGTCTCCAGTCCTTACCCAGCTGATAAATATTTAAATCACAGGCCTAGGTGGGTGGACCACTTTTTGTCCTATTGTCTCCTCTTTCACTTCTGTGGCTAAAGGTATAATCTTTGCACGCAGACCCTGTTTAAGTACTCTGTTACTAAGGAAACAAACTTGTCAAGCATGGACCATGTGGGAATAATGGTGATTTATTTAGAAAAGGAAAGGTTTGTCATTTTAAGCTCACTACTACAAAATTGCTTTTTGATTACCTTCAGGCTTATTGCATTGTCTTGTCACAATAAACTATGGGAACAAGTGGAAAGGTTAATAATTGTGGGCTTTGTTCTTGTCAGTTATTCTGCAAAAGATCATACAGGAGACCTGTACCCGTAGCTCAAAAGGAACACATTTCAGTAAAACTGGAGCAGGAGCCCGGACTCCAGTTTCTGTTATTGTTATCTATTTATTTCCTAGCTGCCTCCAAAGGCATCGTGGCTGGAGACACGCAGACTTGCAGGCTGGCTCCAAGAATGGGCTCTGTGATACACTGCTAAGGGTGGGCAAGGTTGTTCACACATATTTTTCAGAGAAGAAGGATCTCAGCAGAACGGACAAAGGACTGGGAGATTTGAGAGTGCTTCCTAAGGTCTGAGCAGTAATACATTTCCTGAGCCCCATCATGAGGGATCCTCGTGTGTTCGGAAACAGCAGCAGTTAGCTATTTTTTGTAGGTAGTCAATTCAGGTTCTGACAGACACATAAAAAACATCTAAATAACATCGGTGTGCTTTGGGCTAGGTGAGAGCTTTTATTTTTCAGCGTAAATTATTGTTGAATGAAGAACTTGCTGCTGTAGAAAGTGGATCACGTTGTCACCTGGGGGTATATTCCCCAGGAAGTACTGTTCTGCTGGGAGATGCCTAAGGGGTGAAGTGGTAAAATATTTAAGAGTAGAGTGAGTAGATTCAAATTTTTGCTCAGTTTGTGAGTAATTTAAGGAATGATTGGCATTAACAAATGCCTAAAACTTCTGTATTTTCAGACTACGACAAACATTTAGCATGATGGAAAGTTCTTGAAGTGGAAGAGCACAACTGTTTTCATGATAAGCTTTGGAGGAGAAAACTAAAACTGTTAATACAGAATACTTTTGTCTATGTTTTTGTCAAAACTAGAAAATCTGGAAGTACTTCCCAGTACAGAAAAACTATTCCCTACATACTTGTTGGTGATCTTGCCACTGTGTCTCAGTAACAGCTTTCCTGCTTTCCAGAAACCCCTGAGGGCTGATTGGAAAATGAGAAAAAAAAATCACTTGTTAATATCCATCCACAGTCTTTTCCCATGTGAGACTGTCGCCTTTGCTAGAAAATGAGTAACACAGGAGTAAAGGGTGCAGCATGAACTATTTATGGCAAATTAAGTCATCTCCAGGATGGTTTAGGTAATAGGAACATGGACCACGCCTGTTCTGCTCTTCACAGGAGTGAACTTTTGAGGAATTAGTTATCGTCAGAAATTACTTTCATTAGCTACAAATATGAATAAAAAATAAATGTATTGTGTCATAACAGGAGTTTTATGTTGTGATTATACCACTTTGGTATTGTTTGCGGTATTGAAGTCAGGTTGGGTAGTGCTTACAGTTAATGAGTGAGTTCATGCCATTGTACTACGGAATCTATATCGAGACATTATATTGAGGCTATAAAGTTCAATGCATTGAGATTTGATCAGTAGTTTTTATGCAGTGGCGATGTCAGGCAGTAGTGTGTCTTTATTTGTAATTTGGGAATGAGTAAAGGTATTCCACGGTATTCTATAGTAAACCTGCTGCCCTGTTCTCCAGCCCTTCCTTAGCTACTGTTCTGGATCCACATTTCTTAAAAAGGACTTCAAAAACATGATAATATGACTTGAGCTTTTGAATTTGTGTACGTCTCTGTTCGGACACCAGGCTCCAGATTAAAGCCTGTGAGTGATGGGCTTTTTTGCTACTTGGCGGGAGCTACTCTTCTGAAAGCTGGAACCAGATGAATAATTGAATTCTCAGCTTTCCCCTTAAGAGAAAAAAGGAAAAATGAGTTAAAAATTGTCGAGTTAGCCAAATGATTTGCCTTTTTCAATTTAAACTTAGATAAATTTGTTCTTGAAAAATACAATTTTCAAAAAAAGTCATTTTGAGGAGGAGGATTAGTATAATGTAAGATTCAATCCTGGGCCTGGGTGTTTGTGATGTCCCTGCCCTGTGAGAAGAACAGAGACAACAGGGACGTGAGGGATTTGTGCAGCGAGCCTATGGCTCCGTATTGCCTCGCACCGTAACTGAATGCTGAGAGTATTGTGATTTCTGTGTTCTGTAAGGGATGGCTGACAACAGCAAGAGACTGACATACAGTCAGAGCTCTTCCAAGTAGTTCTGCAGCCTTATTTCAGGTAGCACTGGTAGTACGCTTCCCTTGCTAGCGAGAGTCAGCTTCTTAGCTCTAGCACATGCACTTCTCCAAAGGTCTCTTTTCTACGCATACAGGCAGAAAATGTGTTATTTTCCCCCAAGAAGTGGCTAAAACTATCCTCTTGGGAATGGGAAGCCGTCTGTAGAAATGTTGCTGCTACAAGAAGATTTCTCTGTGGTTTCTCCTTTGCTTCTGGGGATATTACTTCCTTCCCATCATTTTGCTGTCTCCAAGGACGTGTCTGACTCTTCTTAGTGTTGGCAAAGAATGAAACCACTCTTGTGCAGGCTGCTGGGCCTGGGTGCTGAATGTGTGAGCTTTCAGTCCTAACTAAAGAGCTTTAAGTGGAAGCCTTAGAGAAAAGAGACTTCTGCTCTCAAAAAAACCCAACCGTATAACTGCTTGTCAGCTCTGTGTTCCATCTAGAGGGGACAGCATCTTCCAGAGAGAAGTCTTGTCAGCCTTTGGCCACATTCCCACAGCCTGGGAAGAACAACTCCTCTGTGAAATGGGCTTCCACTGAAGATAAATTCTAAGCAAAAGGTACTGCACAGCTTTGTTAAGTGCATAGCGATGGATGATTAAGGTACTTGAGATTTTGTTTGTGCTTTCGCTCAGTCTCAGTGTTTTTCATATACTTGGACTATGGCAAGTAGCTGTTAAATGCAGTTGTAGCACTTCTACCTTTGCTTTAAAATGCACTGGCAGAAGGGGTAAGGAATAAAGAAAAAGGTTTCACTGACGTACTTCTGAGCCATACTGTAAAGCAGTCAGGTATCAGTCTGCCTGCCCTCCAGCCTGCTCGATCAATACCTGTATAAATATCTCTTCCCAAGGGATGAACGCAGGACCCTGCCTTGCTCACTGCTGGAAGCAGAGCCAAAGCCACAGCAGCGGGGTGAGGGCAGCGGCCTTCAGAACAAGCCACCAAAGCAGAGATTCCCAAATCATTTACCCATCTTCACCCAGAGAGCCTTGTAACAAGCGTAGCGGCCACCAGCATTAAAAAGCAGAGCGCATTTCAATAAAAGAGCACAATAAAAAGGATGAATGTTACTTGCTTTAATGGAGGAAGAAACCCCTGTTTCCAATCTTTATTTTGTGACATTGCAATTGATTTCTTCCCTCTGTGGTGGGGAACTGGCATGGCTCCTGAAGTCTCATCTGTTGCCTGCAGGTCCCCCAGCTCTGATCTCCCCAGGTTACTTTGCAGCTTGATGAGGTCCTGCTGGGTGCGTGTTACACCTCCCCACGAGAGCTGGCACCCCTGCTTTTGATCACAGTTGAATTCCAATTGTAAGAAACACCCAACAAAGTCGTGTCATGTAGGGAACAGAGTTGTTTGGGCTCCTGTTGCTATAGCTACCATGGCTAAAAGCCTTGGGAAACCTGGGCTGGAGTTTAGCAGGACACGACATTGCTTGCAGGCTGCCTCCTTGGGAAGATGGAAGGAGACCCGTGAGCCCCTAATGACTCCCTCGTAGTCCAAGAGCACCTGCTGAAAGGGACCAGTGTCCAGATCTGAATCCTACGTGTTTCACATACTTCATTTCACGTTCATTGAGCTCATTATGCAGTAAAGAGTAGAAGTGCAACATTTTCTACTGATGTTTTCCTTCCCTATCTTCAATAGAATCTCTTTAGTATGGGACCGAGGACGTGCTGTTTTCAAACTTCTCATTAAGGCCTTCAGTCACCTTTCTGAATTCCCTCTAAAGTCAGTGGAAAGAAACAGGCAGCCCTGCACAACAGCTCATCCCACTCGTTTTAACACTGTGAAGTGCTTCAGGGGAAGCCTCTCCTCTCGTCACTGAGTACAGTGAGAACCTGGACAGCGCATTCAGACATAATGCTCTGCTGAAATTAGACTCAGAATATGAGGTGAGCTAAATCCCACTCGAGTGTGTGTGCTAGCCTGCCCTGGCAGCATCTTCATCCGCAGGGCCAAATCCTGCACCGTGCTGTTCATGGCCTTGCTTGCTCAGAGGGCTGGCATGTGGCTTTAGCACCCTGCTTTCTGTTTTCCCCTCTGACAGCAGTAACGCCAGTAGCACTCAACCAGCTCAGTTTAAAGAGTCGGGGATTAATTTTCTTCCCCATAATTGGAAATTTGAGTTCCTTGTTCATGCATTACAGCTCTGTGCTTGAACCTTGTACCTTTTTAGAAGCTAATGCAACATTACGCTGCAAATAAAATCCCAGAAAACACACAATCATAGACGAATATAGCTGGAAGGAACCATGAAAGCTGTTTTTCCTGCTCTAAGAAATACCAACCATCCCTAGAATTACGCAGATGCTATCAGCCGAGTTGGAAGTCAGAATATTATCACTACTCAGGGTCTCAAGCACTGCAGTCACACAGCAGCACTGTGGCTGAATACCCAGGGGAGACTGCCTGGGAGCTCAGACACATCGCCTCCATAGGACTGGAGCTCGCTTCTTTAAAACCGTACGTTCTTTTCAACTTTCTCTGATTTCCAGAGCCATAAATTACTTTTCGGGCCTTTCTAACATTATAATTGTTACCTGAAGACTAGACATGATTTATTGAAGAATAAAATAGTCCATCTTCATGAGGTGAGCCTCTGTAAATATCGTAGATGGAATTTCATAAAGGTAGATGGCATCATTTCAATTTTTCTCTGCTCAGGTGGCAGTAGGCCCAGCAGACTGCACAAAAGGAAGGAGATAGGCTGTCTTACAAATAAATCCAATTAGGTTTCTATATGTGAACTGATCGTATTTTATTTACGTAGCCATAAACCAGATTTTAGATAATCAAAGCTTTGGCTTACAGCACTGTATTTAGTTATTTTCAACAAGTTGTTGTGTAGGAGGCACATCGTACACAAACTTATTCTGTAACCTGTTCTGTTTTCCTCCCAAACCAAGACAGAGTAAATAGCAAATGCTGGGTGTTGCTGAAAGGTGCTCTGCTAGGATGGCTTGTCCTACAAGGCCCCATTGCGACTGCCATCTGGGGGTACCGGGGTCCTTGAGAAACACAACTCTCCCTTAAGCTGCAGAATTAAATCTACTTCAGGCAAGAGTGTGACCGAGGAGTCGAAACCAGAAACCTTTTTTGTTCTAAAGCAAGGTGTGTGCTGGAAGGAGGGGAGGAGGGCAGGGGCTGGGAGGACTGGCAAGGCTGGAGGTGGAACAGGTCTGACACTGAGTTCTAAATCATCTGTGATGGTCTGAATGGACAGATCATAAAGACCTTAATTTCCAGATGGGTTCATACGATGGCTTTTATGATGACTCAGCTGATTAACAGGATCACATAGATTGATATCACTTTGCTATTTCATGAACACTTTTCCTGGTATTTTAACCCTATTGCTGCTGAAGGTCAGTCTTGATTCTAATGCAACATTTAGTTTGCAAGAAGACTTGAAATGGCTTTTATCTGCCTCACAAGCCTCACATTTCTGTTATTCCTTCTGTCTGTCCTTGCCTACACTATTGGCTTATTTTAAGTGGTACCATTTTGCTTTGAAAATACACAAAGCATTCTCATTTTGGAAATCAAATTAATGTCTGTCCATTGTTCCCCCTCATTAAGCACCAAGAAAAAACATTTCCTATATTGTAAGTGGAGTCAGCACATAAATAAACAGAGGGGTCTCATTAGTGTGTATCCTCAACTGTCAGTGATGGCTGACACTCGCAGCTTTGTGTATTATAACCTACTTTATTCAGCAAGGGTACGTCAGGATGCAAGGGCTATTCCCTGCGCTGCTTGAAAAGTGCCAGAACACCTTTAGCTTCCAGCTGGAAGAACCACCAGAGACTCGCAGGAGGAATCCGAGTTTAAACACCTCATTTGAAGGTCAGAACCTCCAACAGTGTAGCAAAAGTACATTGCAGTGTCAGCATTGGTTATGAGCCCGGAGCCTGAGACAGGGCTCAAAACCGTGACCTTCTGCACCAGAGGCAAGAATGCTACCAACTGAGCCAATCTGACATTAATTAAACCCTCATTAAAAGTGAGGGCTTTTTTCCTGGTTAGAGAAGTGATTTCCTCTGCAAGGTTTTATTATGCATATCTTATTACGAATTTTAGCAGGTGGACTGTAGACCCTGTTCTGATCCCTGGGAATCGCGGTACGTGGCATATGTTTCATGCAGATGGAAAGCAGAGAAGAGATAAAAATACACATATTCGTCCATTCTAGTTTGTAAGATAGGTGGCTGTGTTATGGCATTCAGGAGCGGCTTAAAGGGTGAAGTTTATTGTCTATTACCACCCACTGACATGGGGAAATATCCCATACAGTGCTAATGGAGCATGAACACACAAACTTGGCAAGATTTAAGTTACTGTACATGTGAGTCCTCGGTGTTAGCCCGTGTTTGAGTATCACCTGGCAGTAGGAGCTGGGAAAAGTCACAAGCCCTCTCTGCTTATTCCCCCAAGGGGGAAGCCTGTTTACTCACAAGCCTGTTTCACTGGCAATGTAAGAAACATTTTCCTTTGAACCAACCAAGGCTTAACAATAATAAGGAAGGCAGTGAAGCAGAATGCAATATTAACAGCATCTTCATTTCTAGCAATATCCAAGTGATTTATCAGCATCAGCGTAACTCTTTCTACCTTGGTGCTGCAGGGTCTGCCAATGTCTGGCTCTTTGGGTGGTGTCTAGGAGCTCGCATGCCTGGGCTAGTCTTCTTTTTGCTGTTTATTCTGTGTTTAAACTCCAAACTTTATCCAGTATTGAACTGCTGCCCAAGGGAGCACCTTTCCCTCCTGCTTTGGCACAAAGTTACGTGTCCCTAAGTCACAAGACTTTCTCTTTCAAATACTAAATCAGGGACTGACACTGCTGGGCTGTGTGAATTACTTCCAGCCAGCAGAGGACAGCACTTCTTCCAGCTCTGCTCGTCGCTTTGCTGCCAGCTGGCTGTGGGGTGTGAAGAAAGCTTGTGTGCCTGTGGTGTGGTGGCGTCCCCAGAAACACCTGCCTTAACTAACAATGCCCTAAATAAATACAAAAATAATTGTCACCGTACCAAGTAGTACTCGTTTAACAACACTGGCCTCATCATCTGTCTTTCCCTTGCCTGGATATTTTTACATTTTCTTCCCCTTTAATCACAGCTTTTCAGTTTCAAATGTTTTCATCTTTTCCTCCTTTTTAAAGGCACACTTTCAGTTCTTCCTTTCTCAGAGGCAACTTAGAGCCAAGCCTCTGCTCCTGTCTCTTTTTTCTGAAAAGACAAGATTCATCACCCAGGATTTGTTGACCTGCTGAGGAAAGAAGCTGATCTTTCTTCCTGGCTCTGTGGGAATCCCTAATGCCAAGACACACTTCACTGGGAAATCAATATAAATAAAAAGCAGTGAAATGTCTTTGTTGTGAGGCAACCTCTTTGCATCGCCTGTGAGCTCACGCAGAGGGCACATCCCAATCGCCAGCCTAACTGAGCAAGGAGCAACACCATCGATTCGGAGTCCATCTTCCTTCACGTCCTCTCCTGCACATTGATTCGGCCTTATTTCCCTTCTCAGCTTCTTCCCTCTGGTCCATTGATTAATCATCAATATTACTCACTAAAGGCAGCCACAATTAAACAGACATTAGATGACTTCCCCCTCACATTTAATAACACCGAGCTCAATCAGATACCTAACACTTTGCCTTCCTCACAAAATTTTAACCGATATCCAGCTGAAATGAAATTCTGTAAATTCGGTAGAGCAATTGATCGCTGACAGGAAGAAAAGCACCAAGCTGCAGAGCATGGAGCTTCCAGAGCACGGCTCTGTAGGGCAGGTTTCTGTCCAGAGCAGCATTTCAGTTCTTGGACCCCCCTTTGGTTTAATGATGTTAGGGAGTAGTGCACTATATAACATAATAATGATGGAAACACATAATCACATCACCCACAGCCTCTGGGTGTTGTTTCTGTGTATCACGCTGTCAGCACAGGACGGCAAATATTTTAATATCAAAAGCCTACCGACAGTGACTTCAGCTCATAAAGACGTGCTTGAGGTAGCCCTAAACGAACCGGTCCTCTCCAATTAGCTAAGCCCACTGGTGGGGAAGGCGGCACCCGGCGCACATCCCCGCCGAGCGGCTGGGTGGTTGGGCAGTTTGGTACCCGGCCTTTGATCATCTCCCACCGTCACACCATCGACGGCTCAGCCGGGAGCTGCCATCGCTGAGCCATGTGTGTATCTGGGAGCAGTTCAAAAGAAATGCCTTATGTAAAGGAATTAGTTCCTACAGGGAGAGAGATGTGTTGTGTGGAGCAGAGAGAGGGGAGTATCCATGGGAAGGCTTGGAGTCTGTTAGAGGGGTGGCTGGAAACCAGCAGCATCACCCACAGCTGCTTTATCCCGAACAGGGCAGCCTTAACTTCCCAAGGTTTGTTCTGTGGGCTTCCCCAGACCTACCTCGAGTCTGATCAGGTATTTCGTGGTGCCTTTGGCCAGGTGCAGATGGACAGGTAAGGTGCAGACGGGTAGGTGAGGCTATGCGAGCTGGGAGCTGTTTTGTTCTCAGTATTTTGAACCCTCTGATGCTTCCGCAGCCTGTTGCAGGTACACAGCTCACTGTACACCAGTACACCCACTGAGTTGCTGCAGGTGCTGAAATTATGCCTGTTTTACCCATGGGAGGGTAGCACAAATCAGTTAAACTTTGTAGTCAGGAGATACTAAAATACTTGAAAAAACTCAGAGAAATATAGAAAAAATATATGTTTTTAGATGTGAAGAAACAGAGAGACTTGTTATCATAGCCTGGTGAAAGATTCTTTTCTTGCGTGCATTTATCATCCAAAGACTCCCTGTTTTTATAAATTTCGTGCCTGGCAAGTTTTCCATCCACAGATTTCTAAGAGGGTTGAAGCCCTAGAACATATATTTAGCGCCTGCCGACAGGTCCCTAATTATGGCTTGATTAATCACAGCAGTGCCTGCACCTGTCTGTGCAAAACATCTTCATTTTTGCTTTGTGACCCGTGCAGGATCTGGGAACACATCTAGCGACGGCTGGGGAAACACCCAGCTTTGTTTGTTTCCCTGCTGCGAGTCCTGCTTCTGCTCCGACCAAGCGATTTCTGTTTGGGGTGGGGGCTTCTTCCTTTGCGGGTGTTTCTGGGGAGGTGGAGGGCACTTGGCAGCTTCTCCCAGGAACAGAAAAGGGCTAAATCCTGGTTGCCATGGGGTAGTTTTTATACACCCTTCCCTCTGCAGAAATGGGTTCCCAACGACCCCAGTGACACTGATGGAGAAGTGCACAGAATTTCCTCTAGATGTAGGCAAAATGTCTTTGTCTTTTGACAAAATAGGTCTTGTAGTGCTGCAGCCTTATTGGGATATGCACAACTTTGGCTTTCATGCATTTTCCTTTTTAAGCAAATGCAGTATTTTTTTTTTTCCTGTTTCTTTATTTTGAAAAAGTCTTAAAGAATTGTTAAGGGCAAAGGAGGACTTTCTCCAGGGTGTAGGACTGGGTAGTTTGCTCAGTGTCCTGAGTAGGGAACAATTCATAGGGCACTTGAGGGGAACATGAGACTCCAAGACATCTCCTGCTGGGAAATACAAAGAGAATACAGAGGATCCTTCCCATGCTGGGAAGGGACTCAAAGAAGAGGTCAGAGGACAGTTTTCTGCAGAGGGTCCTTTTTCATTTTTCAGAGAAAGACTGAAAAATGAGAGACTCTTGGAAGAGATCCAGAGAAAACGGAGAAAAAGTCTTTTTACCACTGAGATGAAAAGATGGAGCTGAAACTGCTCGTAGTGAGCAATGGGAGCAAAACGCCAGATTTCACCTAAAGGGCCAGGCAATTGCTTTTCAATTTGTCAACCAAAGAGTAAACTTGGAGGAAGTAAATTTGGTGTGGATCAATCCAAAGTAGATCTAATGTTTTTCATCCTGAACTGAACACCAGGAAGTTAATTAGCGTAACAGAACCATGCTTTCTGACCTTGGGCTGAAATGTTTTCTTTTCAGGATCTTGTAAAAATAGCTGAAGAAATGAGAGGTTTCATTGAGCAAACTGGAGGAACTTTGTCATATCTCTTTTATCCCACATTTTAAGACCCAATCTTTTGTCTGCCTGCTCCAGGAAAGGAGGGGATGCAGTTCTGTGTACCTGGCCTCACGGCAGCTCTCTGTTCTTGGCAGGGAGGCTTGGTGTTGGTGCTGACATTCCCAGGGATGGTGCTGGAGCCCTTCTTTTGACTCAGACGCACCATGAATGTTTCCCCTTCCTTTTCCAGCACAATAATGATGTGACAGAACACAGGTTTAAACGCAATTTTGGATATACAAGGAATTAGGCTGAACACCTGCAGCTCTACTGCTAGAAAAATCTCTGTGCCTTGTTACCTTCGTCTTGTAGGAGAGAACAATTTTTGCAACAAAACCTACCTGCTAGTGTTACATTTGCTTCCAAACAATACAGGCTGTTGTACTGCAGCAAAAGACTTCTGTAGACAGCAAACATCTCCACCCATCACAACACGCACTTAACAAATAAAACAAAAATTCTTTTGTGGCAGCGCTTCTGTTTCAGACAGGCAGAGGCACTCTGTTACTTGGGATCTGCGAGGCACGGAGGATTCGCTCTGTGTAGGATGGAACAGAGGTGCCAGGATTGTCCCAGCCGGCACACGAGGGGGGCAAAAGGGAAGGTAAGAGAAGAGAGGCTCTCTGTAGACTGGCACAGAGCTGTAGGCACAGCACCAGAAAGCTGTTAAAGCAGAAGTCAATGAAACGATACGCAGAAGGAGCACCAACTTCTGACTGATGGGCAAAGCGGGACGGGAGAGGAGATACCCGGGATCTTAAGCAGGCTGTAAGGAAAGAGGAGGCTGCGGTTGTAGAGGAGAAGTTCTGAAGTTGTGAAGGTGAAAAGGGCATAGGCAAAGTTTGACTTGATGTGACTGAATGAAAGGGTCAAATATCGTGGGGAAGAGAATTCAGTAAATCTTGTCAGCCGGCACGTGAGAAGAAGGTGGCAGAAGAATAAAAGGTAGTGCTGACATTGCTAGCCTGGGAGCAGGGGAGGGAGCAGTGAGGGGGGAGAAGTTAAGGAAATAATGGAGAAAGGCAGGAAGGGGGAGGGTGGAGGTTATGAGAAATCAGGTGCTCAATTTTGTCCAGGTTGCCCTTGAGGTGGCAGGGGGGTTATCCTGGGTGATGTGCTGAAGAGATTTATGGACATGGGGTAGGGTTGGAAAGATAGATTTGTGAGTTGTCAGCTTAGAGGTGACAGCGGAGCAGCAAGAGAGATCCATGGGACCGAGCACTGAAGGGGAAGGGAAGTGTGCCCAGGCCAGGCCCTTGGGGCTTCCAGAGGGGAGGAAGGAACAGCACCACCAGGACAGCCACTGGCCTGCGGGACGTTCACCAGGAAGCAAGCAGCAGAAGGACTTGGAGCCTAATTAAGAAATGGCTGGACAGTTTGGTGCATGGAGGGAGCCTGGGCATTTAGAACTGAATCTGGGGAGAATTCATCAGTGTCATAGATAAAACTAATTAGTTTTATAAGTCCCGTGAGTTATAAAGACAGAGCATATCTTGGTGTCCTTCACAGACCCGGAGCTGTACAGTGGCCAGAGGCTGTTGTACTGCTAGGTCTGTCCCGGGACAGAGCCAGCACAGCATCCTGCCATAGCACAGCTGCAAATACGAAGGACTGCACCCAGAAGTCCATGTGCAAATAACAGCCACTTGACATTTGTGCATAGCTGATAACGTCATAGCTCCGATTCTATGTACCTGCTGTATACAAATGTATATAAATAACCACAGGAATTTTTAATATTCCCATATTGTAGCACAAAGTAGCACCACTTTTAAACTTCTAGAGGCAGATATTTCAGTGCCTCACTTCTATGATTGGGAGAAGATGGTTGTGAAGCAGCTCAGGTACCACCTCAGGGTATGCAAAGGCAGGTTTTTTAAGGATCGTTCCGACCTTCACTGGCTCCACCAGGAAATGTACACCCAGATATTTATGGAAAGTGAACACTGGGGAAAGGAACTTGTGTGTGACTTCACTAGTCTTAGTTTTAAGAAGTGCTGAGCGATGCAAATACCCTGCAAGCAGTGTGTGGAATGCATTTAGGTGGGAACTCGATGTCTAGGAAGTCCCAGTAGGCAATTCTCCGCACCCTGAGGCACCTAAATACCTTTAGCCACCTGTCCCCAGGCAGTAAGGTCTAAGAAACCATCAGGCAGATGTTGTAGTTAGGGAATTTGATCTTGGCTAGTATACAGATGGTGTGAATTCAGATCATGGACTTTCTAGCTGTTTTCAGTATCTCGTTTTTTGTTTGACTTTTATTTTGAAGCTTCTGATTTTAGGCTGTTATTTTAAACCTCTCTCAGCTGGTGACTCCGATTGCTTTTCAAACCTTCTATTTCATAACCTTTGTGCTCTTATGCATGAATCTAGGCCAAGTTCCCGCCTTCTGTTTGCTTTCCAGGGTCTTCGAGCTTTAAGCAAAACACAGTTTGGGTCTGCTGAGGCTGGGAACCTTAGGAGACACCACAGTTGGTTTTTTAACTAGTACATATTTGGGTGAGTCACCATCCATGTGAATCGTTCACTACCCTGTGTCTGGTTTAGTCAAGCCCAATTAAAATAAAATTTACATACATCTTTGCCTCCTTTGGAGCAGGGCTTGTTCTTGAATACCAATGGAAAGCAAAGGTGGATGCTGTCACATAGCAAGAAGAAATTAAGAAAGGAGCAAATTTTACAGCTCTCCTGTGATCATTGTGCAAGGGAGAAGCCAGGGAGAGCTCCCGTGTGATGAGAACGAAGGTCTAATTGATGGCCCGATTCTCCATGGCTGTGCAGCCATCCTTTCCTTCTCCACTTCTAATAAACGCTCTCTGAGTTCACCCCCACGTATCTAAGAAAAATCCATGTGACCAGACAGGGAGACCTTTAAGAAAAGACCAATATTTGCATATCTATTATGGTTATACTCAGTGTTATACTTGTTTCATTAAAATTTCTATTTGGTTAATATGTAAGGTCAATACTGTCACTGTTCTGGAAAATTCATTTATTTTAAAATTAAAGCTAAATGCAGCAAGTATGATTCCCCCCCTTCCTCCATCTGTATAAACCCACTGAGCTTGACAGAGTAAGTAAAAGCAACATGGGGCCTCACATATTTAGAGAAAGGGGTTTGCTGTATAGGAAAAAGCATGCTACTGATGCGAATCCTAATTTTCAAGGTAAATCACTTGGTATAGATGCTCTGAGTTCCTTTTATATATATATATATATATATATATATATATATATTCAAGGGATGGTTATTATTTCAGCTGGGTGCCTACTGAGGTCCATTAGTTTTTACACACCAGTTAAGGTTGTCAATTGCAGGGATTAAAAATATATGAAGAAATACTTGGGATCGCTTAAAAGTCCCGTGCTTTCCTGAGGCTGCCAGCTTTCAAACCATAAGGAACCTTTTCAAACAAATTTGCCTGTTGGGAAGGCTGAAGATGGGAGTTCTTTCCCCAGGAGGGAGGAAGGATATAGGTGCTCTCAAAGTCAGGAGCCAGGGGGTTTCTGGTCTCTTTCTGGCTCATGGATGTTTTTTAGGGCCTGTCCCTTGTCTAAGTTTTCCCAGAGTCTGGGGTCCTCTGTGTGGTCAGTTGTTTTTTTGTGAGTGTTGCTTAACAATCCTAAAACCAGCATCTGCTTCCACCCTCAGAAATCAGGAAAGGGGAGAAAATGATCTAGGGCAGCTACTGTGGAAGTCACCTTTAAAGCCTTACAAAAATGTATTAAACCCAAAAGCTATTTTCAACATGCATCAAGGGAAAATGCCTATTAAGATGGATCTGGTTTAATTTCAGCATTTCTGCTGTAAAATCACAGTGTTTCACAGATTTCATTTTGTATGCAGGAAACCTCTATGTGTCTGCTCAGTCCTGCTGCACTTACAGACCTGTCTGTGGGATGGCCGTGTTCCTTACATCACCATCAGCTGGTTACACCAACTCCCACCCTTAAGGCAGTCGGCTCGAAAGCACTCAGATGCTGCCTATTACCGTTTCCCAACGTGGCAGTGGTCTTTTCTACGTCAAATGAGCTCGGTGACTCTAATCCCTGTCCCAGATGTCCACACCACAAAGGGCAGGATCTCAAGCAATAATCTTTTTGTCAGTCTCAACAGACAGAGCCCGAACTCCATCCACCCAGGGGAGTGAGTGGCTTTATTGTCAGCAAACATTTTGCTCTGGCAGAATAGAAGGGAAGTTGAAATTGGTGCTTACAGAGCTTAGTCCGTTCTCCAGTGCTATTTCTGAACACGACTTCCATTTGTAGACGAGGGACTAGATGAAGTGGAAGTCCACAGCAGGGAAATATCTAAAAACACCTTTTTCATTAAACTATGTCAGCATGCAGTGTGCTGGTAGTAAGACAACGCTGCTGTTTTATAGGAGGAGACCGGTGCACAAAGGTGGGATTCATCCTGCCTGATCTAAGCATCTCAAGGCTGGCTGTTGAAATCTACATGAGATCTTTAGGTGCCCTTTGCAGTTAATGAGAAGGAATTGGTTTCTCCAGAGGGAATTGGTGGCAGATGAATTTATTTTCAGAGACTGTGGCAACTAACTTTTAAATACCTAAAGGCAGGCCGGGTGAATGTCACCCTGACTGACTTTGTCAAGACCAGACGGAAATCTTTAGCAAGGGAAAGGCAGAAGCTCAGGAATCCCAATTCCATAGCTGGAGTGCTGGACCATCTTCCCTTAAACTCCTGATCTAGTAATGCGTCAAAGATGTGCAAATAGCTTCATGCAGTGCTCAGCACCCTGAGTGTGTTCTGCAAGCTGGAGGGAGCCCAAAGCAGGAGAAACTCACATCCTGCCAGTTGTTCTGTGCTGTCTGCCCATGAGGTTGTGCTGGGGATGCCCCTGAGCTGTGATGTGGGAGGTGGAGGTCTTCAAAAAATTCAGATCTCTGTTCAAATCTCATAACATGAACTTGGTACTTGTGAAACTTAGAGCCAGAAATGACTGCTTCAAATATATTATAAAGGTGCTGTTAAATGGTTGTTGAATGTAACTGGCAAAAACATTTGAAGAAAACCGAACACGAACATTTGCGACTGAGCTAAAATCAGGCAATGCTTATTTTAGGGATGTAGAAATTTTCATTTTCCCTTTAAGCATTTTGAATTATTTCTATCATCAAAAAGGTTAAATCTGACAGCATTTCAACAAAATACTTATTTATCTCATGCAAAGAAATGGATTTTGCATCCACCTGTGTGTGTATATGTATTTATCATCTAGTTGGAAGTGATCAAAGCGGTTTTTGTTCAGGTGGTGTCAAGCTCTAGGAGAGGCCCGACGGATGGTGAAATGATATCATCACTTTAACATCAGTGAGCTGGGGCTATAAGAGCGGTCATTTCTTTTCAGTGCTTCACCCATGAGTTGAGAAATTCAATCTCATCCTGGTGGTAACCGGTATTAGCGTGGGGGAACAGAAGGGAACATCTGGAAGCAGAAAATCCAGGGCCGTGACCCGGGGAGGTCAAACCATGATCCCGGCCGGGATCGGGGGCCAGGGGGTGACAGGTTAAAGGCCAGATTTGAATCCTGATAGATTAAATGAAGCTCAGAGAGGGACTCGGAGAGTAATAAAGGATTGGTAACCCTGCGAGCCAAGGGTTTCTGTAAGCCTGTGGCTTGATCATTCCTCTGGGCCAGGAGACGAGGCTTTGCTGATTAGCATGCAAATGCAACAGCACTGTAAAAAGTTCCAGATGAATTTATGACTAAGCCTTGCTGCGGGGAAAAACATTTTTGACAATATGCATTAGGAAAAGAGAGGTGAATGAAAATAGGTGTCAGCCTCCAGCCAGCATGGGTGGGAAGGAACAGGGCCAGAGCTGCGAGGACCGGGAACGTGAGAGAGACTCCCCAAGCAGGGCCGCAGCCTGGGAAGGGGAAGCCCCCGCTGGTTTTAAACAAGAATACGAGCCTAATAAATGCAACTTTCTGCTTGGCACTAATGAAGCAGATTAATAAGGCTATTGGAGCCCATATGGCCAAGGAGATTTCCTTAGACTAAACACTGCTAATGAATGTTTTTGGAGAGTGGTGTTTACTTCCAGGCGTATGTCACCCGTGGAGCGGCCTAGCGCGTGAGGTAACTGCAGCGCTTCGCCTCGTGCATGACACGTCATCTCTCTGCGAAATGTGTATTATTTCCAATTTGCAGATGGGAAAATTGAACTGGGAGAGCAAAGATCAGCGTTTGCAAAAGCCTCCTCTTACACCAGGCCTTGATTTCTCAGCGGCTGAAATGGAAGCACCCCTACTGGGAGCAGTGGTGGTATGAGGCTGCTTGCAAGTACACCACCTAGTACTGACAGTGGGGTGGCTAGAAGTTTCCAAGAATCAGGTCAGAGATTGTTAAAAAACCAAAAAATACTAAGGTTTTTAAGTGATAGGACTCTGGCACAGGTTGTCTTAATCACAAACTTGTTTAACTCCAGGAGCTTTACGGGCTTGGCCTCCTGACACACTGGCTGTATCTTTCTTGCCCAGCACTTCTGAAACCCTGAAGGCAGGCCAGTTCAAAATTATGGCCTGGCTGCTTGTGTTCAGGCAATCAGATGTGAAAACATGCTGATTTCATTCTTAAATGGAAATTCAGTTGGCTGCTTATTTGCTGAGCAAACAGATCTGCAGGGAGGAGAGGAGCAGCAGCTTCAGCCAGCACGCAGGGCTCCCCGGTCCACTTTTTCCTCTCAGAGGTCTCTTGGCTTTCTGTCTCCACATGCTTCCTTGTCACTTTGATCTCTGCATCCCTACATACAGCCAGGATAAATGGCTTTTCTTTCACTCTCTCTAGAAACAGGGATCCCTAAGCCCTAAATCTCTCTGTAGATAACTCCATTGTAATATTTCCTTAAAGATTTCTAGAAGTTGTTGGTCCCGGCTATGCAATTTAGATCAAGTGTGTGATACATATCCAGACTGTTTTCTTTTAGCTGCCTTCATGTGAACTGCTTTGTTAGATTTTCCGTATAGTGAAATACTGACTGATTTCAATTCCCTGCCACGGTGTTAGTATTATTTATCCTGAACAATTAAGGAGAATTTAGGTCAACTACAGCATGGGAGTGTTTATGTCTGTGTGTCTGTACACACACACGTTCGTATGGGTGCGTGCAGCTTTTCAAGGGAGAGCTCAGCAATACTCCCCAAATTGTATACCAGCAGTGTGAAGGGCAGGTAAGAGAAAGGGAGGAGCATCAGCTGTCTGCGAGGCAGTTACGCTGTGGAAGGAGGCACACCAACACAGCAGGTAGCAAATGTCTTCTTCCAGAGCTTGGAGTAACTGGTGTGTAGGCAGGCATGAAAACAGAACAAACCCAAACCCTGCCTTTTTGTCAATCTGCCTGTCGAACTGCTTTGTTAGGCAGGGACAGTAGGATGGAAAATAGGCTGATATTTGGCTTCTTTTTGTGTGTATGTGAAGGTAAGAACATTTCAGAGTTTTGGTTTTTTTTTTACAGAAATGTGCTTGATATTGCCAGGAATCAAACACAAAAGTTAAGACAATACAAAGAGGAAAGGTGCTTGGACTTTGTTCTCAACCCAGGGCTGCTAGTCCTGAGAGGTCTGTGCTTTCCATTCTCAGCTTTGTTTAAGCCCTTCCATGAAAGTGTTGTATTTCCTCATGGAGGAGAATGGTATCCTCCATGCTCAGTTCCATGCCTCACTGTGCTCTCAGTGCAGGACAGCTGGGAGCAAAAGCAAGGTAATGTAACAGGTAGGGGAGAAGAGATCTAGAGAAGGATGCTGAGCGTACTTTCTGTCCACCCTCCCATTGCTACAAGACAGGAGAGGGATAGGAAAGGGGAATCCTCCAGTGGTACCAGCTTTGCAATCCTCTTGCAGTCCTCTAGAGCAGGGCTACAAGGAAAACAACACCCACACCACAGGAAGATACTCTGATAAGCACAAACTCTTGGGTGGGAAATGGTGCTGCGGTGGCACTGCTGATGTGTGTGTGGCCCCGCAGCTGATCCAGGATTGTCAGAGTCTCACTGTGCTGTATGGAGCGACTGAAAAATATTTTATCATTAAATTACATTTGACTGAAGTTGGCTGAATTAACATATCCCAGTGCATGAGAGCCACATGATAGGAATTTGATTACTCGTGAGCTTCTCATTATTGCAAAGGTTCCTTCCAGTGCCTGTTACACAACTGAGGTTAGGCATTAGCAGTTCCAGTTGCTGGCAGTGTTTGCACAGCAGCTTTAATTCTTCAAATACCTAATGCTTATGGCAGTTGTTGGAGCTTCTGTGCTTTTGGTTTGGTGTGGTGAATACATCTTTTTAAGAGGCTTTTCTCTTAAAGACGAACAGTAATGCCAAAAAAGCCTTTTTGCATCACTTACAGATAGTGGATGAAACATTTCTGCAAATTCTGAAAAAGAGTTGTGTTTTACCACTTTTGACATTTGAAACAGTGAGTCTTGATTTATTTTTTTATTATTAATTATTATTATTTTCTGAATGAGTGGTTGAGGCCATCACTGCATGGCAGCAGGTTGCAATGAAGGCAGAGACAGGTTAAAAGAAAACAGTCATTTTTAGAGAGATTGTTTTGAATTTTGCTAGCATTGAATACCTACTTGCCTACCTAAGCATCTCAGTAATGTTCATCACCATGATGCCTGTGTCCTCAGACATTAATAAGTGCTCCTTTGTCTATTAATCTGAGACAGCATCTTGCTGTGTAGCAGGGTGAGGTTTTCGTCACAGAGAGATCAAAGAGCAGATTCTTCAAAAGTCTCAAGGTTGCAGGACTCATAATTTTTGATTTCTGGAATAAAGTCCATAGCTGTACATCTAGAGCCACGTGGGATTGTCATGTCTCTGTATCCTGCAAGTCCTCTTTCAGCTCCCAGACCGTGTGGTCAGCCTCTTTTCTCTGTGCCGAAGCGTTAGAGGGGAGCACTCTCTTTGGGGAATGTGCAGCAACCTGGTGGAGGCGATCAACCTAGCGGAGTTTCTGTTCTGGTTCTGCCAGTGAGCAGTCAGTGAGTATGTGACTGAAGCCAAAATATGGCTGGGACAAGCTAAAGAGATCCTTTTTATCAATTCCCCCTGTACCTGAGGAAGAATTAATATAAATCTGTCTCTTTAAGGAGGACTGCAGGAACAGTAGGTTTATTTGCATTTTGCCTTTCACTATTGGCAAGAAGTATTTCTGCATTAAGCATTTGACCATTTGAGCACCAGATTTTGCTAGCATCGTTTAAAAGGAGGTAAACGTCACTAAAAACCCCTCCTAGGTTAAAATGGACCATAAATACGGGTAAGAGTTTGCAGGGAGGAAGCAGGCTGCCCAGTGCGCATGCACCCAGCTGGGTGCCCTTGTCACAGGTACTGGGTCTGTGCCTGGTTCCCCAGCGTGCTGGGGAATTTCAATTCTTTTCTGCACACAGCATGGACAAGCTCTCACTCTCATTTTACTTGAGGCTCTTTTGCAAAGGCAAATGGCACTGCTGGAAACTAATCAACGTAATTTTTTACTCTTTGCAGAGGTCTATTAGCAATCATTGCTGCAATCTTGGTCTGTAAATGGGGACGGCGTATTCCTGAATTCAAAACCAGAAACGTTTCACATTTTTTATAAAATATTATTGCCTTGTCCTGTCTCTGGACAGCCTCTTTTGAGGCTTTTTGTGTATTCCTCTTTTCCCTACATGCTGTAGCAGGCTGCCAGACAGGGAGCTGCTGCTGAGGATATTGGAAAAGCTCAAATGGTAATGAACAGGAAAAAAATACATCACTGTTACTGTAGGAGCCGTGCACAACCTCTTCTGATATACATGCACTGGAAGAAAGTACAAATATTACTTTTATTAAATGAGACGCAGACACTTAGTTCTTATCTTGTCTGACAAAGGAGAAGAAGAGACTGACACAGCTTTCATGGTGTAAAATCCCAGCAGAGATAAAGGGCTGTGGAATTATCCTGGCTAAGCTAAGCAAAGCTGTCTGTAGGGCAGACTTCATCTAGCTGTATTTCTACAGGAATTTTGTTGGCCCAAATTTTGCATCCAAGGAACTACTTTGTGATAAAGAAACAACTTGTTCCTGGTGTGAGAACACAACCTGGGTTGATTTGGCAAATCCCGTGAAGGTGACTACAGTATCCACTGAGTCAAATTTCCTTTTCCTATTTAGTATTTATACCAAGAGCAGCTAACTTAATTGATAAACACAGGTTTGATTCAAAGTTTCTCTGGGACTCCAAAGGAAGCCAGTTGGTTTCCATCCCTTGCCCTGGCTTCTCCAAGAGCCTGGGGATGAAGGCTGTGCTTTCGTTTATATATGCAGCCAAAGTGCTTCTCTGTGCCTGTTTGGGAAGGATTTAAGCCTAAAATGAGTGTGAAAATGGAAGTTCTCATGTATTACAAGAGCTTGTCCATTTATCAGAATAAAAATTATAAGGATCATTAATTTGTGCATATGTAAATTAGGAACTGCAGAGGATTTCCTGATAACCAGCAGTAGCATGTGATGTACTCCGTGGCAGTCACACCAAGGCTGAAATGTGTTGATTGCCTCCAGGGTTTAACCCTGCAGCTTTCATGCAGCGCAAAAGCAGCTTGTTCTGCTCACCATGTGGCACTGGAGCACAGGCAGAAAAGGTCACACGAGCAATCAAGATCAGCATATCCCTACTCAGGTAGGGACCCCCTGTGGCTGCAGGATTAGCTGCAGAGCCTGAGCTGCCTCTGAATCATATTTGCTTCTAACTGTCCTGACTCCGTTACAGACAGTGGTGTTTCATTAATCTGTGACCGTATTTGCCATGAACTTGGACACACAGTGGAACAATGCTTGCCATTTCTTGCTGTTCGCCTGGTTTTCTTCCTTCCTGAGTTTTTGAAACATTAAAACAGAAGAAATTAAAAGGTTAGATTGTTTTCTTAATGTGTCTCCCCGCAGGAATGAGCCGTAGTCCAACAGGCTGCTCTGAGACCTTTGCTGGTTGGTGGTGACGCTTCAGCGAGGATCCTACAGGAAAACTACTAGTAAGTGTCTGCAATTAGCAGATAATATTTTTCAAAACGTGACTGAAATTTTCTGACATAGTTGGAGTTTTAGAGTTATGAATTTGGTTGGGGTGCAAAGGAGTTTGCATCTAATCCCCTTGCATCACATACAGAATCCTGGTACAGGAATTCCAAGCCGAGATTTAAAGGCCAGACAGAATTTACTCTCCTCATTGCTTTCTACCGTTCCCCCAATATTTGGGAAATCTGTAAAAGCTCATTTGCTTGAGCACTCCCCCCATGCTCTCAGCGCCTCCGCTGCCAGAGAGCAGCAGTGGAACAAGGGGCAGCAGTGCATACACGCAGGGCTGTCTCCAAAGCAGACATTTGTCAGGGAGAAGTCGCTGACCTCCTTGTTTCCTTAGCCCTGGAGATCCTTGCACTCTCATTGCTGAATCTCCCCGGGGAGGTGGGGGTGCTGATGCCTACCCTGGGAGGAGGCTAGCATTTAATCTTATCATCTGTCTCGGCTGACATCCCTGCTGCTGCTGTGGAAGAGCTCTGGGGGCAACCCCCAGACAGCAGTGCAAGAGATGTCCATTCCAGAGCATCCACTAAATGAAGCCTCAACATTTTCATTAAAAAGAGATGCTCCTGCTGGACAATTATGGACTGTGACTCTCCCATTTTTCCACAGGCAGAGAGCTTATGTAAAAACTGACTGACATTTA
This sequence comes from Heteronetta atricapilla, assembly GCA_011075105.1. Taxonomy (NCBI): domain Eukaryota; kingdom Metazoa; phylum Chordata; class Aves; order Anseriformes; family Anatidae; genus Heteronetta; species Heteronetta atricapilla. Next base: position 27,834,771 of record CM021738.1, on the reverse strand, counting down.
AAAATGCCAGCACTCTTATTAATTCTTCAGGAAGGCTTTCTTGGGGCTTTCTGTGTGGAGTGCCAGTCAGAGGACAAGGGTGGTGCGGCCAGGCTGACAGAACCAAGCTCTTCACACAAATACCAGACTCTTTTAAGTCTGCTTTAAAATTGTGTTTCCCACATAACTTCTGGCTAACTGGGAAATGCACCTGGGAAAATAATGGCACCCAGTGCTCCTGAGAGTCCCAGCTGGGTGACTGCAGGCTCTTTTGGGCCCTCTCCCACGACTGACCTCTCTCTGAGCTGGGCAGAGCCCCTCTGCAGGAATTAAAGCAGCTGTGCTGCCTTCCTGCTGGCTCAGAGATGTGCTGCTTCCCTGTAAGCAGAGCTCACTACGGTGGATTACTGCCCACCAGTAATTCCAGCAGCACTGCTAATGTGTTGCCCTTACTCCAGGATCACAAGTTAAATTCAAACCAGAGGACAATGTGTGTCAGGGCTTTTCTCTGTCAGCTCCTGAAGGATTGAAAGGCCAAGCACATTGACATGTCTGCTTCTCCTTCTTGCTTCCTAATCTGGGGTACCTGGCACTCCAGAAAGCGCTTGTCTGAGGAGACCTGGGTTCAGTTAAGCATCCACCAGAAAAAAATACAACCTATCCCCCACCCCACTTTTATTAGTAGCTACATGCTGAGTTGCAGTTCTTTTGTCTGCAGCGGGGGCAAAAGGAGCTAATTTCCAGTAAATGAATTATTCTGCAAGCTGCCTTTGTGCAGCTCCCTCTGCCTTCACCAAGAGCAGAGTTCTGCCGAGCAGGATCTGGTCCTAGGTTGGGCAGACACTGCAGCTCAGAGCATACAGCTCCCCTTCCATAGATAACACGCTGCTGCCAGCTCCTTACTCCTTCATCTCGCGAGGAGAGCGCGGTGCTGGGATGGCGATTCAGAGCCCGCTGGCTTTCCACACCAGTTAAAGTGTCTGGGGTCGTGTATGTGCTCACTGCCCGATGAATGTGTGTTTTGATGGCACATTTGTTATTCTCCATTGGAAATCATTCTCCCAGGTCGGTAAGTATATTGTTTAGTTAGGTGTAAATCTAGCCATGTGCTGCACATGTAGAATCAGAGCCAAGGCTGCTTCACTTCTAAATCTCCAGTGACCATCCAGTAAATAACAGCCCTCGCAGTCCTGGCCGAGTCTATTGGCAGAAAATACCTCCGTAGATCACTCTCAGGAATGACTCATTGTGGCAAGGCTAGGGAGAAGAGAGTGAAGAGCTGCGTTTAGTTATGTGCCTGGGTTTATTACTACTGCATTTGCAACTATATTTAGAGTCAATGACAAAATCAGATGCCTGCCAGTTCCTGTCGTTGGTATGGAGCTGCTTTTTGTTGAAAATGGCAGGGACGTGTGAAATCATCTCAGGATAAGAGGTTACGTGTGCATTAAGGTGACAGCCAGCCTGATATGGGCTGAGCCACCTGTAAGCCATGGGCGCTGGCCCCAAATTGTGAAGACACTGCCTGTGGGTCGGCACAAGGTCTGACACCCTGCTTTAGAGAGCTTTTATTGTTTGACCTGATTCACTGCAGGGGAACGAGTTTCCATTTGGAATAAATTTTAACCCAAATAATTGAAAGTTAATCTCACTTTATTTTACATAATGTGTTATGATGATGCAATTGTAGCATGTTTCGTGGGGGGCATAGAGGCCAACAAACTACAAATGTCCTTTTATGACATTTTGCATAAAAGGAGCCAACAAGAGGTCCTGAGTTTATCTACTCAAACTGATAGCAGCATTTGAGAAACTTCACCTTTTTAATAATGACTTTCTCTCCTTTGTTTATTTTTTTGGGGTGTCCCTTGTAGACATTCATTTGTGACACTCAGCAATTACACTATGTGCAGTATGGTGTAAGTGAAATGAATAGTTTTCTAGGTCAAGCAAATGCCGAAGAGATCAAACCAAACAGGGTGAAAAATATGAACTGTAACAGAATAAGCGTATGGCAGGTCAAGTGCTGCTTGAACGAAGCAATGTGGTGGTGTATGTTGCTAGATACAAAATCGGTTCCTTCTTGGGGAGTTACCAGAGGAAAATGCAGTCAGTGAACCGGAAAACTGTGAAATTGTTTAATAAAATTAATCCTCAACTGTGATTAGCAAAAATGTCAGGCTTATTTTGCATCTAGATTTCCATCCTAGCAAATATAAATTTGTCCCTGAATTCTGGTGCCTTGGTCTGAACATTTGCTGTGTTGTGCTGAATATCGTTTTACACCCAGTCCATGTTTTCTTAATAGGTGTTGAGTTTGAATAGAGAAATAAGAAAGCATATTTTCCAACACAATTTAAACTCACAGCGGTTGTATTTAGATATTTTGTCAGGTGGAAGTCAAATAATTTTGTTACTTATCTTTATAAACCCGACAACTGCTTTCTTGTACTTGTCTGCAGTCTTGTGCTTTCCACAGGGCCACTTGTGTGCACTTAGGGGTGATGAGAAACAGAGGAAGGGATGCAGCTTGTTGGTCAGCGGATGGTACGTGTCTGTGCCCAGGCTACAGATTGAGTCTTCTCAAGCCACAAAGACTAAAACCTTTGAGCCCAAAGGCTCTGGGGAAGACCACAGTTATTAGGAAGCCCCTGGGATCTGCAGGTCTTCTCCGTAGCTCTGTGAAGGGAAGGCAGTGTGGCCTCACTCTCACATCCTGTGCATATTGCTCCCCTGGTGCTTGTAAGAACTTCAGTCTGCAGGCTGGTTGGGTTCCTATTGTAGCTTTGGGGCCGGACCTGAATATTAAGGGATAGTCTTGTAGGTGTTCATGCTTATAAGCTGCAGAAAACAAGATAATGCAAATGGCAACGCAAGGCTGCGGAGAAAATGATAAGGAGCTCTTGGAATCTCAGAAACTGATAATGAGTTATATTTACTTGCTCCTCTATGGCTCCGCCCATTCTTTGATCCAGGAGATAAACATGTCAGCATCTCACTCCCCTGCCACGGTAACCTAAAGGAGCATTTTCTCTCGCTGCAGCTGTATTGGAACTTTGCAAACAAGTTGATGCTGCTTTGCACAGTCAGCCTGCATCTTTCCCTTTAGCCATGGCATCCTCTGCTTCTGCCACAGGCTGGCAAAGCAGCCTGGCCTCCAGCAGTGAGCAAGTAAATTGTCTGCTCTGTTTTTACTGGTACCTCCAAATCCCCTCGGCTTGGCCTCCCCTAGCCACCACTTTTAAGACAGCAATTTCTTAGAACATTTCATCACTGGGATCCTGAGCTCGCGCTAGCCACGCATCCAGCTGCAGTGCTGTTTGGAAATGAGGTTGACAGCAACATCCCTTTGTGCTCCTCCATCTTTACCAGACGCAGGAATTTCTGTGTCGTGCTCCCTTTGGCAGCATTGGCATCTCCAAAGTACAAGGGAGTTTCTCCTTGGCTGCAGCTTGTTTATCTCCTGAAATATTTTCCTTGTAAATAGCCAGCACACGAAGGGACCTTGCTTCCCCACTGATGGAGAGTGGCTCTTCAGTTATCTTGCCCTCTCCTGGATCAGAGCACGTTCTTGTTAGGCAGCGGTCACCATGTAGTGACCTGCACGCAGCCTGGGTGGCTTCTCTGTCAGTGCTCGAGCGCACTGCGCCCAGAGGGGCACTCCTGCATTCGGTACTGGCAGGACTGGAGGACTGGCAGCTGCCAGCCCCATTACCTCCTCTCCCAGCCCCTTTCGGAGCTGAGGTGACCTGTGTGCATGGCTGCACTCTCAACTCTGACAGCGGGAGCTGAAGTTGTCAGCGCTGCCTGTGTTGAGCTGCTGGAGCAACCAGTATCAATGCTCACATTCTGTGTCCCAGCTCGAGCAGCTCCCTTTAAAATTTCTCCTTTGAACTCCCCTCTGCCTTCTTTTCCCAGGGTGAAACCATCGCTGCTTTTCAGTCAATGTCAAAACACCCCGTGAATGAACAGAATTAGGACAGGCTGAGGAGGGAATTATTTCCCTGCCGTCGTGGGAGTGGTTTGGGACTGAAACCATCTGTGCTCTTTGAAAGCCGAGTTATTTCTGTGTAGATACCTTAGGATTTCAAAATGTTATTAGAATATGCATTATTATTTTGATTTTTGCCTGTCAGTGCTGACATCGGTGACAGCAAAGGGCACAGTACTGGAGATGCAATCCCCTCACCCTTCCCCAACATGATGCAGCACAAAGGCAGGTGGTTGTTACACTCCGCTTTTGCTTGGTAGCTCAGTCCCAAAGGGATCTGGATTGCTCAGTGACATTGTGCTGGAGCCTCTGTGCTTGATTTTATTTTGAGTAAGTCATATCTCTTTATACATGGATAATGAACCCTCTGCGCACCTGGTACAGGCTGCATGGGGTTATTTAAAACGTGAGGGTCTGAGCATGCCTGAAAGTGAAGTTCCCTTGTAAGTATAAGCTGCAAACCCTAATTCAACGTTAAATCAAATCAATGTTAATTTGTGAACTAATTAGCATTTCAGGCTTTTTTTTCAGCAGTGTGGTGATTTTGTATATAATGCTATGTGATTGTACTGAAGTACATAATTATGGAGCTGAATACATTGTCTCCTGCTGACATGTTGCAAAAAGATTTTCTCTCCGCAAAGGATGCTTGCTACATCTGAATTAAAGATACACATCTAAGTCCCGAGCTGCTAACCTACAGACACATTTAATTGATGTAATGTCAGAATGTAGGGGCATTTCTGAATGAATGGGTTGACTATATATTAGCTGAATTTATTCATTCGTATCTCTGTTTTAATGAGGAAGATACCATTTGGTGGGAGACAGGTGATGTGAAAGGTATTCTGAGTGGGGAATATGCATCAAGGAAAACCAAGTGGCTTTAAAGAGATTTATTTTAAAGGAAGTCTGAAGTCTGAGTGCTGAAGTAGGGGAACTGTCAGTACTTGCTTGGCTCAGGGTTCATTCTCACCCAGAATTCCCGTCCTGGCAGCAGCCAGCACAGGCAGCTGTAAATGGAGCAAGAACTTCCATCACTGCTACAATAACCACTTCTCTTACCTCTCCTACAGCAAAGCTGATGTAAGTCTTCTCTACGTACATACCTGGAAACAACCATTTTCACTTAAATATCACTACCCACACTTTAGTTTTCTTTAAAAAATAGTTCTAATAATATTTATGTCTTTCATTATCTCTCTCTTGACTTCAAAGACACTGATTTTTACAAGTAACGTGGTTAAGATAAAAGCTTTTTTGTGCCATAACGCAGAAAATACACACTGTGCCTAATACAGATAGATGAAGTAGTACTGCAGCTTCACTAATGGGTACAGTCAGTAACCTTGTTTAAAAAACAAATCAAAACATATAAATTGTAAAAGATTTCTGCAAAACTGAAGGTGAACATGTACATACAGTTCCCTGTAAGATCCTGAGTCAATCAGGAAAGTTTTGTGTCCCCAAATAACCTTTTTCCAGGTGAGTTACTGCTCAGCTGCTCCCAGGAGTCAAGGTATGATTGATGGTTGTGCTGGGGCCTCGCTGGTCTCCTCCTGCTGCCTTTGCCTTGATGGAGGTGAGCGAGAGACTGGCAGGAAGTGTTTTGGGTGTCGATCCTTTTGGGCTGACAGGTTATTCTTGCACCAGCCTGATTCAGACTGAATTACTCAGAGCCATTGTTCAGACCTTTCTTCATTATTTGAGGAATTAAACACGTAAAAGTGTGGGAATTTAACTGATCAGCTCTGGCTGTCTGGGTTAGACTCTGCCTGAGTTGACCAAGAAGCCATATTTCTGTTGCTTTGGCCCTTTTTGTGGACTGGTTTTCTGGGCCCTGCTTTCTTTTTTTGGTCAGGGCTGACCGAATGGAAAAGCTGAGCCTTTACTTTTCAGTCCTGTGTTCTATGAAAAGGAGGCCTGGTGGGTCTCTTTACTTCCATGCATGATCTATTGGTCTTTGAAAACTTTTGAAGCCCTCAGCTAATTTCAGCCAAACTTGACAGGCTGTTAAGTTCTCTCAGATGTCATAAAAATAGATTGCCTCTGGGGAAAGCAGAGCAGCGTGGGCTCATTGCCTTGGTCGATGTCCAGGTTCTGCAGGTAACCAGGCTACCTTGATTCTCTAGCCCTTACAAGTGCAGTTACAGAGCGAGAATCCACAGGTCCTGACCAACTCGAGAAGTCCTACCGCTGGGTAATAGCTTCCTCCAAGTTTTCCTTGTGAAAGTCAGTAGCCTACAGAACCAAACAAAGCAGTCACGACAGGCCAGCACCTTGCTTCCTCATGTCCTTCAGTCCAGTGAGTCGTGGAGCTTCAGTGATCCGTCAGCCCTGGTACCACTGGGCCTATTGAGACCCAAATCTATTTATTCTCTAAACCTCTCTTAAATCAGTCAAAGAATAATCTCTATTAAGAGTTAATGAAATTAAATAATTGATTTTGACTTTAAAAGGCCAGGAGCTCTAGCAAAAAGCTAAAAATGTGAGCAAGTTTAGTGTGCACTGTGCCCTCTGTGGATCTCAGCCCACCTGACACCGAGCTCCTGTGCTCGTTCAGGACATCTGCATGCTTAGACGCAAACAGCGTGGGAGGAGAATTGGCCTTGATTTTCAGCTTTTACCATAACCTTCTTAAATTTGTACATTTAGGGCATTTAAAAGGTTTAAAATTCCTTCCAGTTCCATTTTATGGTTGATTGTACACAGTGCCAGCCTTGTACAAATACCCAATAAGCCATTATTTTCAATGCGAACAGCAGAAAGTTGAACTATTTAGAAAAAATACAATTCAGCCCAAGAACCATGCTAATTATATCCTTGATTATTTTCACACTGAGGAATATTTCAATCTGTACTCTGTGTTTATATACTAAAGATGTTTCTTCTTGTCTGAACTAGCAAATATACCTCAAGGAGCTTTATTTTTGGTTACGCATTTAATGCAAAACATTATTTGCATCACAGGAAGATCACATCTTCCCCTTGCCCATTTCAGCTTTTCCATACCAAACCTCAGGCTTTCCTATTATTTGTAAAATTGCTTTTGTTTCCAGTTGGGATCAGATTTAGAAATGGAAAGATCGGGGCATATTAGAATTTGTAGCTAGGGGACAATTCTGCTCCAAGTGGAGAATGCTAAACCATGCTGGGGAGAAGGGGGGCATGAGACAAAGGAAAGGGTTTAGAACAGGTTTGGGTTTTTTTGGATATCTGTTTGCTATTACCCTGCTAAAGTGCAAGAGATAAGGAGGGAAGGAGTAAGGTGTAAAAGCATAGAAATGGAAATATACTTTTAAATGATGTAGATAATGACTTTATACTTCCTAAATTTTGAGGTAAGTGATCTTGCCTATTTGGGAACAAAGCTGGCATTGGTTTCTTAATCACTTAGAAACCCTCAGGACATGTTTCAGGGAGAAGGTGCAGAGAAAATGTTCATTTTTAGATATTCATGGAGAAATTGTAAGAGAGTTCCAATTTGTGCAGCCAGCACCGCTCTGCTTAACCATTTCCCTGTCATCTCCCTGTTTGTACTGAATTTACACATGAATTTTTAATTGGATTCTACTGCTAATAGCAATTTTCTTCTTCTATTTTTTTTTTTAAAATTCCAGGCAAATATCACAAAATGACAGGCAACTCTAGAGATAAGGTCTGCTCTACTTCCCAGCAGCAGCTGCAATATCCAAAGGGTTAATGTAGATCATCGAGGTTTCACCTCCCTGCCCTCTGAGGTCTGATTCATAAAGCTGAAGAGATGAATTCAGAAATTTCCAGAGACAAATGGGAGAGAAAATCAAGAGATATGAAAAAGGGGGGTGGGAAATGAAGTTTTGTGTCAGTGCATGTGATTACCAAGTGGGGCCTGAAATTCACTCAGGTTCTTGTGCAGATCAGGTGCTGCGATGTTTCCCTCAGCAAAAGGGCAGTCTGCACCTCCTGGGCCAGATTTCAATACTGAAGCAGATCAATGATCCATTTAGGCTCCATCACTAGCTAATGCTGAGAAGAAAGGCAGAAATCCATGATGGTCCATCAGCAGTTTAATACTATGCAGGTGGCACAGCTGCCAGCCCCTAAGATACGAACGCGCTGGTCAGGCCCTGCAGTAATGCTGTTCTGCCTCCGGTACCTGTGCATGAAGTTGGTACTAAACATCTTATGGAGTTGATATTAAATACCTAGCTGGGCTTTGCTAAGTGCCGTGCCCTGCCCTCAGCATCCCGTGGGTTCCATTTCTGCTGACTAATTCAACGTTGTTTAACTACCACTGTCCTTAAGCACCATCTTTCTATTCATTTTAATCTAGCTTCTCTAAATAGTCATATGAATCTTCATTGAAAAAGTCAAAAATTGGTATAGTTCTAAACCTTCCAGGTCGTGAAGCGCAAGCTGTAACACCGTTACACTTGAATCTTCTTCTTAGCTCAAAAGAAATAGAGGCAAATTTCTACTGTCCCCACTGGGACAATTATATGGCAGCACCCGGCTTGCACTCCTCGGGTTTTGCTTTCCACGCTGAATGAAAGAATTCCAGAATCCTGTGGTCACCTTGCTACAGCCTGGGATATTGCAGGTAGTCTTGAAAGCCTCAGAGGGATCCCTGATGCCTCCCAAAACCAGGCAGATGTGGCTAGAGAATGCTTTGAAAGGTTCAAAGGCTCAGGAGGAGCTTCCCTATCCAGCGGAGAGGGAGCAGCTGTAAACAGTTTAAAATTTGGGTTCATTAGCTCGTACATTGCAGAGATGCTAAGTCACATTTTATTAGCAGGAAGAATTTATTTTTGTTGTTCTTTTCTTTGAATGCTACATCCAGCAAATTCTAAGCATAACTTGGAGATGGCTGGATCTCTCCGTAAAGAATTTGTGAACGGGGATGATAAACTGCAGCAACACGCCAGAAAAGCCTTCTTCACTGCAGCCCTGCCCGTAACAGCTGCCTTCAGCAGCGAGGGTTGGTCTCTGCTCTCCGTGTGGTGGCACGGCTCACTTACCGGGCAGTGTACGGGCTCCAGGTGTTGCCTAGGGAAATGATGCCCTATGCCTGTCTCCTCTCTGGCTCACAAATAAGTCTTTAGCACAGGGATACTCCTAAATGCATGAGACGCCTCTGTAGGCACCTCCACTGCAGAGGGTTCTAAATGACTCGATTCCCATCCCATTCCTTAGGTCCAGAAGAAATAAAATCGTGATACGGGTTTGTAATGTGTTGAGGGAGGGATGCAGGCACACAGAATCCAGGATTAAGTTCTGATAGCATCCAGATCTGTTTTCATTTCTGCGTTTGCTTTCTATTGTGTGAATGTGAATCCACGTGGTTTGGTAAATTTCCTCTTCCAGATGCATACCTCTTGTTCTTTAAGGAAGAAGCAGCTAGAACATTCGTATCGCTGAATTGACCTAATCAAATGCAGTCCACAGCCCTTAGGAAGTTAAAGCAGAAAGTCGTGGAGCACCTGCACAGCTTCTTGTTTACTAAGCACAATCTTAAAGATTTAATAACAAATGTTGTTCTGCTTTATTTCGGAGCTTTCTGAACCCATCCTTGGAGAGAGAAGGCTGTTCAATGCACTACATTTTGAATTAACAAGTTAATCCATAGCTTCTTGCTGAAAGTGAGGGGAAGCAATTACTGGTATGCATTAGATGACTTTAATTTCAGGTATCTGTTCAGATACATCTCCGTTGGCCCAAAGAAGGGCCGGGGTTTGGACAGAGAGAGAACAGTGATTAGCCAAAGCAGCCCGGGCTCCTTCTTGTCATGAAGTTTAATCAGTTACTTGCTTACATGACATTTTTCAAAAGCTATTCATTACTCTTAAAAGATGCTCGATTCTGTGACAGTGCTAGCTGAGTTGTCTGCTGTTGCTGCTTTTCTGGACCGGGTGCTACTCATTTACGTGTCATATCCAAGAAGATGCTATTAACACAAGTCCCAGGTTCAGTAGTTTGATGCCCTCCTGCCTTTCCCCACAGAATTTCGCAGTGCCGCAGGGCTTTTTCAGCTGCGTGTCTGAGTGCTGCTGGAGCTGCTACCTCATTTGGCAGGCTGCTGACCAGACCTGCAACCCATTAGTCCTCCCGGTCCCTTCCCTCCCAGCACCCTCGGAGCTCTGCAGTTTCTGGTGACCTCCTGCCTCCTGCCTCCGTCCTCCTTTTGGCTCTGAGGTCAGCGGGGACGAAAAGCAATCCATAAAGATGAAACTCATTTTTAAGAGAGAAGGAACTGCTAATTTGTGTGTTGAATAGTGCTATGTAAATCTCTAGGCATTACCAACAAGGGGGGACAATTTGTTTTATTTTATTTATTTATTTATTTATTTCAGATCTGTGGGCTACTTTGGGTGCAGGTATTTCCCCTGGTTTCCTATTGCTCTGTTAGTGCATGTCCCACTCCCTGGTCCTCATCATCAGCTCTAATTTATCTCACCATGCCACACCATTACTGAAACCTCTTACTTGAGGTTGAATTTAGCCATTAGTTTATAAATTCCTAAGGTTTCTGGCTGGGTGAAGAGTCTTATCATGAAAAACATGAATTATTTAAACATGGTATTTAGAGAGGGAGCAGGTAGAGAGCACCTGTGACTATGAGAAAAGCAGAGTGTTCTCCAGCTGCACAGATCGGGATATTTTTTATACCTTTTCAGCACGTGGGAATCACTTGGTGCATTGCCATGCCGAGTACCCGGGGGCGAGCACCAGAGCGTTGTGGGGTGCTGGGGGGGTGCCTTGGGAGGGGAAGGGGAGTGCTGTGTGCTGGGGCACAGCAAGGCATCCGTATTTACCAGTGCAGAAATGAAGCTCAGGCCGTGGAGGTGGGTGACGGAGGAGTTGCAGTCTGTAGAAATTCCTGGAGCAAAGTAAAGCAGGTATGGAAACAAGGAACTAATGGGAACCACTGTGCCTGCTAATGAGAGGCAGAATAGCGATGAGGGAGCGTGAAGGGAGATTATTACTAAAGCAGACGCAGGCCTTTGCAGAACTCCTGCTTTCATATTCAGATTGCTTGATGATATGCTGACTGCAGGAGTTTGCTGAGTTACTCTTTTCCATGGTATGAAACGAGCAGGTAATTTTTTCTCTCTCTTTCTTTCCTTCCTTTCTTTAACCAAGAGTTTCCAAAAGCTGCCTTTCTTTGCTTGTAGTAAATGCCCTAGTTTTAAATTCAGCACCGTGAGGCATCCATCTCCATCTCTTGCCCCTGCCTGCACGCTGAACTGCGTGCTTTTTGATGCTGGAAAAGATAGCTCCCCCAGATTGCCGCTCGCAGTCGGTAATGAGGAGGAGTTACCGTCACCGTGCTATTCTCGTGTCTCAGTATGCCTCCTGTAATGTGAGAGGATTATTACTGATGCTCTGCTGGCTCTATTCATTGTTGTGAATGAATTATGCTTTTAAGCTGGGCATTAGCCTAGAAATACCTCCAGTGACTTAAGTGGGGATTATTATTACTGATCATGTTTATGGTTGTTCTTAAGAGCCCACCAAGAGCGGAGCCCCGTTGTGCCAACCATGGCACGTGAGATGCTCCCTGCCCCAGCCAGTGGCTGTCTGAAAAGGTGTGTGTAGGGCAGGGCCAGGGCTAAAACACACAGACAGTGTGATTTCACCCAGCAGATAGTTTCTGCCAAAGAGTACAAGAAAGACGGACATCTTTCTTTCCCTAATGCCCTGGTTTGTCTGAAGGAAGGAGAGGGTATCTCCCCCAGGCTGTTCGGGGTCTGTGTTGCCTGGGGTTACCATCAGTCTTTTTTACTCTTGCTTGGCTCTTTCTGCTCCCACCAGCTACCATCCTGTGTGTGAATAATAATTCCTACTCTTGGCCTACTGAGCATTTGATTCTGGCCATGCATTTCACCACAAACAGAGCATTTGAGAGAAGAAGGTGAGGAGCTAGCTCTGTTCAAGGCACTGCCATTGGATGATTTATGGGGGAAGGTGTCGGGAGGACCCGACACAGAGAAGTCCATGTGCTTTCTCATTTGCAAAAATCAAGCGACTGGCTTATTTCTCCCATCACAAAATTGTCTCTTTGAGTTTTCCAGGTGGGTGAATCACAGGGGCTGGAATGTAGCTTGACAGGTAGAAATCAAAAGCAGCATGGCTTAGTGATGCTTTGTCAGCTGTGAATAACAAGGGATGTTTGGGGGTTGTTCTGAAAATCCAGATGCCATCCGTTGTTAGCTCTCAGCTTCTGCTGCCCTGGGCAAACCTGATAATATGTCACTACAGAACAGTTGCTGCGCCGTGTATTTTGCCTAATCCGTCTGCATGGCAGCTCTAAATCAGTTGTCAGCTTCCTTCTGGAATGAAATCTCTATTGCCCCTCTCATCTGAAATCCAGAGGACAAAACTGAATGCGTTGGGGCTACCGGGATGATTTGTGCTTAATTGCTAACAACTGATGTGACTAATTGCAAGAAGTCAAAAACCAAACACAAATCCTCTAGAATATTAGGTTTTTGCCTCCTAATGCCCATGAATAGCTGGCAGTGGTGAGGATGAGACCTGCAGCGGTACGTCGGGGCTCGGCAGGCACTTCCCCAGCCCGACGGCAGTGAAGTCCCGGTGCACACAGGGGCAGCCCAGCCCTTCTCCAGCCAGGACTCGGCGCTGGTACCACCTGTGAGCAATGGTCTAAATGTACGGTTCTCTGCTGGGCTCGTGTGTGCTGACGTGTGCAGGTCTGTCTGGAGTTACTGAGCCTGAGGAGGTCTGTTTGATACAGTGATAACAACACATAGATCCATACCTCAGAATCACAGCACTCATGGTTTATGTGTACTGCATGCTGCAATACACTTTCAGTTGTACCACTGGGTATTAAAAACTACACCATGTTTTTGGTTGACAGTGTACCTCACAATATATTATGGGAATAATATTTTACCAGCTGAATACCCTCTGATACTCATTTCTTCTGTTTCTGCTCCTCTTTATTTTAAATCTCTGAACTCAGATAGCAAAAGGAACAGACTCACCACTGGACTTCTGGGCTTAGAACAGGCTCTGCTCACCTGACAGTTAGCTCCTGGTATTTTAAATCCAGGGGATACCTCTCTAGAGTGGTCACAAAGCAAAAGTTTTATTCTTCAAAAATGAAGTTCTGTACCATAATCTTGTGCTCAGGTGTTAATTAAAGTAACCTTTCAACCTCCAGCCTTCAGCTGATAAGAATGGGAGGAAAAAAACCCACAATGAAATCCAGGACAGTGCGATGCGATTGCTCCCAATAAAGATCATTAAAGTTTCTGACACGGCTTGTACACTGAAATGCTGCCTGCCTCACTTGTGGTAAACACCCAAGTGAAGCAAATACTCAGCCTATCTGACAGGCCACGAATGCTTCCATTAGCGTGGCATAATTGTAATGCATTCAGCATGTGTGTTTAATGCTAAATGCATTAGCACTTAGTGTCAGGAGCTCCAGACCCGCTAGAGTCAAGGGGTTAACACAAATTAAGAATTGCAAGAGAGATTTGTCACTCTTTATAGCTTTGTGTTAGACGTCCTAATTTCATTACCGAAGCTTACTCTGTAAAGAAAGAGTATTATTTGTGCGTTAGGCTCTTTTTCCTTCTTTTGCAAGTGAAGACCAATTACCCTGCTAACATTTGCTGCTGCAGTAACACCTGCTGAGAGGCCCCGCTGTAACGTCGTGTAAGCTGATGTAGTAAAACCCGCAGAATATGCTACCTAAGAACATGCAGCTATCCAGTTTAATTAACAGACTGACATTACAAAATCAAGGCTGTAACAGACACCTATCGTTGAAGGTGGGCTTTTATTTTGTTTCTTCTCTCTAAAACCAGAACTTTTTGGACTTCATTTGCATGGAAGAGCGAGGCCAACGTGTGAAATGCAGCAACCCTACAGCGACAGAGCCTTCCCTCAGCATCCACCATGGGTTAAGCAGCCCTTAACCTTTCCACTTGACCTTGCCCGTCTTCGTATTTCAGCACAGATGGTGGCACAGCTGTGCAGTGACCCTCACCGGGGATCAGCCAGGTGAGAAGTAACATGGGAGGGGAAAAAGGTACAACAGAGGAGCTGGCTCAGAGGTAGGAATGGGCATGGAGGGGTGGGCACAATTTTTGTCAGATTGCTGCTAATTGTTTAACTGCTCAGAGATTGCTTCAGTGCAATTCAATGTGGAATAAGGAAAATGCACCTTGTCTCATAGTGCCACAAAACCATGATAGTTTGGATTCCACTGCCTTAATAATAATTTCTTCTAGCAGTTGTAGTGTTGGAATCATTGGGACTGCAAATAGAGCATAAAGAACACATCAGTCTCTGTAGAGACCGGATGAAGAGCTGTTCTGCTGATTGACCTCAGGAAAAAATGAGTTGGGATTTTTTTTTTATTATTATTTGTGTGAATGGGATTTATGCTAGTTGGCACTTGCCTGTGACCCTCACTAAAAAGTTTGAGAAATGTTAAGAACATCAGCTTCTCACAGTGCTTCAGTGAGACAATGCTTAACTCTTCCTCACAAGAAGGCAGTGAGGGAGACATCTGCTCACCCAGCACCAGCGTGCCAGGGCCCGAGCACACCAGCAGCCCTGGCCAGGGGCTCCCTGCAGGCACCAGACGTCCGGGGCTCCATTTCAGCTCAGCCCCAGTCCTCACGGAGCCGTGCCCGAGGTAAGTCTGAGGGGGAAGCTGAAGTACAGAGGCAATGTGGCAGGGAAGAGGGCTGCGTCTGTCACTTGGCTCCTGTTCAGAGACCTTAGCTCTGTTTTTCCTCGGGGCAAGTTCTCGTGGTTGCTTGGTAACTTTGCTGTGCTTAGAGTATTCTGATACCGAGAGCAGCTCGATGTGCAGATAGGCTTTACGCACCGTATCTTGCCTGGCAGCTTCTCGGCCAGGTCCAGGCTGAGGAATGTTTCTGTGCCACCTCTTCCCTGAAGGAGGAAGCACTCCTATAAGTCAGACATCTCCTCCTGCACCCTTAATTCCCATGTGGTGATCTGAAGGTGGGTCTCAGAAGGTTTGATGCAGTTCTTGTCACTCTGTGAAGGGTGGCCTCAAGATCCCAACAGTTTCCTTCTGTCACTTGCAGTTACTTCCCCCTCACCTCTGCAGTCACTTTCTCCAGCACACATGTGCACCAGTAATGAGGCTGGGGATACAACCGGGGCTTCAGAGGGGACCAAGCATTCATCTTGCTAACTTAAAGGATAATCAGTGTTATTTCCTTTCACCTTTTCAGGCATGCTGTGATTCTTAACCTTTTATAGCATTCCCAACATCTGCTCCTTTCCATAAGCATGCGTTTCTGCTAACAGGCCAGCTCGCTCCTGGGGTTATGGCTCTATGAGCAAGTTACTCCAGGGAACGCTGGAGAGGAGCCGTGGAGCAGCCAGCGTGCTTCGAGTGCTCCTGAGCCCCGCAGCGGTTTGTTCATGTAGCCATACCCTGATACCAGCCTCATTAACCCTGCCCTGCCCTTGGAGCACGCTGCTACCAACACACACGGCCTAACAGCTTCTGTGTGCGAGAGCTCAAAGTGGTTGAAGGCATTTCCCAGCCTAGTCTGAAAACCTGCTGTCTGATCAGTGGTAGAGCGTGTTGGTCAGGATGCCTGGAACCTGGGCTGTGTCGATAACCCAAACTGATCATTGGCATCTTGTAGGCACTGACCGTTCCTCTGCTTATATTAAATTGGTTGCAAGGAATCATTTAAAATAATCAGGAAATCCAGTTAAAGTGTATTCATGGAGGAAATCAGCACAAAGTGTCTACTGTTAGAGTGCACTTTGATATTTTGCTGGAGGGGCGTGTGGGACACCTTTCATTTAAAGAAGCATTAAGTGGCTAAACAGCAGAAGTTATATGACAAAGTTGGCTTTGTGCTGCATTTATTTTGGGGCACAAAGTCCAGGTAAGAAAGCTCTGTGATTTGGCATGCAGCTTGTGCTGATGATTGTGTGTGGTCTGAGAGACAACTCAGGCAACTTTGAGTGAGGTGGAAGTTAATTATCAGCCACCAACATGCGTGCCTTCCCCTTGAAAATGTGAGTGGTGAAGTGGGCTGAACCTCTGGCTCTCTCTCACCAGCTGGACTGATATAATGACGAGGAAGCAAGGTTAACTGCCGATTGTTGCCGATTTCTTGAATGCTCTGCTACAGTATTTTCAAATGCTGTACTGGGCCCTGTTTAAATAGTCCTCTGTATTTCAGGAGGGGCTCATCTGTAACACCCCCAGTAAAAAATACAGTGGTTTTATTTAGATCTCAACACAAAAAGAGTTGTTTGCTGTTTATAAAATGCAGATATTCGTGTGTTGTAAATGAGTATAATGGATGTAATCTAATAACAAAATTGTTGCCAGGATCACTTTCTTTTTGCTTATTAAAATTGCATACTCATTTAAACTAGGTTTATAAGTACCTATTTCTATGTCTCAGCAAAATCTGGCATCTTAGTGCCATGCCTTTGATAGTTAGGACATCTATAGATGTTTTGATGCTTTCTTTGCTTAGTGGAAACAGGAGCTGTGTATTTTGAAGGTTCTTACTTTTAGCATCTCTAGCTGAAAACATATCTGTTCAGGTATGTCACTGCCACAGTTGTCACTTATTAAAAATGCACGTAGATCTAAAACAGAAAAACAAGAACCAGAATCTTTCATTTTTATACTTACTACAAAAATACTGCCTCCAGCTTCCATTTTGCTTCTAAAACTTGAGTTCCTTGGCTGGCCAAGAAAACACTAAGTTATCTGGGACTCACAGGTGCTTGCTTGTACAGCCACATCTACCAGTGACTCGTGTGCTTGGCATCGCCAGCTCTTCCAGCGTGCCTCCCTCGTGGGCTGCTTGGTTCCCCTGCTCACTGCCAGCACCCTTGGGTGCCCCTGTTTGCCCAGGACTAAAAATGGGGGGCAAATTCTTAACCCCAAAGCAGTTCCAGCATTAGTTTGTCTTTACACGGCGTAATCCTCTTTTTGTGCATCAGTCTATTTATCTCACTAAGTGGGTAGATATTTTTATTTATTTGCTAAGTGTGCACGCAGACTTCATTTTACTGCAAGCACTGTGTTGGGTGCATGCGATACGCCTTTGGGTGCTGCAGCTGCACACCTCCCAGCCCCTGCCCTCCCTCCATTCAACACCACCACGCCTTGTGCAGACCCTTGCCAGTCCCTGGCCAGCTGGGCTTTGCCCTGTTAGCCTGTCACACAGCTGTTGTTCAAGCACTCTCAAGCTCCCTTGTTATCAGCTGCACCATGATTAGATGGCAGATTCTTCAGACTTTAATGGGATTGTTCTAGCGGGGATGACCCAAAGAAATGCTTGGGACTGTTTTCTTCCTTGATTTCAGTAATCTGCTTGCAACATATGCATCTTTGTATGCATGGGTCTTTTTGGGGTCAGGGCCTCGCTGGTGTCTTCCAGGCTCATGCAGCATCCCCTTGAATGAATTAGGGCTTTGTGCCATCCCTGAGCGGGGAGGGCAGCGTGTTCTGGCAGAGCAGAACCTCATGGGCAGTAATTAGACTCAGCATCTGCAAATTATGTGGCAAACCACCTCTGAAAGGTGCTAAAGAAGCACCTCTATGGGGATTATTAATGCATACAAATAAAATGAAATTTGGAATGTTAAATGACTAAACAAAACCCAAAGACAGATATGGAAGGTGTTCTAGAAGGCCTATAAATCAGCTGCAGCCAGTAGGTTGGAACCGAGTGTGGAAGCACCAGAAACACATCTATCACCAAGATAGCTGTAGCGAGCTATTTCCTGGCTCCAGAAAGAGCAGCTTTGATCACATCTGTCACTGAACTACTAATTTCTTAAAAATAGGAGTTAAAAGCCGATATAAAGTTTAAAAATAATGGAGGATTATGGCTTTGAAAACTTGTTTGTAATGTTGATTTTTTTTTTTCTCTCTTGGTAAAACATTTTAATGAAAGGAACTTGCGGCTCTTAAGGTTTGAATTTGTAAGTTGGTTTCATCTTTTTCTTCTTGCCTACCTGTCGACCTCATTTCATCAACTATCTTTCTTTAATCAGTGAATAGTGACTAACATCAGGGAACTGGAACTGCTCAGACTGTATTATGTAGTGCTATAAATCAGGTCAACGCAGTACCTGGGTACAGGAGAAAAGTCTGCCCGTCAGGTGGGTGTTTACCCCGGTGTTTTAATTCAGGTCAGCAGTAAGCTTTTAAGGTAATCTGTCATTCAATGCTCCGTGGTTCTTGGAGTGCACAAAGTGCATTCCTCTGGTATGAAACTAAATCACAGGAGATGCTGGAGGAGCATACCCAGTCTCTGCTAAAGGACACCCGGCCCACTTAACTCAAGGTAGGGATAGTGGGAAGCGACTGCGCTACAACTCAGGGCCCTCAGCACAGCTGCCACGCTGTGCAGGTCTGCTCCTCTCACATTCACGCAGGCAGTGGCTCTGCGTTAATGCTCTGCCTTTCACTCTCCACCTGGAAAAGAAGATGCTAAGGCTGCGGGATGCTTTTCCTATTGAGGACATGCTACGAACCTGTGAGATTTGATGGCATTTCAGCCCCCTGTGAAAAGGGAACGGGAAGGCATGTGGTTAGAGAAGAGGGAGGGGGAAGAGGTTTGTGTTTATTCCTCCCTCTGCTGGCTCCGGAGAAGTCCAAAGCATCTTAAATGGAGTCAGAAAAGGCCTGCTGTGAGGCGCGTATGACTGTACTTATTTCTTCACTTTGAAGTAGAGAGAAATGATTTAAGAGCTGACTGTGAAAGTAGACACAGACATAAAGATAGACATAAAGAAATCATTCTGACACCGCTGCTTCTTAAAGAGGAATGGGAGCTGGGAGAGAATGCTTTAAAGGATCCTATAAATTGATGTTGGTTTTTGAAGATGTGCTTCAAACTCTTCTGCATTTTTGCCAAGGCCCTGCACAATAAACAGTGCACCCACAAGAAATGATACCTCGGTGAAGCATTAGCAAATCGGGTGATCAGCCTTAGTCACAAACCACCTGCAGCTGTATGTGGGATAGCACCCATCATTTGTGTGAAGCTCGTGTGGTAGCGATGATAAGCCAGGAGATGAGGATTATCCTCCCTGCATCCACTAGCTTTTGTGATTCCACTAAAGCATCGTGAGGGAAAGGGGACAATTCGACCACAGCAGAGAATTTGATGAGAAGCATGGAGAAATTGGGCTGACCTCTGCTGTGCCTGGGTGTAACTCTGCAGCATCGCTTCTTCCGAAGCTGCAGCAGGGTCTGTGCGGAGAAGGGTCAGGTGAGAAGCCCAGCGTGTCACTTTGGCTGTGGGACTGTTGTTTTAGCAATCACGAGTGATAATAAAGACAGGTATTAAGATCTGTTGTTTTGAAGCCGAGATTTTGAAATCCTCAGAAGGAATTTTCCACTGAATATCGTCTTGAACTCAGGCCAGTATATCATTCTGGCTAATGTGTTAAGTGTTACAGCTCTTATCAGGATGTCAGACCTGCTAAAGCAAGCACATATCTTCGGGATTTGAATATGTGTGAATCCCAGATAATGCTACAAGTGAATAAATGTAGGGGAATCCATCTTAAATGACATCTCATTTCTGCCTTTCCCTTAGTTAAAGCCAATAATAGGCTGGATAGGGAGCAGATGTAAGCTCAGATATGCTGTGTTAGTACTTGCACTGCTTATTCAGTGGTGCCAGTTGTGTGATCTGTGAAAGCTCTGCTCAGTAACACACGTGCAGGTTACTTGCTGTCGCACCCTGATATGATAGCCACGCACCCTGATATGATAGCCACGTATCTTCAGAGCAGACCTGGCAGTAGAACAGTGTTTCTGTCCACTGTGGGGTGTGGGGGTGTGTGGAAAAAGCCAAACCAAGTTCGCAGAGACTTGGAACCTCCTTCCATTTCTCTCCCAGAACAAATAGTGTCCTGACTGATTGGTGGGATAGCTTTTTTTTTTTTTTTTTTGGACTATTTAGATTTCTATTTTTTCTGTTGTTACAAAGCCCGTAACTTCTCAAGCTTCTACTGCTGTACGAACCACTCTGATGGTTGTTTTGTAAAGGGTAAAAACACTGATGTGGGGAATCTGGTAGCAGAGACGCACAACATGGATCTCGTGTCTTCTTCAGTGCATCATTACTGCAGCCGTCGCTGTGTGCAGCTCAGCTAGGGCTTTGAACTATTGAAGCAACGCTGTATTGTGCTGCCATAGCCACAACGCAACATACAAATCTGTGCTCAGTAACGATAAGTGCTTTTATTTATCCTGCCTGATGTTTCTGTGCTGTAAATACAGGCTGGGAGACACCGGTTGCAGAGAGATGGGAACGAAATTTTCTTTGAGAACTCTGGTTTTTATGTTTGCTTGAACAAAGGGGTTTAGCAAACACTGAGAAAGGGAAATTGCCATTCCTCTAAAGATTAGAGGAGTCAGCATTTGTTTAAGCAATCTATCCTGCTATGCTGTAAAAACCCCGTGCCCTTCAGTCGAAAGGAATGGGAAATGAAAGGTTTGCCTTTTAGGATGCGCTCTGCCGATGTCACCTGGACAGAAGCACTGATGTGGCTGTACCTCCGGTGGGGAGCCCTGCCGTGCTGTTCAAAGGCAATTCAGGAGAGAATTTTCTGGGGCACATCTGGAGAATCTAAAACATTGAAACTGTTACCACACCGCCCCGTAAAACATCAAATGCTTTTGGTCAGGGCTTGCTCCTTGAGCCACAGCCTAAATCGTAGGAGCCAGCATTAAATGCATGACCTCCAGATTAAATGAATGTCGCAGATTTTCCTGAGGAACCAGCACAGAGAGGAGAAACTCCTGGCTGACAGCAAAGCACCTGATGAGTGGGTGCCTCAGCAGTGTCCCTCTGGGACCAGGGGTCCAGCTGGTGGATTTTTTCCTGTCTGGGAGGAGGAGCTGGAAGAGCAGTATGCGTTGCTGTCATAACCGACCCATTTGAGCAGAATGCTGGACCAGATGGCCTTCTGAGGTCTCTTCCAACACCAACTGTCCTCCATCCCAATAAAAAATCACCTGGTGACCCTGCTGCAGAGCTCCTTCCCTCTTCCTTGTAGTTTTAGTTCTGCATCTGGTGGTGTTAGAAGCTGCTGGCTGTGCAGGAGCAAAGTTTGTGTTAACCTGAAGGTTTGGCCTTGCTTGAGATATTCAGCATTTCTTTATCATTATTCTGAACTAGACAGAGTGCACAAGTGGACCTCTACTCTGTCTTAACAGATCACTTGCATTACAGGAAACACCTGAAATTCAGAATATGCTGAGTCCACGTTGCTCTGCTGCCCCAGTGACTATACATTGAGCTGTATTGTATGGGAACAAGGACATTGCTCTGAGTTTGTCTTCAGGATTTTCATTTCTATTTGTTTGCTTCCGAGTAGTTCTGCCTTTTTTTGATTCCAGCCTTGAAGGGAGAGTTGTTTGGTAAGTTTAGCAATAGCTGTGTAAGCTTTATTTTTACTTAGCTGTGTTATTTCTTTCTTATGACTGTTGTGATTGCCTGCCATCTGGGGGCTTCTGGACCTGCTTCAGTAAATTGTATTCTCTTTTCCTGTTGCTCTGAGGATTTGCAAAAGGATGGAAAACTGGATGGGTTAGGTGGTGGGCTGTGAGCTGTGGAAGGAGCACCAGATATGTATTACTTGGCTTTGTGTATGTAAATTGCTGTAATAAGTCACCACAAATGACAGCTAAAGGAAACGGTGTTGGCAAAGAAATTGTTATTTGCCAATGTGAACAAGGAGCTGCTAACCCCCTTTCTCCTTTGCTGATAGTAGAGCAGTATTGCTTTATGAATGTCTCTGTGCTCTTGGGTGGATGAACACAGTGTCAGGAACTCTGCTTGAAAGTGGTCCCTGTCCCAAATGCCACCTTCTGGAAGTGCAGGCAGCAGCGGCTGCGCTGGAGAGAAGCTCCCAGGGGACTACAGGTATGCTGGAGCCAGATGCTTCTGGAAATCTTGCAGTGGAGTTCTTAGCCTTAAAAGTCAACTCTTCCCACTTGCACATTGCATCTGTGGTTTTCATACATTTTGTTTACACCTTTCTTAGGAGTCCTGATTTATGAGTTCCTGTGTGAAGCCACAATATTTTGTACATCAGTTTTTGTTCACGAGAGACTGAGAAGTGACTCAGACCACCAGCCTTCTGTGATTCCCGCATCTGTATTTATGAGCTGGGGGATGGTTTTGATGCAACATTTCATTTTACTTTGCTTTTTTTGTTTTATATACTCACTTCCGCTTGGCATATTACTCATTCCTCTCTTTCTGTAAATATACCAGTGGTGTCGATTGCCCCTGCCCAATTTTTACTTTCTCTGTTCTTTTCCCCTGACTGATGGTCCTGCTCCAGTCATTCCTGGCCCCGTGGTCGCCCTTGGTCTAACTGGCACGTTGCAGCGCTCTCAGCAGTTCTCCATTTCCAAATTGCCATGTTTAATAATAGTAGTTTTGAGATTCAGCATGGTCAACTTTGACTGTTCTCTTGACCTCCTTGTTTTCCTGGGAGGTTAGTGGGATAGATATACAGTGGCAGAATATGCTAAGAGAAATGCTGTGGCATTCGTTACTCCTCCTATGAACCTTCATTTATAAATGCTGGTTAATGGTAATGTAGCTGCTGTCCGATGTGCTCTCAGTTAGCATATGTCATGCATGGAAAAGAGATGTCTGCTGTGCTTAACTGCAAAATAACTTACCCACTGCTGCCTATTAGCAGAGGAGGGAGAAAGAAGCTGTCCTGTCCCCCTCTAAAGTACTAATGCATTTATTATGCAGGTGGATTAGTTCAAGTGGTTGGGTTAAAGAAATCCCTTTGCAAGTAGAAATAATCCTGCTATGGACATAATTAGCGTTTGCTTTTGTATTTAACGAGTTTAACGCCAGGGTTTTGTCTTTTTGGCCATTTTTTTAGAAACAAAGGTATTCTAGGCATTCTCCTAGTCTTTTTACAACCTCCCTGACTTGGTGTCGATGCCTGACAAACACTAGAATCAGGTGACTTCAGGAGTATTGATCTCTAATGGGAAATACCAGCTGGATGCTAGTGCGTGTTTTAAATATGACAGCGTTCAACTCTGTAAGTAGCATTTCTTATTTGTACCCAATTTTGGCACACAACAAGCGACGGGACCTTAATTCTTTTACCCTTTGTGCTTTCACGATTATACTGAGATCCTCTACGAGCAGGTTCCACTGTACAGTGTAGGGGCAGCCTGTATCAGGAACTGTTCACAACTCCAAAGGCACCTGCTGGTGGGCTATTTATAAATCTAGTCCGTATTGAGCGAAGTCCTTGGGGATGAAAGAGCTTTATATATGCAAAATATTCATTTTTCTTCTAAGTGGGGTAAAGCTGTTTCGATCTCAAGGGATGAAAAAACTGGGAGTATTCATGGAATTGAGCCCAACCTTAATGATCATATCAGCAGAGTTGCCAGGCTGACATTTGATTATCTCAGAACAGTGTAGTGGTGCATTACCACCTCTCCCAAATGGATGTTGGATTGCTTATCCGTGCCTTTTGCAACACCCTGCCTGAGTTAATTCCACTATCCCTGGAGTGCTTCCAGCAGAGAGGGTTCGCCGGTAACAACTGATCTAAAAGTTCCTCTTCCAGGATTTTAGCTCAGCCTTTGCATATTTTACTTGCCCTGGGTTGTGTCGTGTTGACTCCCACGATAACAGAAAGCTGGTTTTCGCTTTGCAGTCAGGGGTTAATGCAGTCATTTTTCATTTCTCTAAAAACAAAGGTCTAGGCTGGCTTAGGGTCACAAGTAAAGTGAGTTCGGTGGCCCTGACCTCATCTCTGGTGGATGTTTGTCTGCAATATAAACCAACCACATGGGCTGGCACAATTCATCACCACTGGCGGTCGTCTGCTATATGAGATCCAGGGAAGCAGTACCTGCAGGTGCTAAAGGCCACAGCTGGGGTGAATTAGCAGAGTTATGTCAAAAGCTTCATTACTTGGTGCACCTCATCTAGTTGGGCTCTGACCCGCAGCAATTCATTACGACGAATGTTAAGCAGTTACCAGCCTATTAACGGGACCTGAAACAGGATAAACGTCACTGGTAGATGTTGCTGGAGTTTTGGGGGTTAGTGCACCTGTAGCATGGTGCTGGTTTTTGTAAGGGTGCAGCAGGACTTCCACCTTTAAACTCTGCTGGAATATTTTCCTCTCTGCAGCTCTCAGCTTTAGAAGACCATGATAGCTGTTTACTGACATTGCAGCAGGTCTTAATGCCCCTGTGGATAGGTTAAGCTCTTGTCTGCATTTGGATAACTTTCACGTTCTACTATTACTATTCTGAACTGTGTAGCTCTGCCTATGACTAAGATGAGGTGAATGCAGTACACCTGTTGGGGAGACCTTCGGTGCTTGCAGGGGGGGCATGCCTGAAAACGAGCTTTGCATCAGCACACATCCCACAGCAAGAAGCCTGGGACTGGATCCAGTTTCAAACTTTACAGCTAATGTTCCTGTCTGGTTTCTCATTTGTGTCTCTGCCATTTCCATTGGCAGAGCATCAGGTTTGAAAGAGCCTCTGACCCAATAAATGCATGAATTATTTAAGACATGAGTTAATTTTCTTTGGGCATTGTAACAGATTTAGAAATGATACCAGCAGAGAGGGCTGCTTTCTGGAATTCCTTTCAAACATCTTTTAGACATTTCTAATATATTTACATTATGGTCAATTAAAAGGAGCTAAAACAATGCTAATAGTGGATTTCTTATTACTAATGCTTTTAAAATTCCTAGATTGTTCTTCATGCTTGAGGGTATAACCCCACCTCTGACTAATGAGTGCTAAGAAGCAGCTTCGCTATGGGCAGATTATTCCGTAAGCGCTGTATGGCTGCTGGCTTGTCTCCCCAGCTAAGGACAGGCTAACATCTTTCCAAAGCCTCTTCCAACCCCTTCCCTTAGGGCATTGTTTATTAATTCAGACAAAAACCTCTGAGAGTACTGCAGTACAAAGCTGTTCCCTGAACAGCACAGGCTTTGCTCTCTGTCCTCTTTATCTCCCTGCTGCGGGGCTAGTTGCAGAGGAAAACTCCTTCCTGCATGGTCATCTCCCCCTCTCTAGGTCTCATTTGAGCATCAG
The DNA here is from genome assembly GCA_011075105.1 of Heteronetta atricapilla. Classification (NCBI taxonomy): domain Eukaryota; kingdom Metazoa; phylum Chordata; class Aves; order Anseriformes; family Anatidae; genus Heteronetta; species Heteronetta atricapilla. The sequence goes on along the minus strand of CM021738.1, from coordinate 27,809,692 downwards.
CCATTCCCTTTCCAGCTGGATCCCAAAGCTGCATGCGTTGCTTTTGGCTAAAGTGGGCAGGATTGTGGACAGACAGCCCCTCAGACTGGGCTAGTACACCGATTTTAATATCTTCTTTGAAATTATCAGTCACATTATTGAAATGAAATACCTCGACGAAGGCACAAACATGCTTCAGAAGTGTTTCAGCAAAAGCGAAGAGAGGTGGCTGCCTATCCAAAGGCTCATCCACAGCCATCGTCACCTCGTGAATTGTGCAGCCCAACGTACGGTCTCACGAGGACAGCCTGGCTACAGAGCCTGCCTCTGAAACACCACGCGGTGACTCCAGGAGAGTGAGTTGAGATGGCAGGGGGAAGTCTGCTTGTGTTCAGCCGGCAGGATCAGGAAGAGCAAGCAGCAGATCTGGAGCCTCAGAGCAGTGTTCTGGTCCGGCAGCACGTGTGTAAAGTGTGCAGTGAGGCAAGCTGGGAAAAGTATCTCTCAGAACCCAGAAACACAATATCTAGAAATCTATTTTCATACAATTTTTTGCAAGTATTGTTTGATATGAAGCGTGTTTCCAGCCAGGGATCACATTTATAGCAGGCACTCATGTCTGAAATTATCAAGAAAAAGAAGTATAGTGCATTCTAATCTAATTGTATAAATAAATTAAATTATTTATAAGGGCTGCTTCAAATCTCTGTTCTGAAAGACCTTTACAGACTGCATGTGATTTAGTATTAACACAGCTGAGATGCAGACGGGACATTAAGTGCTGCTTCTAATTTTTTTTTTTTTTTTTTTGGAAAACATAAAGAAGTCAGTAATTGACTCTTTAATAGTCCTATAACTGTTGATTTTTAACCTTATTTCAAAGCATGTTTTGAATACAGAGAGCAATTCAAACATTCTTGGGAGCAGCAGTTTTAGTAGCTGCCATAGCAACAAGTATAGCATCCGAGCCCTTTCTCCCCACTGGGGGCTAGAAAATCCCGGGAAGGACACGAGCTGCGGACGTTTCGGTGTCGTTTCGCTAACGTTGCCTGCGTTAGGACAAGTCACTCGGAGAGCACTTCATTTTCAACCAATGCATTTTTGCTTGGCAAACACTGAAGCATCCTTCATCAAGTGGTGGTGGTGCTGACTGAGAACAGGGAAAACTTTGAAAAATAACAATGTGCACGCCTTCATACAATTTGTGTAGGTTGTGCAATGATCTGCCTATATCCTAGTATCTCCTCATTCAGTAGATACTTTAGTGTCTTCTATCTGTGTGTTTTGATCTCTTCTATCTGTGTGTTTTGATCTCTTCTGTGTGTTTTCCCGTTTGGAAACCTTCATCTCTCTGACGTTACCTGTACCAAGAACTAAGGATTCGTATCTTCCTGATGCTTCCCCTGTACGTTGCTTTGTCCTTACGATGATGCGGGGAAGACCAGGGCAGAGCTCTGAACAAGCTGCTTGTGTTTTGGCAAGAGGAGTGTTTGATGTGGCCTTCTGCTTTTAGGTGCCCTGAACTTTGAGGTTTTGGAAGCCAAACAGAGCCGAACTTCGGAGCTGTCCTCATCTTCACAGTAAGCTGAATCAGGACCTGCATCTAAATTAACATTTTTGCATTTGGAATTATTTTTGTGAACACAATAGAGCTGATTATTACTGAAAGCCTCTTCAAAGAAGTTAAATTAATCTGATAAATCAATGTGGCCGATGCAGATAAGTCCTGTGGAGCATTTTCAAGCTGTACCGTGATCTGTCAAAAAGAGTAATGAATATCAGATTTCTAAATGTACACAGTTTTTGGTGAAAGAATAAGATAAATGACACGCATAAACTTCAATAACTTGCGTGCAGGGTAATGTGAAGATGCAAACGTGAAAATTAAACTGGGTCAGCAGAAGCAAACTTGAAGACAATAAAGAATGCTGAGACTGTTGTGACTGAAGACCCTAGGATGAGGTAGCAAAGAATGGGAAATGATGTATGGGAGCAGTGGTATGCCACTCGTGCTCCTTCACATGTAGCCAACTCAATAATACTAATAATCCTGCTGTGAATTAAATTTCATTGCTTGTCACATCCAAGTGAGGAGCAGCACACTGAAGGTAACTTGGTAGTCAACTCACAGTAAAGCTGAAGACATCCAAAGGCTTCCGAGTGGGGCTACTCCAGCAGACAACTGCAAAGCGCCAGCCCCGTGTTTCCAGCACATCCCAGGTAGGTTTCTGGGGAAGGTTCCTCCCCATCCAGGGGAAAATTTTGCATCTTATTCACAGTGCAAAGCATCACATGGTAGGTGGATGTGGATGCCAGCGATACACGAGTGGAAACGGAAGATGCTCAGAGCAGCTCTTCTTACCAAAAAGTGCAAGTGATCAATTCCTGCTGACAAAAATACTTTTTTTTCTTACACATGAAGTCAGAGAAGCAAACAGAAGAGTGTTACATACAGAGAAGTGTAAAAAGGAAGGAAGCCTAGCCTGAAATCAAGAGGAAGAAAGAGGGTGTACCTGGATTAACAGAGAAAGGGAAACAGCAAGGTATGAGAGGAAATTTAGCATTATCCTCCCAGCAGGCTTTGACTTGGAGGTCATCTTCCAGACCTCCACCAGTGTCAAATGCCAGGCCTGACTGGCCTTTTCAATATTCTAATGAGCCTTTCTGATATTAAAGGATGGGGAGATAGGCTGCAAAGCACTTAACAAATTAGTACGGGATGTATTGTGTGCCTGCATGGAGCAGGAGCCCTTCGGATCACTGCTGGGTTACTGTTCTGGCCATTACCACCGCTGGGCCACGTCTTCCTGTTGCTCTCTGTGGCTGACTCCTGCCCCAGGTTCAGCAGGTTAGGTGATGTATGTCAGGTAGCTCTATGTATTTAGGTTCAGAGGTTTGCTTAATTTTTATTCTCTGTAATTTTCACGTTCACCTAGCGTTTCAGGTTCCAGCTGAACTTTAAGCAGAGAGTATCAGAAATATCATGAGAGTTTTTAGTCTCAAGACTTTCAGTCCAAAGCATTTGTGTACACATCAAATTAACATCCAATGTCAACCTTTTGTAAGTCAGCTCTCACTGTTCCCTAAGATCAGTGAATTCCTAGCCTGCAAGTGATGAATTCCTTGCCCGTGCCTGCTAGCTTTTTGGGGATAGCTGTGCTTTCTGTAAGTATTTCTGCGATGTAGGATGATCTCTACAGAGATGAAGAATCGCAAGTGTACCTGCATAAGAATTGCATGGAGCAATTCTCAGACTTGGAGGAGGAAAGCTGCATCCTCTGAAAGGTGTGATGCTTTTTCTGTCTTTGGAATTAGGGGGACAGAGAATGAGAATAAGTAACTTGTTTACAAGTTCTCCTTCTCTTTCAACTCTGAGCAATTTATGCTACCTTTTTTCAGAGGTGATGCTGAGACAGTCTTGCCAGCAAGAGTTGAAAGATAAAACATGAAGGGTGTGGAGGGAGGGAAGTGTTCTCTTTTTCCCAGTTCTATACAATGATATAAAAAGTGGGTTATGAACTAAAATATTGAATCACAGTTCTTCAGGCAGTTTTACACTTAAATCATAGTCTTGTCAAGTCTGCGTTTGATATGCTTTAATTAATGCTTCCCGTACTTTGTGTTTGATTTTGATGTGTATGGGATAGACTCTCACAACCTGATCAAAAAGAGGCATTTGTCAGTGTCAGAGCCTGCGTTAAAGTCTTGGTTGGCTCCGTGTACACCCTGGATGAGGAAGGTGGGGATGGGTTGTTAGAGGAATGGGAATCAGCTATTAAGAAATCACCTACAGTAAATGAAGCTAATGCTATTTTCATTAGGCTGCACGCAGTACCAGGGACAAATGAGTTTGGGAAGTTAAGTCAGACTGAGTGTGGCATCCCCCATAATGTGACAAGGGGTTGTTCTCAGCCTGTAGGCTCGTGCCTGTAGGCTTGTTCATTCTTCCAGTGCCAAATCCTAATTTTCAGCAATCTCCATCCAAAGGTCCTAGCTTTTAGAGACAATTAATATCTGCAAGCACCTTTATTATGTGAGACAAGCCAACAGACAGGAAAGGAGACAGAGCATGTAATTGTTCTGGTGGGGACTGGTAGGGAGATCACACTAACAGCAGACAAAAATAAGAAGGAAGCTCAAAAGTCTTGTAGTGGGGATCTGCTCACAGATGGAACTGGCAGTGACGGCAGACCCTGGATCAGGTTCAGCCAGCGACTCTGCTGCTTCTCCTGTTTTCCTGGGTAACCTCTTTCATCAGTCAGGATGTACAGTGGTATATCACCTTCTGTTCCTGGCTCTGCCGAGTGCCTGGCGATGTTTCAAGCACCCTTGCCACTCTTCACTTCCTTAAGTGTTAATACAAGTAGTACCTAGTATTTGTAAGGTAGTGCTTGATGGGATAAAGTGCTGTGAGGAACTCGTAATTATATGGTTTCTTAGAATTTGTTGACTTCCTTCACAGCAATAGCAGGATGCTAACGCAAGGCTTCATTCTCATGGTGTCACTTGACATAATTCCACTGACTTCATTAATTTATACCCTCATTTGCTCCCCCCCTTTCTTTGACTCAAGTCAATCACAATGATTGACTAGGAAAATTGGTTTTATCATCCTTAGTCTCGAAATTGAATAGCTGCAGCAGTTGGATTATGCTAATCCTCCCTGGTCTGACTTGCACTGCTGAACAGAACCGCCCTCCTGTCCCCCCAGCCCTTCCCACAAATTAGGGGATTAAGGGAAGAGATGCTTTAGCGCAGTACTAGGTTGGTGCACGTGGTTATGCCAATGGTGAAGTTAAGGGATTCTTGAAACTTGGCTGGAATACTGGAGTGGGCGCTGGACATCTTCAGCATGAGACTGTGTGAAAATAGCAACAAAAAGTGAAACTAAGGCTCAATTAGAGAAAAAAAAAAGTAGTAATCTTGAGCCCACTTGCCTTAATTCTGTGATGGGACAAAAATCTCATCCTTCATAGGCTGTTGTGCAACAGCAACCCTTCCTTTTGCTTCTCAGCTTGCCAAAGAGAAAATTCTGCAGCAGTTGAAATGAATGGCAAGTGGCCATAAGCAGGGTGACTTTTCTCTTGGACTGAATGTCAGAGTACTGCCGCTGCTGTTTGTGCTACTATCTCTTCCATTAAAAAGGTCAGCCTGTTTTCCTGCACTCGCTGAGCTGGGGTGGGTGGTGTGGTTTGGCGTGGGAGCTGATGTGGCAATTAACAGCACCTCAGTCCAACGTGCCACTGAGCGCACTGGCTCTTGACTTGCGTTCCTTTGAGGGTTTTATCCTGCTCGGCATGAGGAAGAGCTCTGCGGGGAGACACGCCGGCTGGCTGTTGAGGGATCAAAGAGATGTGGAGTCGTGTAATGGTCACATCACCCACGAATGCCTTGCAACCTTAGGTCTGCGTGCCCCAGTTAGCAGGTGGGGGCAATGGCTATGTTTTAAACACGGGCAGGAGGCAGTAGGGTGCGTAACGCACACAGACGTTAAACAAACGATATCATTTCCATATGTACACGGCAGGTGAAAGGCGGAACAAAATGGCTATGCAGTCTACCACGGGTCGCGAGGGAGACTCAGTGTGTGATTAAATAATGAATAAAATATCATTGCAAACGATAACGTTATGTTGTAAATAATTCCATTTGTTTACTCTACTGTGGCATTGAAGTTCATCTCCCTTGGAGACTTCTTTGACTTTTGATGCTGTTTTGCTCTGCATATGTTTGATTTTTTTAATTTCTTCTTTCCGTTGAACCTTTATGAAGGTTCAGTAACTTACAGGACCAAGTGAATAATTCACAGCAACTAATTTCTTGGCTGGATTTAGCATCTTTATTTCTGCAAAATATCCATACACCTTATGCATGTTTTGCTCTAATTTATCATTAAATTAGTTTTAAGTATGACTTCCCCTCTAGCCACCATCTTTCCATTTTTATGAATAGGACAATAAACTCTAGTCTGGAAGTAGTTAATTTTTAAAATCAGTTTATTTGTGACTGGGGAAATATGCATTGTTTCTTTTTCCTGCTTGGATGACTACAGTATTGCTAGTGGTATAAATTCCTCCACAGATAACATTAGGTAATGTGAATCTCAATTTTAAAGTTTTTTCTTAAGTCATGTTTAAACTCTAAAGTTTGATCTCTGAAATGCTTTAGAAAGGGAATACAGGGCATTCAAATAAAATCTTCTGTGTTTTCCTCTAGAGCAATCACCTGGAGTAATGAGAAGGAAGAAGTAGTGCAATTATTATTTATTGTTCTTCCTTGACTTTTACCTTCAAAAATAGTATTTTTTTTGGAGGTAGCTACTGCATAAAAATACTGAATTATTTTTTCAGTATTCCACTCCCAGCAATAAAAAGAGAAATACCCAGAAATGAGCTGCTCAGGGACGGGGGGAACTCAGAGCACAGGCAGTAGCAGGGATGGAAGGCACAGCGAGCCAGTTAGAGGCACCCAAGGACTTGGAGAGTCTCTTGCTTTCGATTGTTGAACACGGTATTTTTTACAACAGAGGTTGAAAGGAAACCTCTAGAAATAAAGATCTTTGGACGAATTCAGCTAAGGATCTAAACAACTCCAAGGCGTGCTACCTAACCTGCTTCCAGAGAGCGCCGCTAGGCAGCCAGCAGCCACCTCTCATCTGGTGTTTTTATGGGACCTTAAGGTAACGGCACCTGCATCGAGCTCCGTGAGCCACACACAGCAAGTGCTGAAGTAAAAGCATTGCAACATAAGAAGTTGGAATATTTTTCTATACGTATGGGACGTGTGGTATTCCTAGGCACGTATTTAAGTGGCTCTGTCATGACTCGAGCAGCAACCAGAGGGCTCTTTTGTCAGGCACAGCAGAAGTGTCTTGCCTGAGAATGCCAGGAGTTTCTGAAAGTCATAAAAGGAAAAAAAAAAAAATATGCTGAAGGGTGATGACAGGGCAAGTCAAAATTCTCTTTTTTGGCAGCAGCAAAAGTTTCCTAGACATTTGCGTTCATCCTTGCCTGGCAGTTACATGCCTGGAAGTTTTCAGGGTTAAGTACATGAGTGAAGGTGGGTTTGGTTTCCGCACGGGAATTTTGGGTTGAGTAGGCACTGTAACCCCAGGCGTTCTTGACCATGCCTGATGGCAAAAGGAAGCAGTGCATGACCTCTGCAGCTCAGATGTGAGGCCTTCGAGTTCCCATCTCTGGAGGCCTTTGCTAACATTACGGGCAGTATTTTGTTCCCAAGCCCACATGGATGAGACTTGTGCAAGGAACTGGTAATTTGCTCTGCTTTGAGTGCACAAGACAAAGTCCCTGCAAGCAGGGAGACCTCAATATCAGTGTCAAGATGTGAGAGTAAACGTAGCTTTTTCTTAATGTTTCATTACCATATGGGACTTTTTGAGTAGCAATTAAATGAACCTCTGAGATGAGCTGCATAACAGCTAAACAAAACAAAGTCCACGCTGCGTGCTGCCTGCTTCCCTGTTGTCTTAGAGCAACGTTTACTCTAGCTGCCGGGTAGTGTGTCAGGGAAATCTTCCCCTCATTTCCATTTCAAACTCTGCCTGCTCTGAGATGAGGATAATCAGTCCCTCACTGCAGTTGTGCACTGCAGCATCTTCGCTCCTGCTCCCTCTCTCGGGGCTTGCTCCTTTGCTCGCCCAGCTGTTGGTGGCTCTCTGCCTCCCAGCCGATGCAGAGGTGCCAGAGCTCCGGCAGCTCTATGCATGCACTCCGGTGCTCTTATTCCGAGGCTCTCGCGTGGCTTTTTGCTCAGACATCTGTGTGTTAGGAATGGAAATTAACCTCACTTGCATATAGATCTGTCTCAGTCATCTTTTACAAACGTTTCCTGATTCTCTCTCTCTTTGTTTGGATGGCATTGCAGATAGGCACGTGCATATTTGATGCTCTTGGTACAGACACGCATCCTTAGGCTCTCAATATACCAGCTGAGCTTCCCAAAGCTCATGGAGTTGGTTGTACTAACAGCCACCTTCATAGTGCAGCAACCTATCCTGCCTGTCCTTGGCAGCAGTTTGGCTATAAAAAAGCAGGACCAGTACTTGAGATAGAAGCGAATCCCAGCTCTCTTACATCCCACTCCGTACCTGAATCACGCGGCACAGATGTTGCTTAAGGGAATTGTGGTGTGAACCTTATGGATTTCCTGCCAGACTTCCCCCAACATGGGCAAGAAGATGCTAAAAAAACTGCTGGGGCCTCAGAGCCGGAGACGCTGCAACGCTGGAAGAATGCAGGTCTTGAGATTTGACAAATATATATACATATTTTCAAGAACTGTATTCCTCGCAAGGACACAGTGGGACTGGAGCAGATCATGCCGATCCACTGCAGTTTCAGCGCTGCTCTGTAGGCACTGTTGCTCTTTCCATTCTCATCCAAACCCCACAAAAGAAACAGAATGGAAGAAACTCAACATGAGAAGGGCAATCAGGGTACATCTCAATCACATAATCAATAGGATATCTGACAGCTTTATTCATCTTTTATCATCCACCAGTTAAGGATAACAAAATGTCTGAAGCAGGCAGTGTCGGGTGGCTCCAGGTTTGCATCAAAGCAGCCTATTAAGCAGGAAGAGCTATTACCGCTGTAATAAAGACGTGACACAGGAGTGCTGGGAAGAGATTGGGGCCAGGAAAAACGGTTTAGTCAAATGTGTGGGGTCACACTGACAGGAGGTTAACGCCTTGCCACAAGGCACGTGTTGGTAGCCACTGGATCCAGTGACTGTTGTCTCTGTCATGGCTAGTACCCGCTCCTCTGTGGGGCACAGGAACCCCAAGATGCTGTAAGGATCTTGCTAGGAAGGGGTATGAACTGCAGCTGGAGTCTCGTTCTGTAGCTGCTGTGAGCTCAGTCTCCCAGAATTAGACAAAAACTTAAATCTCTGTCTGGCTGCTGCGGTTTTCGAGCCCAGCAGATTGCTTCTCACAGGGGAATGGCTCCTTCCTGGGGAAGGTGCCTTCCCTTTGGCAGGAGGGCTTCGTGCACACCGCTTTTTGCAGTCACCTGAGGGCCTGAGCAGCTTGGGGCACAGCCCCACAACAGGGCAGCGATCAGGGAGGAAAGTTTGAGCCACCAGGGCTGTCAGCCACCTTCCCCAGCCCGACCCTAGCGCGGCGGGAGCAGCCCCCCATACCCCACGGGGCCTTCATGAGGGAACCCCGGCCTCTCCGCGGGACCCCCCACGCTTGGGGGCCGTGACAGGACGGAGGGGAGGAGCGGGGCGGGCTGGGGAGGGGGCTGAAGGCTGGTTTTTCCCCCGCTATTGGCGGCAATGCGGTAACGGGGGGGCTGCGGGGGGCCGGGCCCGGAGCTGCTGGGCCGGGCCCGCTCCGCGCCCACAGCGGCAGCGCCGGGGGGGGCCGCGCCGCGCAGCCCCCGCCGCCAGCCCGGGCTGAGCGGGGCCATGCGGGCAGCGGCGCCGGCTGCAGGTAGGAGCCGGGGGAGGACGAGGAGAAGGTGGACGAGACGGAGAGAGGGGGGGACCCCCGGGGGGGGCCCCGCGGGGGGGGGGGGGGGGAGAGCCAGCCCCTCGCCCCGCTGCGGGCGGCCCCGGCACCCCACACGCCCCCGTTGGGCTCGGCCCCGCAACGCCCAGACGTGTTTCGCTGCCCTTCTCTCTCTCTTTTTTTTTATTATTTATTTTTATTTTCTCCGTGCCTTCTCGGCAGGCAGGTGACCAGCCAGGCGGGCTCTCGGCCGATCAGGCAGAAGCCGGGGGCTGGCGAGGCAGGGCGGTGCGGGACGTGCCTTGGGGGGCCGGGGGCTGCCGGCTGGGGGCCAGACCCGGCGTGAGGGCACCGAGCCCCTGCCGCTCCCCGGGGGGGGCGACGACGGCCTTCGGCGGCGGTAAAGTAAAGCTTATGGCTGGGAAGTGAGACGGGGGAGGGCTGGAGAGGGGCTGCTGCTCGCTGGGGCTGCGAATTTAAACGCCGAGCTCCCAGAGCGGCTGCCTCGGAGGAGGGGATGGTGCTGCCCTGCCCGAGCATCCTGACGAGGTAGGTCTTCGGGGGGAGGTTTTAACCGAGCTGCTGTGATAACGCCGGTGTTAAATGAGCGCAAATTGAAGCAAATGGGCTTTTTTTTTCTTTCTTTTTTTTTTTTTTTTTTTTTCAGTGGCCACAAGTTGTTTCTGAGCTACATTTCTTTTTATGACTGGAGAGGCTTTTGCACTGCAGTATTACAATACAGCCATATTAAAGAGGTCCTTGGAGCAAATAACCCTCCGACGCTGCGGCTACGCGGTCGGAGACTTGGTAGTTCTGTGGGAAGTCATTACGTGGGATTTAGGCAAATCTGAGCCGAACTGGCTGTGTGCTTTTAATTGTGGTATTAAACTGCTTGTAGATATTCATGTGAGTGGTAAGTCTCAACCAAAAAAGCTAAAAATCTTGCAACAGCAAAAACCAACCACAAACACCTGAAGCTTTGATCTGAATTAAATCATTATTTTTTCAACAGGTTATTCAGGGTTTTTCTTTATTTTTAATTGGCAGTGAGTTTATTTATTTATTTATTTTACTTAGTTAAGGAAATGTATTCAGGCAGAGCGCAGTTTCTGTTCTGGTGCTGAGCAGTGGTACACGGTACATTTTCTTCTGTGCGTGGTTTACTGTCTGTCATGTTGTGAGGGATGAAGGCAAGGAAAGCTAGAGATGAGAGAGAAGTACCATCTGAGGCTGGTGGTGTTAGCATATTGGACAATGATGGTTTTTTTCCAAGAACCCCAACAAATGCAGATGGCTTCTGTGGGTTGTAATGCTGAAAGCACGGACCAGGTCGGTGCTTATCCTTCAGCGATACCGCACCAAATTCCGTGGTGTGCTTGGAAGGAGTGAAGAGGAGACACGCAACTAAGCTGCTTACCTTCTAGAGTCAATATTTGGCACTAAAAAATTAATTTGGAGTGGAAGACAAGCAGGTTGCTTACTTCACTCTAGCTGCACCTCTTACTTCATTACTGCTTTTTGTTTGCTTTAGTAAACAAACATGTATCTCTTAACATTGAATTCAATGTATAAACTGCCTGAAGCAGAGAAGAGAGAGAGGACTGTTAGTTCTAAGTAAGAAATAACCCCCTGAAATATCCTACCACTTACTGGCTGACGTGCAGCATCGGTCTGACGGCTCCAGCAGTGCTCCAAGCACCCTTGTTGCGGGTGGGGAGCGTGAGGGTGCTTGGGGTGACTTGCAGGGTGACGCTCGCTTGACTGGCAGATGCTTATTGCAGTGGCACACGGTGCTGTCTAATTTTGCCTCTGTAATGATTTCCTCCAGCGAGCTGACAGAGAATTAAAATGTTTACAGTCAGGTTTTGGAAGGGTTCATCAGGATGCAGAGGGGAGGGGAGGGAAATCCTTCTATTCTTGGATTGCTCTAATCCAAAGCTTCTGTTCCTGTAGTCCTGCTAGTTTTTTTATTGATTGTTGTGGTAGTGACTGTTGTGTTTTAGAGCATGGTAATTCTAACATTTCTGCTCCAGGTAGAATAGTCCTGGGGCTGGGCTGGGAAGGAAGGAGGTGCTGAAAGAGTCACCCTTCTTCAGTCCTTTTTCAGGATGCTCGTGAAACCGAGGCCATTGATGAACAGCTATACACTTTTGCAATTGAATTGTGATGAAAGGTCTGTGCTTTCAATCCTGTGTTTACTGTAGAAATGCCAGGTAATCTTCAACACTACTTATTTTAAGGATACACACTCTGGTGTCCTCCAGCTCAGCCCATTTCTCCAGTGGGAGAAGCTGTAGGAGGAGAGGAGAGAAGGTTGATGATGGGTGTCATTTCCCATGTTGATACCAGCAAAAGGAGATGAGCTGGATTCAAGACTGGTAGACAATGGATTCAAGACAATGACAGAACATGAGCTGTAGGAAATAGAGGTAGTTGCTTTTGATGATGTGCTTTCACCTTACCAACCTCATATGTGCGCTGAAGATCAGGAACATAGTCTGTGTGTCTTTGACCATCAGATTCTGACATAAAATTCCTTTGCAGATCGAACTGTACTCACCAGATGAACCCAAGTCATGCTTACTCCTGATACCCGTCCTCTGTTACCAACATTTAATTTCACTGTGCAGTTCTGTACCTTAGTAATGTGTTGGCACTGAAGCAGGATGCCTTGGAGGTCCCGCATCGCCTCCTTCCACACCTCCTGTAGGGGGGTAAGCATGATGCTGCAGCTAACCCAACGGGAAGCTGGCAGATGTGGATGCTTTCACAGTGACCCCTATTAACTGAGTTCACTGTTTACAGGGGGAATGGAGGAGGGTTACAATACTCCTGAGGAAATACCAAAATAATTATATTTTCTGTGTTTCTTCTTCCCTGATTGCAGTCTGCCTTCGATCGCTCTCTCTCAGACTTTTGATGATGTCCTTGTACTATCAAAGCGTTCGAGTATGAAGTAGGTGGCATGTTTGTGGTTTTATGCTTTACCAGGCATGCAGAAGCAGGCTGGAAATGAAAACAAGCTATTTTCAACTGTTGATTATAGTTCTTGGAAGAGGGAATGAAAGGTATTCTTCTGAGTAACCTGGAAGGCAAATGGAAATGACTCCTTAAACAGTGTCTATAAAACATCATTTTGGTTGAAATGGTTCTATTACAAGGAATGCAGAGGGCAAAAAACCTAAGCAATCTTGACAATCATTTTGGGATTGTTCTACAAGAAGATCAAAGGCTTGCCAGATTTTGCTTTTATGCACATATATCACCTTTGTTCCTCCTGTTCCATTAAATGCATGGGGTCAGGACTTCTCAGTTTGCCTCCATGGTACCACAGGTACTGATGGTAAAGTACACATGACGAATACCAGGACACTGGTGTTACACAGCACTTTTAATTTGGTATGCCAAATTAGAGACCTCCAAAGTTCTCTCAAAATAGCACGAAGATTGTGCGAGCCAGTTAAAAGCAAGAGCGTGTGTTGATATTCATCTCATTTATCTGCAGATTGGTGCATTCAACAGCAACTTCTTTGATTCTTGCAGCACTTAAACGTGACTGACTCGGTGGAAAAATACTGCATGGATATTTACTCTTGTTTTAACGTGGCAGAGTTCTGTTGAAATCAGAGCCACTGCTACTGCTTAAGCTGCAGATGTGGCCCAGCAAAGGGCTGTGCTCGTTTGCAGGAGGCTGGCTTTGCTACCATTACGCTTGCAGGGCAGTATTTTAGAAAAAAATCCTACCACCATCAGTGGGATTTCTCATCTGAAAAGTTAAATACTCCTCAGCGAGAGGTAAGGGTATAACTCTGCCTCACAGAGCGTTTTCTCTGACTGATGTACACAAAATGTATGTTGGGATTGCCCAGCACTGATAATTCACGCACCTCTGGAGTGGAATCCAGCAGCCATTCTGGGCTGGAAACATTATGCAGGAGGGGTTTAGGGAAGAGAAATGAAGAAAAACTAATCCAATTGAAACTGTAAGGGGAATTTAGGAAGCAGAATGCAATTATCCAAGTTGGATATTGGCCAGGACATGTTAGTTAACATTTTTACTCTTGCAGGAATTGTCATGGGATCTTTAATGGCGATGAATGGTCAGGGCTCTGCTTTACATCTCATTTGAAAGCCAGAGCTGAGGATGGAGTGAATGTTTTGCCTTCCTTCAGGGTATTTTGCCTTGGTCAATGCGCCCAAGGCTCTCTGGGCACACCTGCCTTTCAGTTCCACGTGTCCAGGGGTTGCCTTCATCCTGCTGAGCTGTAAGGAAATCCAGACACTCAGCATTATTCAATATTTCCTTTCTACTTTTCTGTCCTTCCACAAGAAGGGAGGTTAAGGTGCTCTTTCGCTGTCACTCCTCCCCTCCCTGGAATTTTGTCACGTCAGCAGTAATCTCTTTGTGTGAATATTATTAATTGTAGGCTCTTCTAAGTGGTATCAGCCCCACTTGTGGCGAGTATTGTGTGACACTGTGCGCCTCTGTAACGCCCAGGTGGTCTTTGCAGTGGTGTGTCGACATGTGGAAGTCACTGCAGTTGCTTCTTTCAGGACTAATACGGCATTAAATGAGCCCAATTCCGATTAGATTACTCCAGTCTTCCTTCAGAGAAGTTCCCCTTCAGCTCAAGTTGCATGTGGCACCTTTCCCTCTCCTTCCCCGAGCCCTGGTGTGCTTCTTCTGTGCCCTTTCTGTCCTTACTAAGCTGAGGTGATGAATCTTACTGAGAAAGGCCTGGTGTTTTGTGGTGGTTTCACCCTGCTGGGCAGCTGAGCTCCACCACAGCCGCTCTCTCACTCCCCCTCCTCAAAGAAAAAGGGGAGAAAATACGACGGGAAGGGCTCGGGGGCTGAGGTAAGGACGGGGAGATCGCTCACCAATTATCGTCACTGGCAAGACAGACTCAGTGTAGGGAGATTAATGTCATTTATTGCCTATTACTAACAGACTAGAGCACTTGGAACAAAAACCAAACTAAAACCACCGTACCACGGGGTCCATCCCCCAGGAGCAAACTGCTCCAGCACGGGTTCCCCACGGGCGGCAGCTCCCCCCAGACCCCTGCTCCTGCGTGGGCTCCTCTCCACGGGCTGCAGCTCCAGCCCGGGACCTGCTCCTGCGGGGGCTCTCCATGGGCCGCAGCCTCCTCCAGGCCACATCCACCTGCTCCACCGGGGGCTCCTCCACGGGCTGCAGCGTGGAGATCTGCTCCGTGTGGGACCCATGGGCTGCAGGGGGACAGCCTGCTCCACCAGGGGCCTCTCCACAGGCCACAGGGGAACCTGTACTGCATGCCTGGAGCACCTCATGCCCTCCTGCTGCGCTGCCCTTGGGGGCTGCCGGGCTGGATCTGACCCCCCTCTCCCAGCTGCTACGGCACAGTAGTTTTTTCCCCCCTTTCTTCAGGCTGCTCTCCCAACCAGCACCATTCATGGCCCAGCTCTGCCCAGCAGCAGGTCCCCTGGAGCTGGCTCTGCTCACAGAGGCCACCCCTGCAGCCCCCCGCTACCGAGACCTTGCCACAGAAATCTAATCCACGTTTCAGGAGGAGGAAGTTGATGTATAAAACTATTCTCGTCTCTGTAATCATGACTGTCCATTTAGCTGTCTGAACTTCAATCTTCTCAAATAAAAATAGCAACGCTTTCTGGTGAAAAGTAATTGTCTGGTTATGGATGTGTTTTAATGGCAGCGCCTTTGGATATTCAGGCTGGAGAAGGAGCAGGACGGCAGTATGCTGCAGGGGGAGAAGAGGTGTCAAGTTAATTTGGAGGTTCAGTGGTGCTGTATGAATTGTGTTTGAGTCAAGAAATTCAGAGGATTGCTGTGTATCTGCTGGACTACCTCTGGTCCATTTATCAGAGTGCTTGCAGCTTATCTCAGAGGTCTCGAAGCACAGGCAGATGCTGAGCGATAAAATGAGATATGCATCCAGACTTTTATAATCTTATTTAACACAATGTGAAGAGCAGTGTAATGGCGGATGCTACTCTTTTTCTTTCCTGTTGGAAGATCTGTCCTGAGATTTTGTACGTGTGTGTTTCAGCTCCCAGGCAAGTAAGGAGGCTTCTAAGTTATCCATCTCACTCGTGTGCAACACAGATAATTAAATGACAACTCTGAAAGGTTAGTACTGTCCTTGTAGCAAAGATTCTCCTATTTCTGTAGAAGTATCTCCCCCAAAGCTGTCATAACAACATCCATGTCAGTAAGTTTAAAATGCTTTTTCAAGGTCCCTCAAAATATCCCTAATATATAAAGTGGCACATTTTGCATCCAAGGATTTCCTTTCTGTGTTTTCATTCTCCTGGACAGTTTAGTTCGTTTTTTAGTCCTTGGAAGGATGGGTAAAGCCAGTGTCTGGATCCATGCGTCCTGACCTGGTTAAGAGAAAAGAATTGACTGCTCCGACCTGTGTTATGCAGGCTTATGCTGAGTTTTCTGCGGATGTGGGATTTCGTGGTGTAGTTGGGCGTGCCTTAGAGAGCCCAATCGTTCTGCTGCTTTAACATACAGGTGAGTATTAATTGCATTGATCTGCTCTGAGGATGTGAATGAAAATCCACACTCGGAGCTTTTATAAGGTGTTCAGAGTGTGTGGAATATAATATTAAAGAACAAACAAATCTTCTTCATCATCTGGAAGCATGGGAGAAAACCTTTCTTCCTTATCTTTGTGAAATAACAGCATTTCTGGTCCAGGGCTGCTTAGATGACTGTGTAAGGCCACGTTTTGTCTGCCACAGATAAAGTGAATGGGCTTAGGGACTTCACATGTAAATAAAGTGCCCGTTCCATCTGTCTCTGTGTGGCTTGACCCACAAAACAACAACAAATGCTTCTGCTCGAAAGAATTTGATGAATAGATTACGTTGGCCAGGTGTAAAGCTGTGATCTGTGCCATTCCATGCCTCGTGTGGGCATTGCTGTCTGTGGCACAGTGGGCTGCATTAATAGAGTCTTTGGGGACAAAGAGAGAGAGAGAATACGGACAGAAGCTGTTGTTAAGCAAAATAAATTATAGAGTAGCTCATCCAGTGCGGGCAGGATTGTGAATGATGTAGTTTCAAACATCATTTTTTCAGTAATTGTGCTGTTTGAATTGTGACCTACTTTAATAACATTCCATCGTTTTTAATATTTCTTTATTCATTACATTTTATACACACTCAGGTGGTTTACTGCAAGCTGTGTGGAAATTACAACGAAGGTCAAGTGCTCTTTGAGAAGATAACTTATTACTGAAAATATTAACTTGTTGTCATTATTGTTTTCCAACGTGAAATTTTATTTGTCTGGCGGATGAAGAGATGATGTTGGGCTTGTGTGAAAGAGTGTGATTACTGCCAACAGACCGAAGTCCCTCCAGTCACAGGTCCGGGATGTACATGAGCAGTGAATAACTCGCACTTTAAATTGATTTATTTTTCCCGACACTGGTAAGCTGGTGCAGGCCCTTATTGGAAACATCTTTCAGACCCGGGCTGGCTTATATAGATTTAACGTTTAAAAGCCTTCAGTTAGCTGGAGCTAAACTGAACATTACAACTTTAATATTGAAATAACCATGCCTACACATGGTTTTGCAGCTTAAATGAGCTTAAATTTGAGCTTAAATTCATGCTTTAAATTATATTAGTTCAATTTTTTTTTCATGTGGAAAAGACTTGGTGGCTTGCTCTGTGGCAGGACTGGGGAGTTGCAGTCAAACCTTGGTTGGAGTAGAGAGGGTGCTCTTTAGTGCTGCTGTCACTTGAGCTAAATCACCAGTTCTCTCCAGCACTTACCCATACAAATGACCTTCCAGCAGCTGCTCCGTGGGTAGGGGATGTGTAAATTCTTGGCAGAAATGTGTCCTGGGATCGGGACAACCGGATCACCAGCTTCTCAAATCATAGTCCCCCTTGGTGCAGTGCACATACTACTTGGCTTAGAGCTACCAAAAGAGATTCCCCTGGAAAAAGAAAGCTTTTCAGCATGCCTGTTATCTTTGCAAAGCGTAGCAGGCATGTATGGTACCCACGCATCGCTTCTTCAGCGTTACCGAAATGGAATAATTTGATGTAAAGGTCAGCTGTGCTTAGTGTCTGAAATGTTCCCAGTTTTATTATGCATATTTAAGGTCACTCTTAGGAACTAAGTAGTGGAACTGTAGAAATAAAACAAGGATTGCAATGAATATTCACAATTTCGGTTGTTGTAGTGGGTCAGGGACTGAAGTCTTACCGGCTTTCTCATTGCATGAGCAAAATTCTGTCCTGCTGGCTTGCTGTAGTGGTCCTAAAGATTTCCTTGGTCCAAAGCTGGAGAGATCTCAGCTTGGACATCTTGGGAGTCTGACTTTGGCTCTGAGCTGTATAATCTGCCTGCTGAGTAGACATTCATACAGAAGCAACCTGGAGTGGTTGGGTAAGTTTCCTGCTTCTGCAGGTTGAGGACTGCTGTGCTCTACGACTGGGGAGGACAAGTGGGTTAGGGATGCGAGAGGAAATGATTGAGACCTCTTGAAATCAGGAGGAGAGGTGGATAAGGAATTGTTCTGTTGCATAAAATCGGTGAAGGGCATCACAGGAAAAGAGCAATCAGCGGATTCAGAACAAGTGAGACGCTTCACACGTTATGCAGGAAACCTCACTGCCTTGGGATGCTGTGGGTGTGAAAAGCTTACACAGGCAAAAAAACATCCTGGAAAAGTGTGGGAGAACGATCTGCTGAGGAGTATTGTGCGTGGCGATACTGCTTCTGGTGCAGAAACGCAGCTTCACAGGTGTCTGGAGGCTGGAAACGTGTCCTGCTGAACTATGGCTGTGTGCCCTGCCAGGAGCAGGGGTCCCTGAACATGGGGCCAGCTGCAGCCGTGCTGGGAGCCAGCGGGGCTCCTGCTGTGGGGGCAAGGCTGGGGCCAGAAGGCAGCACAGAGCTGTATGGATGCTGCCATCCTGGTGACCCTCGAGCTAAAGATGTTTGAGCTGGCCGAGAGCATGGCAGGTGGCATGAGTTCCCAAAGAGGCATCAGTGCGGGAGGCAAGTGGCAGGTGTGAGCAAGGCACTCAGCCATTCCTCATGCAGGCAACTTACTTTGCTGTGGTTTTAATCAGCAACTTCTGTTTAAGCCTGTTACTTCACCTGTTTGGTGGAACAGCAGGTGCTGGTGTACCCCCAGCAACGGGGACTGGAATAAGGCAATGCACCTGTGCAGCTTTGCCTAGCAGCCCTTCCAGCTCCTGGCATAGTCTTCCAAACATCACCTTTTCAGCTTAAATAAGGTATGGATTTAAGCGTATCTGGTTTGGGGTTTATTTGCTTATTGAGTTTAGAAACTTGTATTGCATTTGGGTCATGATTCAAGCCTTGTTCCGCCTTTGTGAGGTGGAAACTCTCGTTTTCATTACTATTGGAAGTGGGATTCCTGGGTAATTGCTCGACTTGAGGAGTTAGGGCTTAAGAAAAACATTAAATATCATGAGATTCGTGATAAAATCTTAAGAGTCGGCAACACTATATAAGCCACTGAACAGCTGTCAGATGGTAATTAGGTTTGATCGTTATCAGCTTGAGCCAGATTTGCACAGGTTACCTAGACATGAAGCGGCACGTACCCCATTACGATTCCCTGAGCTGCCCTGTCCTCCGACTGAACACCTCCTCGCTGGCGGTGATACAGAGCGATCAGGTGGTTTTTTTCATTCCTTTGCATTTTTTTTTCCCGTTTATGGTTTGCTTTGCTCAAGCTCAGGTTATCTGGTGTCTAGTCCCGGGGGAGCAGGCGCTTTTCCCGTGCTGAAGAACGATCCAGGCTGAATATCGTTGCTCATCCTGCGGGTCACAGTTCGCCCTCTTCATTCTGGCTCTGGAGATCAAGGACAGATCTGTGATTCTAAATGTCTTCCTTACTTTGAAATAGGTTGTTTTGAAACACTTGTCTGTTCCTGTATCTTTCTGTGTACGAATTCTGAAGAACCAGAGCATTACGCTGGTAGGAAGAATATCGCCAGTGCAGGCTTCCAGGGCGTGCTGTCATTCGTTAGTGGGAGGGCCCGGACTGGAGTTTAATGATCGTTTGGCTTATTACAGGCTGTTGCCTTCAGAGTATTACTGCAAGTGCAAATACAGAGTGCAGTTTACACATGGCAACGTTTAAAAAGCAGAGTTCAGGTTCTGTAATTGTGTAACCGACTCGGTTGGAATTATCTAATAAAAGAGCTGCACAAAAAGGTTCCTCTTACTCTAATTTCATTAATAATGTATTTTGCAATTGGCTGGAGACACTCGGCTGACAACTTTTCTTTCAATATGTTGTGGAACAAACCAGTAACCGAGATTTCACCACCGTAATTGCGCTGTACATCATGGCTGCTGAGAATTTCGCAGCGACACAGAGGTCATACAGCTCCTATTTCAGAAGGAGAAATTAGGGAATTGAATGGCCTTTTTGACTCGCCAGCGGATGTCAACAGATAGGAGCAGAGCTCAGGCAATCGTACTTTTGGAATGAGTGGCATGTCCATCAAAGCTAGTCAGCCCGCTCTTCTGATACATATCCTGACTATTTTTCCCCTCTTTAAAGAAGCAGGATAAGTGCTCGCTCACTAATGTACGTTTCAGTATTCCGGAGAATTTCATGAGAGCAATTTATAAAATAATCAGCCTTTTTTGCCGGTGAGCTTTCCCTTCCTGTCTGTTAGTTGCAAATAGCTCAAGTTTTACCTTGCAGATGCTGGCTGCTGGCTTTTCAGTTGTGCTCACCTTTCCTTCCCCTGCAGCTCCTCCATCTGATTGGGATCTCGGCTCTGCAGCTGCCTGGCCAACTCCCTTTCTGCCCCATTTACTCCCCAGTGGCCACTGAACACTGTTTCCCTGAATTCAGGACCAGCTCAGCCCCGTGACTGCCTGCCCAGGATGCTGCAGAAGCAGCGTGTTTCGCTACCTAGGTTTAGAGATGCCTAACCATACATCCTCTGGATGGCAGAGCTAAATTTCCTTAGCTTTGCTGGAGGAAAGGACAGTCACTCGGGCTGTTGTGAGGAAGTCCGGCTGAATGATTCAGCACAGTGGAGCTGGTGCCGAGTGTGCGTGAGTATTGGTACTCTCGTTGCATGCTCTAGGGAAGGAAAACAAGTTCATGGTTACCTGGCACGTCCTGAACTTTTGCTTGTCTTGTTCAGCAGAAATGACTCAGCATGTGGCTGGGTTTGGTACTTTGCACCCAAAGAACTATGTGCTCAGCTTTTGGCTAGGTAATCTCTTTTTTTTCCACTGAGACCTGCTTTAGAGAGAACTGAAGGTACCTCAAGACCACTGACAGCGTTTTGTTTTTTTTAAGAGAGAGCGTTGAGCTGTTTGCAGCCTGATGGTCGCAGTGATGCTGCGATCACAAGTTAGAAGTGTGAGCTGTGGGGGCTGTTCCCCATCGGTTGGTTTTTGCTGTGCTGCATTGTATGTTCAGTCCCTGGTGGCTCAGAAGTGCCTTGGACCGGTTCCCTTCTCACAGGCACATCTGCATCTTTGTGGGCCCTCATTAATCTGGCGATTGCTGACTTTAAGCCTATGGAATGATGGAATGATCTTTTGTCCCTCTGTGCTTATTATAGTGTCCTTCTTCCATCGTATTTAAGGCCCTTCTTAAATTCATGGGTGGGTGTACCATGAAGGTATCATGGGACTGCCTCATTTTTGTGCTGTCTCAAAAAAAAAAAAAAAAACCAGCAAACTACAGCCTAACCCTTTTGTATGTGCATCTTGTCTGTTGTTTTTATCAATTTTCCCACCTAACTAGCAGTTCTGTTTCCATTTCAGAATTCCAGATCCTTAAATGTATTGAAGTTGCTGGTATTTTTGCCTTAAAAGTCCTATAAATACTGTACTAACAGCAAAGAAACAAAATGCTACAGAAACTCCAGTAATTTTGACTTAATTCCTTAGCTAATTGGGCCAAGTCGTAAAGATGGGCTGAGATGTAGCATTCACTTGCTTGGCTGTGTTCTGCAGACATCTGACTCAGGGTTTGAATGTCGGTTATCTTACAGGTGGGATTATTTTATTATTTCAGAGCTCCACATAGAGGCCGGGTAGCTGCTTATGCACATTTCCAGAGGAAGGGAGAGACAGCAGAACTGGACAGGGATCTTGCTCTTCTTTTTTTGTAGGAGGCTGAATTGGCACCGCTCCATAGCAGGGGAACTTGCAGCGATGCTGCAGTTCTGGTGGTGCCCCTGCAGGCACCAAGGCTAAAACAAATCAGAATGAACAGAGAGGAGCAGATGGGGCAAGCGCGAAGTTGGGAAATGATTCAAGGTGTTCGACACCGATCCGCTGCAGTTTTCCTGAGACAAGCAGGTGCCGTGGCACAACACGGCTCTTTGACACTCAGCACATGTGAGACTGTTTTGGAATAAAAGCTGCATCAGGTGGTCCCTTTCCAAATTTTCCTGCCTGAGGGAGAGTGCCTGCGTTTGGCAGGGCTGGCTGTAAGAGGGGAGGGGGAGTGAAAGCCAGCTAACTGAAAAGAAATCGCTCCTTGCAGGTGCTTTGCTGACCCCTCGAGCACAATGCGGCTGCACAAGGCACCGGTGAAGTTCCTCTCTGCAGATTCTGAGGCAAAAATAGGATTTTTAGGGATATCACAAGGCAGTGGAGTGAAAGAAGCCCGATAAACATCCCTCATTTCTTCTGAAAATGGTGTCTTTATTTTCATGTCCTCTCTTTAAGGATTTATTTTCCCTGTAGGATTGGACTGCTCAACAGAGTAAGCACCTCCCTTTGATAAATACGAATGCTGGAAGTTCGGGCTTCTTCTTGGGTGCCAAACCCAGGCTGCGACCCTCAGAGTAGCTCCGCCTCTGAGCCCCTTCAGCCCCTACTGGTGGTTTGCCTTATGCTAGCAGTGATTTTTGGATGCTGCCTCACCTGAGGCTCAGGTATGACCATCAGGGAGGACAGGTTCCAACGCCACCCTCCTCTGCCCCCACGGAGACTTGATAATGCTGCACAGGTTTAGGAGTACTTGTGGGTACTTGTGAAGTGGAAGAAGAACAGAACACAAAATGAAATGGCCTAAGCTTCGTGTTTCCCCTGCTTACACGGCTTAAAAAAGCTGCAGCACTGAAGGGTGTAGAGGGTGGGGAGTCCTGCAGGTTCAGAGTGGTAATGGGGAAGTCCAAACCTGCATGCTCTGACAGCACCAGCTCTGGTGTACTGTGTCAATAATGGATCCATGCAAGTTCCTCAGAAGGTGGTCTTCATTCCCCTGGGATGCTGCTCTTCTCCTTAAGATTCCCCTTTAAGGGAATCTTGGCTTCTTTTAGAAGTAGGGAACTGAGATATAAAGAATTCAGTTCCCATCTGGTAATTGCAGCCTAAACACGATTTTGCAGTATTTATTGTTTATAACTGCATAAATAGACTGTAGATAATTCATGCTTTAAATGCTGCAGGGCACGGGGAAGTTGGGTGTAGGAAAAATATGTATGGTGAGGCAAAGCTCCAACAGAAAGACAAGGAGCTTGAGCTGTTGGATACTTTCCATCCACCTTACAAAGAAGAAAATTGGTTTGCAGGAAATATAGGTCACGGCACTGTTCTGGCATCCTGATGTTGCTGTTTTGTAAGTACAGTATATTGCTAGCAGCACAGTTTGGGACTCCCATTAGAGCTGTTCTTTGCTGTCAGGCTTAAAGGCCATTTAATATCCCTTATCTGATCTAATGCACTCCTCACATAGACAAAGGGAATTTAGAAGGTGGCTTCTTTCTCTCTCTTTTTTTTTTTTTTCTGAATTCAGTAATTGAAAGCCACTTTGGACTCGATTCCTGGTGGTGTGCTCAGAAGTCAGCCACTTCCTTACAGACCCAAGGATCAGGGATGCAGCATGGATGGGGCAGTGAAACTGAGTTCTTCTCTCCATGGCAAAATACAGAAGAAAATGAAATCCTGTGCTGTTGTGCCACAGGGTCTTACAGATATAAGCTTATTATTGGAGAAGAGCTTTGGCTTTTTGAACATGACATTCACCTTTGATTATGAGATTAATCTAATTTCTTTGTGTTATTAAAGGCAGCTGTATTGCGAGAGTCCGGTTGTCTGTGCTCTCCTCCGTTTGTGTCCAGCACCAGGGTGGTGTCTGCTGTCTGCAGGAACAGGAGAAACAGGTGGCAGGTCTGTGGGGAAGGGAGGTAAAACTGCTCCCTCTTTACAAACTGGGGAACGGAGAGGTGGAGAAAGTATATGATTTTTTTTCTGCATAGCTTTGCTTGGCTACTGTGAGCAATGCGAAGGCCAAGATGAGAGCAGACGTGTACCTACAATGTGAGTTTTGCTTGTTTGCTGTAAGGACAGGAACCCATGGCATCAGCACGGGGCGATCAGCCCCTTGTGACAGTGCTTCCTGTCCTCTCTTCTGTTTGTTCCTGTCTGTTGGTGAACCAGAAGTAACAATGTGCAGCTTTTCATACGACGTGGTGTGATCGACCTGTTTTTCCTGTTTCATAGTTATGAGTCGGTTTGAGATGTTCTTGATGTGCTCCAGCTTTGCAGCCTTGGGTCAGCCCTGCAGTGGTAGGGATGCCGGCAGCTCCTCGGGACCTTTAGAAATTGAGCTGTGTCTAAGTACACCCAACTTGCTGAAACTGCTTCGCATCTGCATACATTTTCTTTTTAAATGTTTTATCTCAAGTGAGACCGGAGGCTATCAAATGTGGCATCCAATGGAATCAAGGTCAGCCTTGCCCTTCCCTTGTCCTGTCCCTGGTCTGCGTGTCGCTGGTGCCCATGTCCCCAGCACGCCGTGCTGAGTCAGCCTGCAGGGAACCGAACCCCTTCCTTTCAGCTGAAGCTGCAGCAAGTTGCTGCTGCTCAGCCTGGATGCTGTCAGGCATGACAATGATGTAAGAAGGCAACCGCTGGTTTTTACTGCTGCCCCAATGTGTTTGCAGCACGGCGTTATTACTTCGGAGTTCATTAGGAGCGAACAGAAGCAGTGCAAAGCAAACTGCTCGGGGTGCAGTGCGGCACAGCACGGCGCTCCCTCTGCTGCCTGCTGACGTGGCTGAGCTGGGGAATAAGCAGGGTCCCAACAGTTTCCTGCAGCTTGTTTTAAGATTTCCTAAGCCTCTAACCTGCTTTGTTCATTATTGACTGGCACCCTTGGATAAGAGAGAGACTTTAAAACGACAACAACAAAAACAGGCGATCAGGGAAATTTCCTGTGGTGATGAGTAGGTTTTCTTTTGGGTTGATCTGAGCACTAAACCAATCTTACTGTATCTTAGCTGCTTGGTTTCTCAGCTGCTTATCATTTAAGGCAGGACTGGGAGGACTGATCCTTTACATCCTCAACAAGGTGGGTTTTATTTTTTATTAATTTCTTTGGTCCAAAAAAGCCATGTTTTACTCCAGCATGGCTGTTCCCTGCTTCAATGGGAACGTGGGATAACCGAAGTGCTGGACCTCATTGGAACATGCCCACTGTTGCTATCTGAGTCACCTGATTTGGATGGCACCTACAAAACCAAGGTTAGAAGCCTGAACTCCTGAGAGCCATAGGTGGGGAATAAAGAAAACAGAGGTTTGTGGGAACAGGACAGCAAAGGTTGAATTAGGACAGTGGCTGAAGACATTTAGTGATTGCTTTTAAGTACCTACCATTAAAATTGCATGTTCTGTTAGATGGCTCTTCGGAGCTGTTGCAGCATTATGAAGAATGTAAATATATATATAATTTTTTCCAGATTTTTAAAAGACAAACATATCGTTAAAGATGCATTTGTTTTTAATGTAATTTTTACGTGACCATGCAACAATAAGCAAACAGCTCTTGTGGTCGTGTGAATCTGGTTGAAATGCATAGATTCTTCTATAGATGTTGTTATTGCATGCAGTTGTATGAACAAATAGAAAAGCTGAGCTTAGGACCCCTCGAAAATAACCCATTTCTGTTAGACATACATATCATTTAGATATATGCTTGTCTGCACAATGTATAATTTTTTCAGTGGCTCTTTCAGAGGTAATTTTGGGAGGTGAAATGTGCCGTGTGAATACGGTGCGGCACCTTGTGGAATGCCTCCATGAGAAAATGCAGGATTAGCCTGCAAATAATCTCCTCAAAGGCCCTATTTCAATTCTGAACTCTCAGATGGCTTGACTAGTCTCTGCTATTGCTTTAGAGCGACAGCTAATGTTAAAATCATTTACACATATTGTCACAAAGTAGTTTTATGGGGTTGATGCTGCCTGACAGGATGCTTCACAACATGATGGAAAACTCATAAATGTTTTCTTCAATTTGATGCTCAAGGAGCACTTAAAAATGCTCATTTCTTTAAGAACTGCATTCTCCCTTTATGTCCGATTCATAGATTATGGTCAAGTGCTCGTTTTTACGGTATTTACAAGAAATCAGTTGAGCCAGCTTGCTTATAACAGCCTTCCCTCTCCCTCCGCCCCCTGCCCAGACGCATCCTCGCAGCACCGGGAACAAAGACTTGAGGTTCGGAGCCAGCTCGGGTTTGATTGAGTAATGCATTTGCCTGTAGTAAATTTTAAAAGGCTGGATTGTTTGTGGTCAGAGATTCTAAGGTTATGTGCATTATATTAAAGACAAGATTGATGGTTAATAAGTTTTTAAAGCAGTTTAATATTGTAATTGGGGATGAAATTCCAAGTTGTTTGTCTCCAGGTGTGCGTTTGTGTTTGTCCCTCTTTGCTCAAGGCACTGATGCCTGGCAGTAGTCTTCTCTTGGACTTTTAGTGGTGAGCATCCCAGTTCCTCTTTCATGGACTGGGATCTTGTCCGAGATGGTTTGCCCCAGGCACTGAACCCTTGAAAGAAGCTCGGGTTAGCGGGGAAATCTCTAACCTATCGTAACTGCATTGTCTGTTTGGGCTGAATCTCAAGCGGCTGCGTTGTGCCGTGGCATGCTAGCTACAGAGTCCTCAGTCTGGCTGCAGGAAAGGACACGCTGGGTGTTGAGGCTTTCCCTGTCACCGCAGGTACTCGGTGGAGTGAAGGCTGGTGGCGTGCTGCCCCGAGCCCTGCCGTGGAGCAGTCACGGTGTTGTGCCTTCAGGCTCTGTCTGTTATCCCCGTCCCAGACTGACAGTGTGTGTGTCGGTGTCAGCACTGCGCCGGGATCTCTCCGCAGTGGGGTCAGGGACTTCCCGCTAGCGGTTTGGAAGGATGTTCTCTGTTAGGCTAGCCTGTGCTTTAGTTGGCTCTCTTAATCTACTTTTTAAAGCGGCCTTTTCAGGAAGCCCTGGTGTCCCTGAGAGATTCCTCCCTGTGACCAATGGTCAGTGCTGTCCATTGCTCTCTGGAGGTGGTTCATGGCCGGTATATTTGGCAAGATTTTGTTTTATTGATTTTCAATTTTGCCCTTGCTCAAGAAGCTCTTTTCACAGAGGAGGAAGATCTGCCGTGGCTGTTCTTGGCTTTGGCCTATTTTGATATTTCAAACTTGAACGAAGATGCCTGCAGCTCAGGGTAGGCACGCTTTAAAATGTGTGTTTATGAATTTAAAATTGCAAATGCTTTCTTTTTTTTTTTTGGTTTTGTTTTTCAAATAAGCCCTGTAACGGGTTGATCCTTCAAGTCACCCGCAAATAAGAGCGTTCCAGTGGGGGAGGCTGTTTTACGGGATTCATTTTGGAAG
Source organism: Heteronetta atricapilla (assembly GCA_011075105.1). Classification (NCBI taxonomy): domain Eukaryota; kingdom Metazoa; phylum Chordata; class Aves; order Anseriformes; family Anatidae; genus Heteronetta; species Heteronetta atricapilla. The sequence continues at coordinate 27,782,587 of CM021738.1, read as the reverse complement.
CTGTGCAGGGAAATTACTGTAGGCTTTTCGAGCAAATTAGTGGGAGCGTGGAAGGACCACAAAAAGGCTTTTTCCCCTAAGATTCGTACGATCTTATGAAGGGGGGAAAAAAAAGAAACATGGTAATTAAAGAATTTTTTATAATGAAATAAAATGATGCAAGCTCTGGTTTTGAACTCGGACAAATTCTTTGCTGTTTCTGCTATTGAAAGTTTTATTTTAAATTGGGGCTTTTAGAAGGGAAAGGAAACTACTTAATCCTTGCTTCAAAAGTGTGTGTGTATTATACAGGGGCATGGTGTATCCCCTCTGCAAGATGTGTAAGAGTTTGGATTTAGGATGTTGGAACAAAATGCAAACTCCTGGGTGAGAAACGAGCGAGGCTGTCGGGTTGTGGGGAGCTCAGGAGCTCAGCTCATGATGAATGTAATTAGCTGAGTTCACCTGAAGTGTTCACCCAGGGAAAAAACAGTGAATCAAATCCCTGGGTCTCTAGCAGGGACTTTTCAATTATTTGAAGTGAAGAGGGGCATTTCTTGTTGCTTGAAGTAGGTTAATGTTTTGTGGGTGTGCTGCTGAGGCGGCGACGGCTCAGGGCATGGGGAACTGGGGAGCTGTTGGCGGACCTGTCTTGTAGGATACAATTCCTTGGCTCTTACTATGTATGAAGGGAAAAAGATTCTTCAAATAGCTTAACCTGGTTCTTGTAAAGTCCTGACACACGTGGACAGAGTGATGTGGAAATGTAGCAAGGAGAAGAGCCGCTGTGGCTGTGGAGGATCCCAGCAGCATCCCGGGAAGCTTCACGTTAAATGGCAAATAACCTGAAAGCGTGCCTCACCTGTGCGAGGGGCTGACTCATTTATACACCACTTGGGCTGTGTGCGTGGTCGTGTTTCGGGTGCTCTTTGGTGCCCATCAGTGTTTAGAGTAATTCAGAACTGATTCCAGAGGAGGCTGTGTCAGTTTGTGGGTGATGGGGACCGCGTACCCCCTGGCAGCAGTATCCCAACAGAAACCGATGGAGAAGCCAAACCCTCAGTCCTGTTCTTTGAGATCGGGAGGTCTCAGGTCTGGCCGTGCTGTTTGTCTGCTCCGGTGTTAAAGGCAAGGTGTTGAAATGTGAAAGCAGCGACTTCATTTCCACGTGGTTGCAGTCACATCTGGCTAACGCGGCTGCCCAGGGATTCCTCGGAGCATGCCGCGCACTCTGGCCCTTGAGATCAGACAGCAGCCAGGCTGAAGCCATGCCAGTCACTTTTTGAGGCTTTGCCATGCTTTTGCATCAAAAGGCAGCTGCACACTGTGTGTGTGTGTGTGTACCTTGCATAATTGTGGATGTAAAACTGAGACCTCTGTTACCATTTTATTGTAAATGCTTTTAAATGCCTAATTGCTGATTAACTTCAAGCTGCAGTGACAACTCACCTGAGGTAACGCGGGGATGAAAAAAGTGTGTGTGAGTGCTGGGAGCTGCTGGGGCCGGGAAAGCTTTTTTCTGTTTCCAGTGACATTTTCAAAGCCGTGATTTCAGCTGCTGGCCTGGTAGTGCTCAGTAAATCCCACGCAGCCTGCCGTGCTGGGAGCAAAGCCCTGGAGCAGGGAGGGCAGCAGCCCCGCTGTGGCTTTCATCCGGACATCTCGGGCCTCTTCAGCCTTGCCAGCGTGTTGGGATGTGGATCAGGAGGAAGGGAGGCTGAACAAAGCTTTTTTTTGGTCTTTTTTCTTTCCAATAATGTCCACAGTAGGTGCCAGCAGGTTCTCAGGTGCCCTGGATGGACAGGCGCTGCCCGGCGTCATCGTCTTCATCGATGTAAATCTGCTGCCCATGGTGTCAGTGCTGGTGTGACTTCGGTGGCAGCTCAGTTAGGCTAACTTCCTTGGTCAGGGGATTGTGGAAGGAACCCTGTGCTGCGTAGTGCATCCTTCTCCTTTGGTGTGCCAACATCTGAGTTAGTTGTTTTAACTTTCTCGGGTTCAATATTTGAACTCCTTCCTGTTTCGGAATGGCATAAATTTCTGCATGCGAGTGTGTTGTTTCTCTTCTCCCCCTCTTGTCTCCTATTCCCAGCGTTAGCTTTCTAGATGGGGACAGCATCTAAAGCTACTTATAAGAAAAATATCCAACCACCCTGAACCACTGAGTTTGTCACAACAACTAAGTATGGTAGCCACTGTTTTGGATGCGTTTCACCTGCTAAGGGATACTCCAGTCAGCACCACATGGTAGCCTTGTATTTTTTCCCTTTCTAACAGACTTAGAGCAGCAATTTGTTTCACCCGTGAGCCAGCACCACAGCATGCATTGCTTAAGAGAAACAAAGTGAGACTGGTGAGCTTTTCAATTTAAGTTTTCAAGGGGCATTTAGCTGAGCTTCTCCAGAGCCTGCTTTCTGCACTGCCCTGTTCGCCCTGTAACTCTTCTGCTGTACAAAAGTGAGCTGCTGAAGGACAGAAGGGCTCCGTTCTTTTTCTGACCAGAGGCTTCTCAGGTCCTTCAGACTTGACCTTTGTGAAAAGTATGCTAATATTTACCTGCCTCCCAGATTTATTGTCAGGCTGTGTTCAATGTCCGTATGTCACCCTGGGCTTTTGAAAAGAAAATGGTTGCGGATAGGGAAGATGCTATTTTATTTGACAGGCGGACTGAAACCGCAGGTTAAGCTGTGGTGCATCAGGGCCAGGAAGCACTGGTGCAGGATCCCGATCTACTTCTGAAACACGGAACAGCGTTACAGCACCGTGGTGCTGTCCCCAAGGGCCTTATCCTGAACAGTGCTGTGATAACGTGTCAGTGCTGCTCTGCACTGGATCTCTGTGGCTTTGAGTAGCGTGACGTACCACCCCCGTGGGTCTCAGCAGCTGTGATCCCAGAGGCTGTGTGAGAAGCAGATAGCCCATTTCAGACCCCGCCACCTCCCGAGGCACAGGTCGATGCGGGTTGTGCCGAGGCCTCATTCAGACGCAGGCGCTGTGCTTGCGGTGCCGCGCATCCTTCTCCCTGCCCCTTAATTGGCCCTGGGCTCGTGCGGTGCGTGATGGCCAGCTAATTCTGGATCGATAGCTCGGGTTACTTTGGCTATATCAGATAGTGGTGATAACCCCGCTCTGCAAGCCTTTCACTTGGTGATAACCACTTCCTCTGCTTAATTAGCAATAGCAGCTTATAAATAAGATATGTATCTGGGTGAGATGCAGCTTACAAATGGTTGCAATTAAACCTTGTGTAGCAGCTTTCCTACGCCTTGCCCCAGTGTGTTTCCTTCTGTAAAGGGTAAGAGATGCAACATTTCTAGAGGGTACAGGTTCTCCGAGCTTGAGGTGGTCTGAAGTTAGAGTTGGAGCTGTCACACATCCAGCCCTGCTCCTGCCCTACATCCTTGTGTCCTTTGGCTGGGATATAATGTACTTTTAATTTCACAGTGCTTGGGGAACACTGGGGAGCTCGGTGTAGTTTTTCTTTTTAAATTAACCAGCTTATTTGGAAGTGTGATGTGGCTTTTTGTGGGGGAGATTAAAAAGTTATTAAAGCAGCACCCAGTGGTGCTGCGGCCACTGCTGAATCTCTGCCAGTGTTTCCTTTAGACTTGCTTTAGACAATGCCAAACTCGAGAGCGGAATACAAATTGTCAGCTTTGTAGCTAATCAGATTGTCCTGGTTAAAATACGGACTGTTTCAATGGGACAAGGGACCTGCCTTGTCATCAGTGCTATGATTTTTACCAGCTTGGGAAACCAAGCAATGCTCCCTGTGGCCAGGGCAGGCGGCAGCAGGAAGGAGCTCGGCTCTTCCCAGTCCCAAATGCAAACGTCTCTTTCATCATGTACCCAGAGTTGCTCTGCACAAGGGAGATTTTTAATCTCAGTTTAAGTAGTGAGATGGAAAGAAACATACCTGGCAAAGGTGTTGTCTAATGTGATGTGGGAAGGTAAGCACAGGGAGGGTGCCTGGGAGTTTTTTGCCCTTCTCGCTCGCCAGCTCCATGCATCCGTGCTGCTCGCTGGTGTGCTCGCATACGGTTCAACTTGGTTTCCCGTGCTCATGTAAATGAACTCGCTAATGTTCTCATTTTAGCAATGCCATGTCAAAATACTGATTTAAAATGTCACCTAGTGGTTTTAATCTGTGGGGAATGAGCAGTAGTAGGAAAAGGGACTGTGCTTCTTTCCCAGTACACCTCCATCACGGCAGAACTTCAAGCACCAAGCTGGAAGATGAAGCTGCTGTTCTTGGGGAAGTCTGGAGAGATGTGCCTGCTGGGAATAAAGCAAAATGGAAACATTTGCTTTGAGAAATAACGGCTGGGGAGTTCTGTACTCTTCCCTACTGGAAAAATGTGCCCTGCATTTGGGGCTGCAGGGCAGGGAGCTGGTTCCATGGGCAGCTCCATCCTGGTCACCTCGTGCCTGGTGGCCGTGGTCTCTCTGAGAATGGCACGCTCAGCAGCCTGCTGCTGGCTGTCCAGAGCATCGTGCCATCAGAACCTTCTGCCTGGCTGTCAGCGGAGCTAAGATCTGCTGTTATTTACAAAAGAAAGGGTACGGCACGTTTCTTTTGCTTGCAGTTCTCAGAGTCAATATTTGTTTAGCAAATGCTGATATTCTAATTTGTTTTGCAATAACAAAGCCCTCAGTAATCCAAAAATTGTTCCCCAGAGTACAAATAAAGGCGGGATTTTCTCTTGTGGGAGAAGAGTGTTGTCAGGTGCTCTATTTGGTCAGGGCTGGGACGCGTCTCCCGCAGCAGGAGATGCTTCAGACTCGACACACATCAAGGTACGCGGCTTAGATGAACTTGGACTGGGCCAGGTGCAAAAACGCAGTCTTGCTTTGGTGTCCTTGCACTGCAGCTGTACCTTATACACAGCGTGCTGGCCTTGGGATTTGTTAGGCACCATCCCCTGTGGCCAGGGACTACCTAAGGGGATCGATTGCTGAGCAGTCGAAGAGAGATGCCGATGAGTACGCAGAGAAGGGACTCGGAGTTCCAGTGGATACTCCTCCGCTGCTCCCTGGGGCAAACATGCACAGCATCAATTAGCACACACCTGAGGGCACTTTACAGGAGAGAGAAGATCAAGACAGTACCTTATTATTACTGAGAAAAATGAGTTGTATCGTGACCTTACAGCTGAATCCTTAAAAAAAATCTCATTCTTTTAGTTCTTTGAGGAAAAATTAAACCGAGAGATACAAGTGCCCACAGCACTGGGCCCTTAAACAAGAAATCAAAGCAAAGCAGAAGGGGGAAAAGGAGTAAAAAATACTTTATTTCTCACTGAATTTAGTGAGCTTCCTGAAGGTAAAATTTGTCCTGTCAGTATCTTCCATTAAAAAAAAAATGGAGTGGGGAGGGAGGAATGAGTCAATGCACGCCAACACTAATATCAGATGTATTATTTCACGTATGGAATTATCCCATAAGTGAGACAGATTACTTGAAGCATTAAGAAAATCCCAGAAATGCTGATGTAGAAAAGACCTTGGGAGGTAACTTAGTGTGTTGCCAGCCTCTTAGGCAAGATCAAGTGTACCTGTCTCACCTCCAGAAGCTGACAGTCTGTCTAACCTCTTTTTAAACCTCCAGTATTGATTTCTCATCTTCCCTAGACAGCCCGGTCTGGGTCTTCACTACTCTTAAAATTAACAAGACTTTCATTTTTCTAATATCTAATTATTTCTACCACTTGTCCTCCTGCCAGTTGTACAGGGAACAGCTGATGGATGTCCTCTGCTGTTACTGCCTTTTTGGATGATGCCTAGCATCTCCCTAACTTACTTTCTCTTTTTTTCCTTCCAAACACGTGGTTCGAGTGCTGCTGCTCTGCACCAGGCCTCCCCTCTTGGATGTTGTGTCCTGTTTGCCAATTTGTTTGTGATGTTTTCCTGTTCTCATTCCCCTCACATTGCTTGGTTTGAATGTTCTTGCCACGAAGTCCTTCAAGAGCAATGACACCTCTGATGTTCCTGCTGATGGTGGCTGTTTTGGAGACCATTTATCAGAAAAGAGACTTCAGGCCTTGAGCTGCTTTCTGAGCAGAACTTTATAGGAGCCTCTCACAACGTCCAACCCTCACGTGCTGAAGGGTGGAACCGAGCTGTAGATTTCGGGCTGGTCATCACTGGTTTTGCACGATTTGTACATGGGGCTTTAAGTTGTAGAGCTGTTCAGAACTGATCTCCTGGATGTTGTTAGGGATTTAGACTTCTAGAACCTGCTGAAATGAAAAGGATTTGACAATGCTATTCTTACAATATTCTATTAGAACTATTGATGTCCGTGTGTTGGTGTTAGCATCAGGTGTACTCCGATGAGGAGGAACAAAACCACGTGCTACAAGGCCCATGTTTCACCCTGCCCTTGGAAAAACACCCCCAGTACTGTCAGGTGGCTCAGGGAGCTCTCAGGAGGAACTTGCTAGTTCATACCAAGCCACGTCAATGTACCCGCAGTACGGGGTTGTAAAGGAGGTACAAGGCACCCTGAGATTCTCAAGGCTGGTAATGTATACTGTTACTAAATGCTTTCAAATGCAAAGTGACACTAATGGATTTCATTTAAACTATCATTACTTCGGAGTTAATTCTATGCCCAAACTACAATAAGGAAAGCACTTTAAGAACTGTTTGGGGGCGTTGCTGCGTTATTTGTAACTACTTGGAAAAACAAACAAAAGTCCTCCCACATGCTGAAATCCCAGATTCTAAAAGGCATTACTTTGTTTGTGAGGAAACTGTTGAGGACAAAAAATCAAAGCATTTTTACAGGGAACTGCATTTATTCCCTTACATGAGTGCTCATGATGATGTTTATCCCTGCACATCAGTCTGCACATCTTCCCTGGCGCTGCTCTGCCCACTTGCTACGTTTGATCAGATGGCTTGAGGGTACGACCTAAATGTCAGCCTAACTTTTTCTCTCTTCCAGCCTCAGAGAGGTGCCATGAAATGGAACTTGAACACCACATAATTCACTTTTGCTTGGAGATGTTTAACCTGCACTTCCCAGGTGGGTGCTGAATCCCCACGCACCGTGCCTCCATCTCCAGTGGGAGCAGCTCCCTCCCTGGAGTCCGTCCCAGTCAACACGGCCCAGTCTAAAAGACTGGAAGTAGAAATGGTTGTTTCAGGTGAGCTAATGGCACAGAGGGAAGTCTGTTTTCTCACACCTTGAGGCCCTGTGCTGCTTGCAGCATGCTGAGGTGCTAGCTCGGGGTAGCACTTCTTTTCCTCTCAAGATCTGACACCGGGTAATGAGGCAGTGGCTTTTCCTGTCCCTCAGCTCTCTGCTGGGCAGCTACTGCTAACTTCTAATTTATTTAACTTTAACATGGGATGTTTCAATAGGGAGAAGGCGGATCATAATGAGGTTCTTCTGCAAGCTTATTGGGCGTAATGAATAAATAAAATAGTAGTCTAAAAAAAGGCTGTGGACACCTGCCAGTAGGCGTGTCTGCCCAACTGCGACCAAGCAAATAAGACGAGTGAGGCAGCGAAACGTGCTCGATGCTGCAGAACGGTCCAGTGATGGCAGGCAGGACCGGCCCCACAGGAGGCCAGTGCGATGGCTTTGTTCTGAGAAAAAGGCTAGGAAAGATGAATAACTCGGTGGTATGGGGGCGTGTGGACTTTCTTTGCCCTTAGCTGAAGGCTTAGGAGTTAAGAGGTGGAAGCAGTGATGGCCTGGTGTAACAAGCTGCCTTCTGGCTGAGGCATGCGTCAGGCAGGGAAGCTGGCATTCCTTTGAGCAAGGGTTGGCAGTTGTCACCTCCTGTGCCAAACCATGTGGTGGGTGTGACAGGTTAGATCCTTGACTCATGTTTTGGTTTCCCATTGCACATCAGGTCTGTAGGCTATGAGTTAATTGCGCTCCTGGGGGCTCTGCTGGTCAGGGCCAGGCCCAGAGCCTGCCTGAGCCACCCCACGGGCAGCGTGGGCTTTTCATCCCACCTCGGTTCTGGTTTGCTCTGTATTCAGGGACACAGTGCTCGTACTGCATCACTGAGCCCTCTCTCATAACTCAAAGCTCTTCTGTATTGCTCTCCACTGCTCACAATTGCTTTATATTAAGATAAGGATCATTTTTTTTTTTAAGAGAGATTTAATGTAGCCAAAGGGAAGGCAGAGCACTTGGCAGGGGCAGTTCCTTGTACAGTGGAAAAGACATTGCTACACTAAATACAGCAATCAAACCAAGTTCAGAAGGAAAGAGCTGACATTTGGGAACAAAGTCCTGCCTTACTGGGCTGTCGTTCAGGCCAGTATTTTATTTCAAGTGATGCCCAAAGGCCCCAGCCTGCCCAGCCCCATTGCCCTGACAGGGGACGCTCCGTCCAAGATACAAGGGGGGCTTCAGCCACTGCAGGTAACCACCTTAGGGCTTGTCTTTTTGTGTGTTTGAAAGGCAGTGGCAGATGAAAGTAGAGTTGGCTGTTGATAAATATATCAACATGTTGATTGCATCTGGTATTGGGCTGTTTGGGATGTTCTTCCCTGTGGATTGTGCTAGTAACATGATGGAGGCAAAGGCAGAGAGTTCTGATAATTTGTGTTTGATTCCTGAAGATAAAAACGCGGTAAGTTATTTTTTTTAAGAACAAGTACTTTTGTTTTCTTCATCCATTGAGCAGTGTTTCTCAGAACAGATAATACTTGACAAGTGAAAGGATAAGAGGGAAAAAAAGGGTTTCTGAGAAGGAATGAGAGAAGTTATTTTTGTATTGCACATTTAGCTTGCTTTCTCCTCCATGCTCCTCAGAACATTTTGATAAAAATCTAATAAAAATAAATTAGAAATTTAAATCAAAGTGAAAATGCTGCTAGTTCTTACTTGAAAAATACATGTGACTTGTAACCCAAACTCATAAGTGAAACTAACTTAAAAATTAGTGAAGGGTTTTAGGTACCTCTCTTAATGGCTCCTGTGCACTGGTTCATCTGGTGCAAATCTTCAGAAATCTCACCTCTAAACACTCTGCACGATACTTAACTGGATGCTTCCTGTCGTGTCATCATCTTGGCTGTTTTCAGGGCCTGATCACAGCGAGCATAGACTGAACTGGGATCTTGAGAATTCTTTGCATACAAGACCTTGAGAAAGAGACCTGAAGCATAGATTTTGTGTGTTGACATTTTAATCCTGTCACATCTGAAGCTCCACAGGGAAAACATTTAAAAAGGTAAATGTGTTTGTATCAGGCCAATTTTCATTTCCCCTTTTTCACACAAACTCACCCTCCCGAAGATTTGTGGTTCTCCAACGTCGGCTGGCTAATCCGCTCTGCTTCCTTTCTGCCAAACAAAAAGAGGGACCTGAATGGCTGGCAGAAAACAAGCACATTTGCCTTCAGTAAGCAGCTTATGCCTAGCAACAAAAGAAAACTTTTGCTTGTTTTCAAATGTCAGTGGGCAAAAGAGGCGCCCCGGGAGCATGCATGCCTTTTTCGTGCTCTCTTTATCACCTGAACACCCCCGAGATGAACTGTCTGGTTCTGTGGGGCTCGGTGTCCAACCAGACAGGAGGCAGTGCCAAGCAGTGAGGACTGTGAACAACAGCGGTCTGTTAATGGATATTGCCATGATGAACAGCTTTAAAAAAACGTAATTATATTAAGACAGGCTTTTCCAGAGTCAGACAGTTGAGTAGTCTGTGGTGGAGAGGAGCAGGTTGGTGTTGAAGAAGGGCTGTGAAGGTTTGGCAGTGCAGGAGTCAAGATGTGCTCCTGTTTCTCTTGCTGATGTTGGGTGATAACCTTGACTTGTGAGTCTTTCCCTCTCCCTTCTCTTCATTAAGCATTTAATAGCTGGACTGTGCCTCTTGACTTGTGATTTTTTTACAGCTACCGCTTCTGGTCACGACGTGCAGAAAACATGCCTTCATGCCGAGTAGCTCAATTTTGGCATCTTGCCTCTTTAGGCTTTCTGCTAAGCTCCCTGCGTGAGAAAAGTGAGTCATTGTCAAATTGGAATACTTGTTGGCACGCTGCTTTTTGTACACTGAAATCCCAGGGCTTATTTATTTGTCTCGCTATCATGCATAGGAACCTTAGTTGTGGAACAGGACTCCGTTGTGCTTGTTAGCTACAAATACTGAAAGAAAAGAAGTCTCTCCCCACTGAGAGCTTGGGAACACAATGAGGGACTTTTGATAGACTTCTATGGACACGTGTAAACAAATGAACAAAATGAATCACTGTGAGAGCTGGTCATCTTAGCATGCCCACTGCTCCTGCAGGCCCCTTGCACAAAGCCTTTTGTAAGGCATTGCAGTGAACGGCACTTAAAAAAGAGTCGGAGGTGATTTTGTAGAAGGCTGTAGAAGTTCCTGCTAAGGGCCCGGATCCAGGTGTAGATGGAACGTGTAGGTTGCAGTTTGAAAATGGAACATGTTATTTATTGATCTAAGATAGGGTCAGTTCTCAGTGTACGACTGAGAAATGAGAGGTGAGGTGGAAAAAAGATCTAGTGAAGGGGTTTTGGATGAAGATAAGCCTCATGGACAGGCCTGACACTGGGAGCTGAGGTGGGGGTGTGTAGGGGACCCTTTGCTCAGCACCTACCAACATGCGATGCAGTGTGCCGTGCTGACGTTCCTTTAATTTAGGCTCCCCGTTCGTCTGATCATTTACCTTGGGCTTTATGGATTAGCATGCAAATCATAGCACACCCTGGTATTTATCTTTCTGCTGTGTATGGGGCTTATCTATGTATTTTCCAGAACACTCGGTTCTTTCTGCGCTGTTAAGGTCAGTGGTTCCTAGCCGCATCTATCCATCTCGTCTTAACTCCAGGCCGGCCGACGTGAAGCTATTCATTTAACCATTTCAGTATCTCTGTCACCCTTGTGCTCTTGATTGAGTCTGCTGGGGAGCCATACATCTCCACGGCCACACTTGATTCGTCGCAGGTGATTTTCCCCCTCCCCGTTCAATTCTCCCCTGTCATCAGTTCCTGCTTCATCTTAGCAGCGCTCTGCCTTCAGCTCGTGTGCCGACCTCCGCTGCTGCCAGCCGCTCCAGATGGAAGCAAAGTCGTGTGCCCGTAGTGCCACTGATCTCATCGAGGCCCAGGACAGCGTGCCAGCTGGCTGTGATGGTAGCATTTCTTGTGTCCTCCAGTTGCCATTGGTTTGGAGGATAATTTGGCGTGTTGATTTTGGTCAGGAGATTTATCTGTGCATCTGTGGTAAGCCATCTGCTTTGTGCACGGTCGGTGGCGTGGGGAGTGGGACGGTCGCACCTGACCCTCTTCCACCCTGTCCCCACCCCGACTCTGCCTGCTTTATGCTTACAGTTATGTGTCTCTCTGCCTGCCAGTGACAGTAAAAAACCAACCAAACAAAACCTGTCCTAGTGCATGTTTCAGGGAGAGCATCCGGTTGCCTTTTCAATTACACGCACTCGCCTTTGCTGTTCCAGGATCCTTTGAAATAACGGTTAAAAGCTCAGCCTTGCGCTGTCCTGGCTTCACACCACTCTGCAGGAGTGGATTGCAATTTAGCATGGGTTTTTCTGCTACAGTTTACTATTGCTTCCAGTGACTAGGTGCACATTCACTAAGATGCCTTGCATAAATGCAGCCTTGGATCCTTCTGCGTGTGTGTGTTCTTGTACACCTAGCAAAACGTGCCAGTAGTGAAAAACGTTGGTACTGTGCCTTCCTGCGTCCGCTGGTACTGGTAGTGGATGAAGACAGACTGACACCATGTTTGAAAATACATTCCTACACACCTTGCTGTTGCTTCTTGGCTCAGCCTCTGCATTTCTTTGGGAACAAAGCCAGAATGTGGCCCTAATTTTGCGATACGCAACCATCAGCTTGAAAATCAATTAAATCAATTGCTAAATCAATTACACGTGGCCACTCCCCAAATGCTTCCCTGGTCTGTGCATGTGTTGGTGGATGCTGGGTGGAGAACAGTGCCAGAACCTGGAAGGCGTTCATGCTGTAAGCTATGGCATTTTTTCTCTCAGGAGCACGGGGATATCCTTATGAGTGACTGGATTGCTGGCCATGATGTTCTCAGCACTTTTTGCTGACACCACGTAAATGCTGACTTCGGTTCCTCCTTACCTCCCTTCACAAAATGGAGCTGGAAATAACTCAGTACCTTGTGCTTGTGGCTGCACAGAAATGTACTGGCACTGCCAGATGGGAGGTTCAGGCGTTGGACGTTGGGATTTGGTGCTTCCGTCTCAGCAATTCCATGCTCATCAGTGCTGTAAAGTCACTCTGCATCTGAATGGGCGAAGGAAGGTGTAATTCAGTACTGTCGTTTCTCGTTGTTGGGAAAAACAGACTCAGCCAAAACCACCTGACTCTGTTCTTGAACAAGAGGAGTTAGATGAAATATATTCCTAAACAATCACACTAAATTACATGTGTTCTTTGGCAGACTTCAAATAAGTGACATTGATGAATCCTTAAAACTGTGACCGCTAAGTCAAGCCCAAGCTTTGATACCATTAATGAGGAAATAATGTTTTGACGTACTTATCTTTGTAAATTCTGACACTTCCAATTGTCCTCGAGTAACAAAACACCGTTGTCAGCTGCAACAATGCGCTCTTTACAAATGTCGCCTGAGCTACATAAAGCTGGGCTTTTTACGGTGGGGAAGGTAAAGCATTTCTTATTTGTGCTTTCATTTCCCGCGTTTTGGTGGCTGTGACCAGCTGTTTAAGCCCTCAGCTGTGCTTCGAGGTCTTGTGCCATGACTGTCGCGTGGGTCAGGGAGACTTGAGCTGAGCCCCGTGCTGGGCACTGACTTAGCGTATTGGTGTACGACTGCTTCCCTTCTAGCCTCCAAAAGGGCTTTAATGCTACTTCTCCTTTGTCGGTATTGCCTTTTGTTCCTGTTACAGGGAGGACAACCCCATCTGAGAGAGATAAATTTCCCAGTTTGTCTTGTCAGGCTCCGAGATGGAGTTCTCCGTTCCGCTGGCCAGGCGGATGAGCAGCAACGCGCCGTTGGAGCGTGGGTGGCTGTGCACAGAGCCCCTCGCCTTGTTAATAGGGTCTGGGTGCTTACCTCCCACTGCACCCTGCACAGGTGCTGCAGGAGCTGGCACCTCCTTGCCTCGCTCTCCTACCTACTGACGTGGCTGAGCAGAGCTCACTCTACCCTCAGTAACTCGTCTCGGTAAGCCATCAATTATTCAGGTGAAATACCCGCACTGTGCACTTGCACTGCTTAAGGATTCATTACGTTGCCTTTTGGTTGACCTGACAAAGCTCTTCGGTGCCTCTCCTTCCCGTGCAAAGTCCTAGATTCAGCTGTGCTCCAGGGAGCGCACGCGCTAGCTCTGGACAGCCTTTTGTAGGAAGGGTAGTTGGGACAATGCTGAGAAATTAATTTCTGGATAGAGTTAGAAAAAGGCATTTAAGAATATTTTGCTTACTCGGGAGGGAAAAATAGCCGCGATCACGCTAAAGGTAATAGGAATTTGTTCATGTTTTTTTGCTGCCCTTTCCTGCAACACATAACTACGCGGTGGAGAAATCCTCGAGCTACGCTGCCATGTTATTGTTGACCTATTTTCCAAACAGCTAATGGCTAGGACTGAATACGTATCACCACCATTATAATTGTTAAATTTTGCCTCGCTGCACCGGGAATTCTGTGAATATTGTGAGTCTGGCCCTGAGCACTTTGCTAATCAGACACGAATTAAAACCAACCCAACTGACTGCTGCAAAAATCCTGGTGCGCTTCCCTGGTAGGTTTACAGGTCCGTGCACCGAGAGCTCCGTGACCCTCTCCCAAAATGGAGGAGCCATGCATTTTGTGGAGGATGAAAATGAGATGCCTCTGCCTTGCAGGCACACAGCAAACGCAGACTGGCTGCTCGTGCTTGCAGGCCATGAGCTCTGCCTTCACAGAGAAGTAGGCGTTGGCCAGGTTTCCTTCCAGAGCCGTGTGTGTCCGAGGTGATTTGTGGGCTTGGTATTGCATTCCCTGCTTCAATAAATAGCTGCTTTCTGAACACTGAATATTTCAGGTTTGGTGCCAAAGAAGACCATTTCAGGTTTTAGTGCGATATGTTCAAGCGAGGAAATACATTAACCCGTGTTTTTCCTTGCCTGTAAGACCATCAGCCAAAATCATGCAGTTCTGAGGAAGGAATAAAGGAAGATATCCCACATTTTACTGAAAATGTACACTGCATGCTGTCAGTTGCCATTTTCCTTGCGCTGTACTCAGCGTGGCATCCTATAGCACAATGTAAACAAAATTATAATCTTATCAAGCAGGCTTGCTCCTACAGTGATGACAGCTACTTAGATTGCCAGGAGCAGGGCCAGGAAAACAGAGACCATTTTAAAGCAGCTGACAATTTATTTATTTATTTTTTAACAGCATGGGTTGGAAGAAAATTATAATAAAGATTTCATTACATGGTATTCAGAAGGGTCACCGCTAAGTCTCCGGCAGACCTCAAGGCCTGCAGCTGCCGTGGGGTCGGTGTCCTGAACCCAGCAATACCTCGAGTGCTAAGATGAGGTTGGAGAGCTGGATGAAAGTGCTGTAGGCCCGATTCTTCTTGGGTGCCAGGTGTATCAAGAGCATTGCACCGTCCTGGTGATGGGATGGAGGTACCCTCTAGGTATTCCAAAGCTGACTGGGCTGCTTTGGACTGATTAAAGAATCAGGAGGAATATCTCCAGCTGCTGTGTTAAGTAATAGATACATCCTTAACTCACCTGTGTATTGATCCACTTCTCAAAATACTGCTTCAGTGTGCATCTGTGGTGTTAGGGCTAGGGCTTCTCTTTTTGCTTACTGCAGGAGGCCCTGCCTTATCGGGTCGCAGCACTGTGTATTTTAAGGGGTTTTTAAGGTCTCTTCTTCAGGATAATGAGCCATTGTCTGGGATCTGAGAGCTTTCAGTGTATCCCCAGACTTGTAATGCCCCCAGAAACACTTGCTGTCCCACTCCACATCCCTTGTGTTTTCGGGCCCAGTACATCTCGGAGCACCTGGGGACATGGAGTGACGTCCTGCTCTCCAGATGGCCACATCAGCTTAGCATGAGCTCAGGAGAACTCTTCCATCTCGTACTGCGTTAAATATATTACGTTATAGGTCACAGGCCCAGGGCCTCTTGTTTCAGTAAGAGAGCTCTATGTGAAGGCTATACAGCCTTCTTTCCAGATTATAAACGAATGCAGTCCCTATATGTTTGCAGTTATTCTTGAAGTGTATTGCATATATAATTAAAGCATTAATAAAAATAACAGCAGGAAGAGTTCATCAGCAATTCAAATACAAATATTTGTGAAAATCTGTCTTCTCCAACATGTTCCTTTCCCCTCTGACTGTTTTTTTGGGGGGTAAAAATAACAGAAGCAACACTGCTTATCCATTTTTACCACTCCAATATCTCTGTAGGATAGTAAATTCATTTAGCTTTTGAATTAATTTACCATAGATTGTGCAAGCTCGTTATTGTCAGCCACTTTGGAAGCCGTCAGCTGCACATTGAGCGCCGCCAGGGCTCCTGCCTGCCTTCGTGGCCGCTTGCATGTGGGTGCATGGAGCTTACCCGGGGCTTTGAAGGCGAGGGTGACCCTCCCTGGCAGCCTGGCACTGCACAAAGCACCGGGCATCTTTGTGATTTTAATGGCCTGCAAACAGAGGAGAAGGTCTTGAAGTGCTTATTTGGGTTTCCATTTTCTTTTATTATTATTATTATTATTATTATTATTATTATTATTTCTGCAGGGTGCCTTTGGCTGCTCTCTGAGGTACGACACTGAACCCCAGCTGCCAGCTAGGCAGTGCGGGAGCCTTGGGTTGGGCTGGGGAGGTCGGCCGGCAGAGCCTGCCTGCCACCCACCATCGTTGCGGTGGGACTTGCGGACTTGTTGCACAGTCAGCTCCCAAATTCTCAGGCCGGGGGTTTGTCTTTCTAAGCCTTTAAATCCTCGCAGCATGTATCTACTTTCTGAGCTGGTGATGTATCTTTTAGAAGAGGTGCTGCGAAATGAGTTACGCTTTCCTTATTCTGGGTTATAAAATTTCCTTGGGACAGAATCTCAATTGTACTTTGGCACTTATTTACCAGAACCTGCTGTATTCCTGAGCAGAGCGTTAGGACGCCCCGCACCGTGCCTGCATGGCTTCGAGTAAGGGCCGCGGGATTCACCCCGCGGATGCGACCCATGCATCGGGGCCGAGGTGTTGGCGGGATGTTAAATCCAACAATGGATTTTACCAAAAAAAGGGGAGAGGGGTTGGCATAAAGAGGAGAAGAATGGCTGATTCAGGGAGAGCAATTTTCATTTGCTTAATTAAAAGGCCTCCTTTGTCTGAGGTGTTCACATTTTTCTGCTTTTCTGCTTCACCTCCCTGTTTTCTTCCAGCACGTGAGTCCGTGGCGCTGGAAGGGAAGGAATCACTTCAGAGAGGGTTTCTCAGGGGTCTCACTGCAATTTCTCTGCATCTCTTGAATCATTTAGTGTTGCCCTAAGTTGCATCTTCGGAATACTCAGCTGTGAGGAGGATTTTTGCTTTACGAATGAAAAGAGAGCTGGTTTAAAAACCCAGCTGAACTCCAGTGCAGTTCCTCCTTTGGGTTACCTCCTTCTACGTCTCTCTCTTTGAATGAGCACTGGGGACAGGTGAATATTTTTTCCCTTGCATTTCACTCCCAAACCACTGAGGTCATATTAAAAAACTTTGCAGTGAATCGTGTGCTTTTATTGTTTAAAAACCCCCACAAACGTTATTTACTTCCAGCCCAGGAACCTTGTAGCATCTCCCCGCAGAACAGCACGCCTGCCTCTGCAGAACCCGCGAGGAGACCGGGTGGTTCCTCCGGCAGGAAAGCAGTTTTACTTCTGTTTCTGTGTGCGGCGGCTGACGTTAATCCCATAATTGAAGCTTCTGGTTTTAGGATTAAGTTGATATCTATCAGCAAAAGCCAGCTAAAAAAGAGCAGATTTGTGGTAAATGGTGATTTAGACCAACTCTGCCTGCTCCTCCCGCGTACATCCAACTTTTCAGTATTGCTTCTTCACGTCTCTGTGAGCTCACCGAGCCGGGCTGCCGCATGTGCTGGTGGGAAGCTGCCAGAAATGTCAAAGGAGTTATCCTGGAAAGAGATTTATATTTTCATATTAATGCTTTTCCTTTGTTTTCATTTAATTTTCGTTGTTTTCTGATTTTATTTTTTCCCCTTTTTGGCTTCAAAAGGAAGCAGACTGAGTGTAGTGAATTACATTCCAAAATGGAGAAGAAATGCTGGGTGGGTGATGTACAGCTTTTGGTAAAAGGAAGGGTGTACAGCTCTTCATTCACCCGATCCCGCGGTACTACAAGGTAATGGCCTATATCCAGAAAAAAAAACCAGAAGCCACAAACATGCTTTGCATAAGAGCATAATATTTTTATGTTTCTATTAGAGGCTGTTAATGTCTTCTGGAGATTTGTTGTTCTAGAGCCCCTGTAACAAGCAGCAGGATTTGTGCTTTGAGGAATAGCATCCCTTAAAAACTGAAAAAAAAAATAGTGGTTTTTTATTTGTTTTGTTTTCTGCATCGTTTTATCTACCTTTTTGCAGGCAAGCCCTAGGACTGCTGTAGTTTAAAGAGAGGGGAAAGGAAGGGAAAGAAAACAAGCGTTTGCTTTTTGATTTATTATGTTCATTTCACAGCTGTTTGGTACAATCTATTTTGCTGTTTTAGGTAGTCACTTGGAAAAACAAGTTTAAAAACTAGGCAAATATGATTATAAAATCACACACAACTGAGAGCCCGAGGAGCAGCTGAACTGCCTGAAACTACTTACTGGGAACTAATTTTGGTTAATTGCTCAGTCTGACTCACTGGGAGAATGTCACGTCCCATAGCTGAGTTTTATCTCCGGATGTCTGTGTCTCTTTTCCTTTCTGTTTTTGTTCTGCATGTTTCTGTCAAGTGTTTGGATTAATGCATTTGCTCCGATGAGCGTGGCTGGCTCATCCTGAAGGTTTCCTCCTTGGGTCAGACTGGCTTCCTCGATGCTCAGCATGTAAGTGTGGGAGGCCAGGCTGTGTCTGGGCTCCGTCCCCGTTATCTTCTCGTTTGGGGCAGCTCATAATGAGCTGCTGGTCCTCAGCTGGTGCTTTGGGGTGGAGGATGGCCGCGTCCTGGTGTCGGGCATCAGCCCTGTTCTGGGTGCGTTTCTGGGGCTGGTTGAACGCTCATTGTTCATCAGACAAACAGGAACAAAGGCATGCAAACGTAGTGACACATTTTGCCAAACGTTCTTAAAAAGATCTGTAATTGAGTGCCAGGGAATGCGTGTCAGAAGAAAGTAATGGGAGGGAAATGCTATCAGAGAGTATTTTCCTGATGAGGAATGGCAGTGCTTGCCAAGCTGTTCCGTGTGCCTCAGGAAAGCAGATGCAGATAAAAAGCCTGCTTTCCCCGTGCTCTGCTCAGCTCTTCTGAATGTGCTCCATGGCTTTCAACACCCGAACGAGGCGGAGTTTTGACCTCAAAGACAACTGTGGGGAGGTAAAGGTAGCATTAAAGTCTCAATACGGAGCAGTTATTGACTGATTTACAAGGGATCCTTGCTTCCTCTCTGAATCATCCTTTCAAAACATCTGATGTCAGCGTGAGATCCCATGGTGGGAATAGCCAGTTTTAACCCCTTTTAGCTCTTCAAAGCTGCAATGAATCACTTCTGAATTCTGCGTCTCTCCTGAAGTACAAGTGTCAGGAAGTTGCTGAGGCAAGTCGAGCCGATGGTTGTGGTGGTTCTCAGTGCCTGTGCCTTGAAATAAGGAGTGAATGGAGGGTAACAGCCCCCGGTTACACCACAGGACATCAGGAGGTGAGGCACAGGTGACTCAAATAATGCCCATCTTGGATTTACATTTCCAAATGAACAATATTTCATTTTTGTTTGAGAGGGAGGGGGAGAAAGAGAACCAAGGTGGAACAGAAACCCCAACAGATGCTTCTGTTACCAGCAAAATAAAATATGCATGCCCTCTTCGACAGCAGCTTTTCTTGGAAGAAAAGAAAATACCCTTTCTCCTATTTTGTTAAAGTCATTGCCTTTTTCCTCCATGTCAGACACAGATGTGGCTTCTAGGTACAGCAATACACCGCTTCGGTGCCCTGAAGGGTAACTGAAGGTTGTGCAGGTGTGGAAGGGACGTGAGCTGAGGGCAGGTGGGTCGCCGAAGAGGGTGTGTGTTGGTACAGCTGGCTGCATGGTGTCTGCGTAGCTGATTCTGTGTCACAGCATCGCTCAAAGATAGAAAATTTGTTTTCATTCCAGAATTCAGTGAAAACAAAGCAATTTTAGTTAGAATTGGATTGTTACTGCATCCACTGCTGCATCACTTGAAACCGGAGTGACTGGTGGAGGCACTGCCCGATTTCCAGTCAAATTCTTCATCTAGACTGCTCTGCTGCCTCCCAGACCCCAGCCCTAGCCACCAGCCCAGAGTTTGTGCTAGGAAGCAGCTGCTTCATTCTCTTACACAGAAACACATCTCCAAAAATGTTAAAACATTTTGGCTGTCATGCAACAGGAACTTGGACAGAAATCCATTTAATCGAACATGTTCTCATCAGCTGCTCTAGGCGATTTATAGGTTTCTCTCTGATCAGCTGTTGCCGGAGTCGCTGGGGATGAGCCGCTGCAGGCACCCAGTCTGCCTGAAAAAATACGCCCAGACCTGGGAGGATGCTTCTGTCCAAAGCACGTGTGTTCCACCTCATTCCCTTTAGCAAAATCACTGTGAACAAGTGAAAATGGAACTCGTCTTCAAAACAGGCACTTCTTTTGGTTCTTAACATCTTATACCTTTACCTGTTTTTCTAAATGCTCTAAGTTGCCGTTTCAAATTTTTGTTTTCGATTTAGTTTTCTGCATTTTTCTTCACTCTGACTCTTCTCTCTTCATATATATTTCTTTTTATTTCCTGCCTCTAAAAAATCCTGGTAGGAAAAGGAGAAATGGTAGACTGTAGGAAAAGAGCTCAGTCAAAGTGGAAAGTGGGAGGAAAAATCTGATCAGCTACTTGATTTTTTCCAATTTAGTTGGAAAAGCGAAGTACAGAAGGAAAAATCCATGGACTTTTCTGGATTAAGAAAACATTTTGTCCAAAGTATTCTCATTTAAATGCTCTTATTTGCTTTCCTGTTGTGCATAACTATCGCTCGGCATGGGTACTTACCTACGGAGTCCCCAGGGGACCAAGGAATGTTGAATTGAACCCACGTCTGTTTTGTGGCAGAGCAGAGCTCGAGAGCTAAGTCTCGGGGCCAGGCCTACGTTGCTGCTCCTACAGATTCCAGGAGCATGCTAATAGGATTAGGTACTACAAAGCTGTCTTGCATTCGGAATTAATATCAGAGGGAACTGCATTGTGGAACAGAATTTCTTGCGAAGAGCGCTGATCCCAGCAGCACAAAATAACAGGAAGAGTCAGCTCTCAAGTCACCACTTGCTGCTGAGAGCTTTCTATCCCATCACTTTGGATTACTGCTATTCCAGAGGCTGCTCCTGTTCACACAGCTCCTGGGTGTTACTAAAAAGATCCCCTTGAGATGGGCACTCAGGACCTCAAAAGGATGCCTGTACATCGGGGCGTTTTTCTTGTGGCTGCGAGGATGATTTCAAAATTGTGGGTTATTATGGCTGGCACAGAAGAACTGGAGCAGATGTGTAAAAAGCCCGTGCTTAGTTTCTGCAAATAGCCTTAGCTGACATTTCCCCCCAAATTGAGTAAGTAGGTGGCCAGAGTCTGGTAAGCTTTGTCTCTCGAGTGGTGGGAGCTGAGGTCAGCAGGAGTCAGAAAATGAACAGCGTCTTCCCTCTGCCACTCTCCTCCTCCCTTGCTTGGTTTTAATTCAGTTTGCAAAATTCCACGGCGACGGAACCAGAGATGTAAAAGCAGCATTTCAACATACATTGGATTAAAAACAGAACAAAAAATCAAATTCCTGCAAAGGGACATGAAGCTGAACTTCAGGTAATTGTGTTAACTCCACTTGCAGGAGCCAGCCCGCCGTCCTGGCTCCAGCAGCAGCCATAAGCAGCGAAGAATATGAAGAGGACAAGCACACGTGGTCCTACCCCACGATACTTTTCCTGGCTCCAGCTGTGTTCAGCTCAGGGACTTTGTGCCGGGACGGATTTCTGGTAGACAGTAATCATGAATAGATTTTTTTTTTCTTCTGTGAACTTAATCTGTTCTTCCCTTAAGCCAGTGCTTGGGGCATCCACAGCTTCCCTGGTCAGCCACAAAATCACTCCGGTTTGTTTGTCTTGGACATGCTTCCAGTTTGGTTTAAGAGCTCCTTGGGCCTGTGTTGGAGAAGTCCACGAACAAGCAAGTCCCCGTCCACGCTGTGCCTGCTGCAAAGACCCTGGAGAAGCATGGTGTAACTTCCCTAAGTTTTGCTTGTCCTAATGATTCTGGACGTCATCTGCCTTTTTTTTATATTTTATTTTCTTTGACAGCTGGGAGCACTGGGCTGACATTTCCGTGGGGCTGTCCATTGTAAATCCAGGATGTCACTGCTGCGTAGTCATGGTTGGCTCACAGGCCATCGTTTCCTATGTAGAGTTGGGATTGTTTTTCCCACATGCATATTTGACATTTATCTCTATTGAATTTCATCTGCCATCTCATCTGTCATATCATTTCAGAAGGTCCTGCTGCAGCTTCTCAGTCAGCCTTTGTCCTCATTACCCTGAATAAATTGATAGCAGCAAACTTTCTCATCTCGCTGCGTCCCACGCTTGCCAAGAGCGTGCTGAAGAGTTCCCTGACTTGACCCGTGCAGGTGAGGGGCTTTCAGTCCTGCACTTCTCCGTATCTCCTGGGTTAATTGGTGCGCAGCACCGCGTTGAGCAGGCTGTGAAATGAATATGGATGTGTCCTCTTTGCTCCGGTGTTCTTGTTTACAAGGAGCCAGAACAAGCAGTGGGAAAATGAGTGCTAACAGGTTTTGGCTTTGTGAGTATTCTGACTTCACAAGTGTTGATATTACAGAAGTTCAGGTTAATCGGGACTGCTGTATTACTTTCCTTTCTCTGAAAGAGGAACCCAGTAGCTGGTGAGAATCCTCTGAAGTACATCTCCTCCTGTAAGTGCTTTTGACAACCTTCTGTAACGAGTTTGAATGCTGCTGTCGATAGGGTGGTGGGTGCGAACAGAAGGATTGGGTCGGAGGTGCACGTGTAGAGGGACTTCCGGAGGGACGTACACGAGCGACTTCCTGAGCTGAAGGGACCTCCTTGAAAACCTAGCTGGTAAATATGTGACCGCTGGTTGCACGAAGTCCTTGAGGTGAAAAAGCGCAGCTGCCATCATGTCAAGTGGCCTCAGTTCTTGGGCGTACCTCGGTGCAGGACAGTCCGTGCTGCATTCGGGGATTGTCACCTTGGTGTGGCAGCTGGGAGCTCATCTGTTGCATTAGGGACAGAAAACTCCCTGTGACAGATCCTGAGTCCAAACCTGACAATGTGCTATCTCCTCAGATGATTCCTAGGTAGATAACTTGGAAGAAACCTGCAGTGGTGCGGTAGGCTGCTCCTCGGAACGGGGAAGGTTGAAGTTGTGGCAGAAACACAAAGACCGAAGAGGATCCACAAATACACAACCACAAGTGGGAACACGCGGCCGTGCAGCTCCTTGCCCTTTTCTCTTCTGCAACAGTAGCTCGTGTGAGTGGGCTTTGGCAGGGCTTCAGGCAAGTCTTCAGATGGGGATGAACTGCTCTTGGACCAAATCTCTGAAGGATTTGGCCCAAGCGTGCTTTCCCGCAAGATGAAATGCGGATCTTTGTTCAGTATTTATATTTGAATAGGCGTTAATGAGCGCCTGAAGAAAAATCACAATCTCTGCTTTTTCTCTTGTTGTTTGATTTCCCTTTGTGTGCCTGGTGCTTACGCAGGCTGTACAGACTGTGCTGGCACCTCTTACCTGGCGTCTGCCTCGCTCCTGGGGTCGGGGAGTGACAAGGGGGAGACTCCTTGGGTGTAGCCAGGACACAACACATACTGATCGTGTTCCTGTTTGCAGAGGGATGGCGATGCCAAATGGGAGGAAAGTCCATCTCATAACCTTCCCTGCAAGTCTGCTACCAACACCAGAACGCTTCAAGTTGCTCTGTAGGTATAATTAAGAGGAGATAGGTATCAATTAAAAATTAGTGCATTTGCTATCCGCTTTACTGGTATGAGACCGCTCAGTTCCCATGTTTGCTCATCAGGTAACGGTCATGACTGCTTATAGGGTGCTTCCTCGTGCACGGCCAGCTTCCACTTCCAGATATCGGGAGTGCCACACTGACCCCGAGTGCTGTACGGTCTGAGCTGTATTCAGTCACTTTGTAGGAGGGAAGAAGGCTAACGAGAAAAGCATCAGTGATTGTCTTCTTCCTGTAGGAAGCCTACTGCCTTCTGTTTATCTTATAATAACTGAAATGAGGCAAGAAAGAAGCTAAAGATGATAATTTGTGAGCTAAATGCAGTGTCTTGTGTAAACAGATCCACTGCATGACTGGAGATCAATGTTAAATTTAATCTGAAATCTCGAATCATGCCAGTGAAGTAGCTGACATCACAGGATAGCTGAATGCCTCTGACCTTTTTCTGCTTTGCTGAGTTAGTAGATTTATTGCTCTAGTATATTCTTTAAGGGTGGTTTTTATACACCACTTGTCAAATTGTAAGCCCTTGTAACAGATTAGCCCTTCAAAAGGTATGCCCCCGGTTTCCCATAGACTTTTCACGTTGCACTGAGTAATGATTCTCTATTAATGAAAAATGGAATTTGTTTCGTTTACTGTCACGTTTGAAGCACAGGTATATATATATTTTTCCCTAGGACTGGGTACATTTTAATGCATATATTCAAAATGGCAGTCCAATATGAAATGACCTGTGTCAGCTGTGATACAGTCAGAGGAAAGGAAAGCATCAGGACGTGATGCATTGCACATATTTCACAGTCCTAGGATAACAGCATCCTCGGGTTGATCTTGTGCACTACATACATAAAATATTGGACTTTGGTGACAGGGTCTGTAGATGCCGTTGTACTTGTCCATGAATATGTTTTGGCACTGATAACATAAGCATTGCTTTAATTTTGGCTACGATATATATATATATATATATATATATATATATATATATATTCTTTTTTTAAGATGAGATTAGGAAAACACAACTGCAAGGGTCAGTGCCACTGATTACTTTTTAAGGCTTTAATTAATGACTGAATAGAGAAGAGAAGAGATGTTATTATGTACCAGGCCTGCCATAGCAGGTTTCAGGGCGTTGTGCTGATGAGGCCAGCAGATGTGGCAGGTTCTCAGCTTGTTTATCAGTGGTCAAGTAAATCTTTTACTAATCTCTTCCTACAGTTGTGTTAGGCTGTCATATACATTTAAACAAACAAACAAGCAGTTACTTTGACAATTAACCACATCTGAGTTGAGTCTCAGGAGGTGGCACAAGACCCTCACCGGCTGGCGTTTCAGCCTGAAGTGGGAAGCAGAAGAGCAGGCAACAAAGGGGTGATGGAAGCTGCCCCTCTGCTTCTGAATTTCTAACCAGATTCCTAACTCCTCCTTCAAGTGAATGGAAGTGCGATTTTTGTGCAAAAATAAAAATCATCTAAAAGTATTTATCGTATCAAACCCATTCTGACATTTCCCTGAGCTCATCAGGATCAGAGGAGAGAGCTTTGTAGCTCAGATGAGTCCCTCAGTGGTCTCCTGAGCAGAAAGGAGACACGAAATGATCACAAAGTGAAAGTCATAAAGAGAATTCCTGACATCTTACCTTGTTAACATGCAAGCATTAAAAGTGATGTTTGAGGATGACTTCAGCCATCTGTAAACTCTAGGGCACGCTGTGAGCCCTCGGAAACCTCGTTACAAAATTATTTCATGGCAAAAACGCATTTTGTGGCATGTTGAACTACCACAGTTTTGAGGGAGAATTGTAAAACTTTCCGAAGCCAAGAGAAATGTCAACTCTGGAATAATTCGGCTTGTTAAGCTCTGCAGAAGAGGTCTCAACAGATACCGGTCCTCTGACCCGTTCACTAGCAATCGACTGCCCAGCAAACAGCAATTGACTCGGGACTTCCCCCCCCGTGTCCCCGGCTCATCCTTTAGCTGGGTTCTGGGCGGCGGAACCTCTTGCCATTGCAAATCCAATTACAGTTAAATAAAGCTTCACCTCAGTGCCTCGTGGAAGGCTTTGAAAAATGTTTTGCTTAAAGACACTTCTGCCCACCTCTGTCTAGATAGGGAGGCGAGGCTTTCTGAGTGTTTCAGGGCTGGGTAACGCTCTCCTGTGCAAGAGGATATTGGCTAATCGTGGCGTGGGTGCCAGCCCCGACCGGTCCCCTTCAGAGCTTCAGAGGCAGGGCAGGTCACACTCCTGCTGCCTGTTCACTCGTGGCATTGGCTTGGAAAGTTGACTTCATTAAAAAGAAATGTTTCTTTCCCCCCTCCCCCCTTTTTTTTTATTTCCTTTTTCTTTCGGCTCGTTCTCTCATTGTGTCGTTTGAGCCGCTGAGGATTTAGATATTCAGGATTTTCTCTCCCTTCCCTCTCTGCACCCCTCTTTCAAAAGGCAGCAGGTAGAAAACCGCTTTGCGCAAAGCTGAGATTCTCTGTCCAGCCCTTCCAAGTCTGCGATTATATGAAGTATCAAATACTGTGAGAATTGGATTAAAAAGCCACGAGGAGCGATATGGAGACAAATGATAATGAGCAGTGGGAAAAGACAGTGCGGGCAAATGCGGTAATGGATAGCAGATGTCAAGAGTTCAACGTTCAATTTTATTTCTCTGTTTTTTATGATCTGGATTTTTATTATATATGCGATGGGGAGTGTGTGCGGTGAGGGAATTGCTGCAAAGGAGTGTGCAGGACAGAGAGAGGGATTAAAGGTCAGGACAGAAATGAGGGATGAAGGGGACTGGGATGAAGCATCATTAAGGCCCAGGGGAATGGACTGGCAGACTCCATGGGTGTCACTTCGTTCCCCCAGATCTGTGTTTGTCAGCTTCCTCAGCGTTAGCAGAAATATTGGAGGGTCACTTCAGCACCAGGAACATTGCTTCGGGGTCAGGTAGAGGTGGATACCCGGGGATCTTCCTCACCTAGAGGCAGTTCCTTCCCAGGCAGCAGCTGGGTGTGTGCAGCTCCTCCCGGGGAGCTGGCTGGGCCTCGGGGTGAGCTGGGCTTTGGTAGATAGGGGCTCAAGCACAGGAAGCTTTTCACCATATTGCAGCAAAGACAAATGTTTTTCCATCTGAGAGGAGCGTCAGAAAAGCAAAGATGTTCCCTAGCATCCCTCTAAGCTGTCGACACCACCGGTGAGAAGAATATTTATTCCAAAATGTCAAGTGGGCCGCTTTCTAACGTTGGGTTCAGCATCTGCCTCTGCAGATTGTGTGTTTCAGGAGCATGGGAACCGTTTCCAACCTGGATATGGAAACATCAAGTGTTTCAATTGTTGCTGTGAGTAACCAGGCTGAGGTACTGGGTTCTCTCTGCTCTGTGATGCGCTTTTGCCATTTTTACCGTGCTGAAGTCCATTCTACCTTTCTTTTTCTCCCAACTTTTTTTTCATTTATGATTTCCATCGTGCCTGTATATTGCTGTAAAGCTTATCCTTGCTTAACTTGCCTGAGGAGGACGGAGGGATAGCCATGAGACACCGAACTCCTGCCCTGGAGGTAACCACCGCGGTGCAGGAGGCGGTGAGCAGCCTGGGCTGGCACGGAGGGTTCAGAGCAGCTGCTGCCGTGCTCCTGCCGCTCCTCTTGGCCGCTCTCCTCGGCCGCCTGCCCTCTTGGCAGCTTCGGAAGTGCTGCTGCCTGGTGCTAGGTTTAGGATTAAAACTTCTGTCCCTTAGCCTCTGTCCTGACAGTGATGGAAAGGAACTGCCCTGCGTGTTCTTTGAATTAGGCTTCAAGGAGCAGGGTGGAAGTGGTATGCCCTGGGCATGTACTTAGCATGGAGTATTTCATCTGGGTTTCATACACAGAGAAGGAGGAGGAGAGCTCCTTGCTCAGGTTTGAGACTGGAACAATCAAGCGTTGTGGATTCCCTGGCATGAAGGGAGGCAACTGCCTCCCGGTAACATCCCCACCGGAGCGCGCGATTGCTCTGAGAGCGCTCCCAAGCTCATCTGCAACAGGGTTCCTTAAAGAGTGGTTGTGCTGTGAAATGTGGCACTCGTCAATATCACATCTCACTGTCTTGTGTTTATTCTTGCTCCCTCAGTGACTTCCTCATCAAATACAGTCCATTTAAAAAATCAGAAGGAGATTTTTCTGAACTGCCAGCTTTGCAACAGCAACCAGCTATCCAAGGCATCAAGCTGTGTGCTGTCTGCTTCCGCAGGCATTACAGCCAGCACTGCCGGCAAGGATTTGGGGCAGAAAGCTAGCTGGCAATTAGGCAGGTAAGCCCCAAGGCAGCGTGGAGCATGTCTTGTGCTGCCAGCGGCTCTATGGACTCTGCGGTGCAAATGGTAGGGAAAGAAATTTGTTGGCTACGTGAGGAGGTCAACCTGTGGCTTTGTACAGGGGTTAACTTCTCCCATTTTGGGTTTTACAGTCTTGAAAATTAGTCGTTATCTCTCTGCATTTGATACCAGCTGTAAAATTAGTTTTTTATTTTGGAGGGGCAGCATTTTGAACTGGATAGCTTTGGCTTCCCTTCTGTTGGGGCAGCGTCGCGTTGTCTTGCCACAAACAGCCCCGTGGACAGCTTAGACATTGCAGCGTGTCCACGTTCCCCTGTGCTGCAGTTACAAATTGCAGAAGGTCTCTAATTACCAGGTGAATTCCTAGCACACGCTGCAGTATTACACAGCCACTGTAAGACTCTCAGAGGGTTGGAGCCATTGTACGGGGCTGTCGGGTTGGTGAACTAGTTGCCTTTCCCAGCTAATAAGCCCGTGGGCAAGCCCTACGAGTGCAGATGGAAGATGAGGAGGTACAGAACAAAGCCTTACAGCACTGAGGTACAGCAAAACTTTGAGGGGAATCCCAACAGTTACTGCTGGGAAAAGCCATCACATCAGCCAGCTATTTCTATTTTTGCAGGCCTGCATATAAAAGCAGAACCTGTGATATCAAGATCTGCAGTAATTTTGCAAGATTATTTCCTTTCCCTAAGTAGAAATAAATTAAGTCACGCTGTGAGCAGTATTTTGGTCAGTGCATCATAATGGAAAAACAGCAAATAAAAATTACTCCAGCAATAATTTGTTAATGTTTTTTAGCACCAAATAAGTTTTTGATCGTTATCACTGATGTATTTTTTTAATAATTGACTGGAATGCTTAATAATGCTACGTATAATTTGAGAATCCAATTTATTGACAACAGCGGAAAGAAACCACCAGACTAAATAGACAAGAAAATCAGTTTAATAAAATTCATGGGGAGGACTCCTCACTTCACAGCAGGCAAGATACACTAAGCACTTCTGGAGCCTTGCAGAAGAAGGACTAAGTGCAAAGCATGCCAGGCTTCCCAGGGTGGAGCACGGGGCTGTGGAAGCTTTGGAGCCTTCCTCCGCTGCCTGTCAGCTGTCTCCTGACACTGCAAAGTCCTCTTCTGTTATCTGCTACTCTGCGGTTCGTCTTTCTTAGCTGCCCTCATTTTCCTTTTTAAAATGTCTTTCTGTGTAATTTGAACCCTATATTTGAAAACCTTTCCTTCCCATTGTGGCTGCATTTCCTTGAATTCTGTTTGTCTTTACCTCAGCATCCCAGTCTATCTAGCGAGTTCCTTAATTGCCACGATAGGTTTGTGATGTGAGCACCTCACTTGGAGAGCCCCCCGGGGAATTCAGCAAATACACAAATATTTGTTGGCCAGAATCTTTTCCATTTGTTTATTAGCATTTTGATGACAAAGATGCTGTAAAGTTAAGGTAGGTGGTGCGAGGTAATAGAATTCAGTTGAAGCCAGGTGGTCTGTAGCTTTTGTTTTGAGATTTTTTATTCTTTTGTTCTTCCCTCTCCATGAGCAGCAGTACGGATATCACCTGTACAGCCATGGGTCATCGAACAGCCAGGAAGATAAATCTCCTCTTCTGTCTTGCTGCTTCATGCTGCTCCTTGCGTGGCACCTGGCTTGGCTGCTGGAAGTCAAAATATAAAGGGGTATGCAGTTAAATGCAGTTCTCAATGTCCTCGATTTACAGTAAGGGCATGATAATAGGGTCTGGCTTGGTTTAGCACTGGTAGCTGTGCAGTTTAACCCAACAGATGCAGAAGATTCAAATGTAAAGTGAAACTGTGAATTGGGTAGTCCATGGCTAGCTGTAAAGTTAGGTGAAGACGATGAATGGCGTTGTGCTGTCTGTTGTGTTTGAGGAGTTCCGAATGCAACATGAAAGGATCTTGCAAGTCCTTCTGATGCAAAAATTAGCAATGACAGATTAACTAAAAACCTCAAAGCCTAGCAAACTAGGTCAGTTAAAGTGCTTCGGACAGGTCAGGGCTGTGCCCTACTTACAGGCTGTGAAAGGCAGGTTAGGTCACTGGCAGCAAGTCAGAGATCCAGTTTCCCTCCAGCCTCTGGATGATAGCAAAGTGTTATCATCCTCTGCAGTTAAAATGACCCAGGTTTGGTTAATGCCCTACAGGGGCACCTAGCACAGTCCTCTTGCTTACCGTCAGGGAAATCAGCCCCATGTGCTTTGGCTGAGGTGAGGATCTCTGGCCGGTCTGTCGGAGCCTTCACTTCCCTCCTCAGTGTAGAGCAGAGCTGCGGAGCTGAAACCTGGCTCACCTCCGGCATCACCCTCCAACTTCCCAGCCTATCTTTTAAAACCTAGAGGAGAGAGCCTGAAAACCAGCCTGGTGGTTGGAGACCGCCAGGCCTCCTCTCCTCAGTGGAGACATGGCACCTACTGGGAGCTTCTCTGGGGGCACTTCAGGCAGAGTTTATTTCCTGTGTAACACCACAGGTGAGTGTGATTCCTGCTCGCTGCCTAATTAGTTCCACTACTCTGTTAGGAACAAATCTCCTCCCTTTCTGCTGAATAACTGGAACGTGGTTTCTGTGAGAACCTGTGATCACTGTCTGTACTCTGTGTGGCTTGCTCTCTGCTCGCTCTCGTTGCACTCGATGAATAACCATTAGCTTTATAAGCACTGCACCTCAGGGATGCCCCAAGGCCCTTTTGGAGCACCTGGGCTGGACCTGGTGTAGCAGAAGATGTTCCTTGGTCCTCTGGGGAGCTGTGCACACAGGGCTGTGTCACTGTGACTAGTCTGTGAGGGGGTCTGAGAGCCCGGCCTTTGGAGAGGAGGCACAAGATGGCGGCAGGGCTGACGAAGGGACCAAATGCTCCCCGTCCCCTTGCTGGTTGGTGGCAGAGCACTGGAAATATTGGATTAACTTCAACAAGTGCACAAACATCTGTGCGCTGCCCGGCCCTGTGACAAGAGGATGCCTTCAACGCGGGATGTTATTTCTTGCGTGTTTTTAATGGCGGTACCACAGAGCAGCCTCTTTTCAGCCATCGTTTACCCTCAGCTTTATTTCTAACAGCGCAATCATGGACCACGCTTGGCAAACACACACATCTGTGCTTCTCGGTGCGTGTGTCCCCAGCTGGCTGTGTGTGGCTGCCGGGAGCAGTGCCCGTAGCACCCCGGGGGTAACCTCAGCTGCGCTGTGACAAGCAATACAGACGTCTGTAGGTGCTTCCAGCCTAACTTTATTAATTCACTTTATTTCTCCTACTTTGCTAATTAACTTGAGCCTAATATAGTTTAATTTATTTATTGGCCTTAATTCAGTAAGACCATTCAAAAAGATAAATCAGAGAATTTTTGTATACTTTAACTTTCTTCTCTTTCATATCCTGCTGCCTGCTGACCTGTTCTCTCCTCCCTCCCCCTTTCCTTGCTTACTGCCTTATTTATTACCTTTAAAAATAACGTCATTACCTCAAACGTATGCACACTTGGAGCTAAAACTCCGGTTTGAGAGCTGTTTGCATAGAACCAGACCTGGTACCGAATGTCCCTGTGCACACTCCATCCCTCCCGAGGAGGCAGGCTGGGACCGCTGGGGTTTCGCTGAGCGGAGCAGAGCACAAGGAGGCGATGGTGGAGGTTCAGGCGCTGGCAGCACAGTGTGTGCAGTGTGTGCAGCATCTCCTCGTGAAGGTATGTGCCTGCTTGTGTCTGAAGCTAGGACTGGGCAGCAATAACTCGGGAAGCCAAGCACCAGATATAAGTGTACGCACGGCCTGGGCTTGAACTTCTGTCTCCTTCCCAGAATTTCTGCCTTCATTTTACCATCACCGAACATATGGCTGGGAGCAAAGGGCCATGAACTCTTTCCCCAGTTGCACTTTTACCAGGTGACACCAGCCTGCATTGTGCTGCTGCGGACCTATTTGGCTTGGGCAGCCAAATGGTGCTGCTTGGTCTGCTGTAGCTTCCCCTCTTTGCAGTCTCACCTCAGGATATGGTGTGTTTTCAAACTGTTTTCTGGTGAAAATGGCCTTTTTCTTGCAGCAAAGACAACTTTTCCCACTTCCCTTGGCTGATGAGCTGGAGTGAACTGCAGGCTTCTCCGTGAAAGCTTAGTGCTTGTGTGAAAACAGAGGTGAAGTAATCAGGCTGGTAACAATGTGCCATTATTTATGAAGCCAGCCCTTTTCTAACTTTCCCTTTATTTATGCAGTGTAATTTCAATGTCATAAATACTAAAAGGTTTGCTGCTGCGAGATGAGAATTTCCCTCATTCATCTTTGCAATTCAAGCTCTTGTGCCCACAGTGCCTTTTTCTTTTAACTGCCTTTTAGGATAGAGTCCAGGATTGTAAGAGTTTTTACTGACTTTTTTTTTCCTTAATAAGGTCAAGGAGTTTTGGAGGAATTTTTGAATGCTACTTCATTTTTAGTCTTTCACCTTTTTCATTCCTACCAGCAGAAAACTTTCTTTGGTTGGAGCCCTCTTTCTGAGACTTCTTGTAATTTCGAGATACTATGTCCGAAAGCAAATCAAACCCCCCAAAAAAGCAAAACGTTCTGTGTTGTTTTTTTTTTTTTGCTGAGAAGTGCTAAGATTCAGAATAGGAGCTTTTTAAAGGAGGTGCTTGCTGTTCAGCCTTTCTCTTTGCATGGTCGGTTCTTGCTGTGCGACGTGCCGAGGGTACTGCAGGTTGTGCTGGTGGTGGCTTGGCCCTGAGGTCAGCAGGGGGGACTGAGAGGGGCCGTTTGCCCACTGCTGTTCTCCCAGAGCCTGCTGCAGAATTCACAGCTAGCAAAGCCAGCTCCGTCCTCAGGCTGAGGGCTTTCTCTGGAGCCCAGTTCTGGTCTGGGACGGCAGGACTGGCATAGATCCTGCTGATTTTACCCAAGCCACTCTGCTGTTGTGTTGCTGCCAAATGAAGGAAGAGTGTGTTGCCTGAAACGAGAGGTGAAAGAGGAAACCTCCATGTGGTTAATGGCACATAGCAAGTAGAGCAATAGAGTGCTGGAACTTTGCAGATTTAGGCTTTATTTTCAGCACAGTCCCTTAGTTCTGGAGTGCCTTCAAGTGAATCCTTTTCCCTTTTATGTGTCTTATTTTCACTATATCTCTAACAGGGTGAACCTGCTTACTGCCTTTAAATCCTGCAGTGTTCTAAAGCCAGGTACTCTGGCTATAATAGCTCACCCGTTCCCTTTCTTTGTGGCACAATGCTCTGCGTCTCTGGGCTTGTCCTGGGAGCGTGCCACACAATGACAGAGACCTGAGGCAAAGGAATCCCGACTGGGTTTTTCTGCAAAGAGTGAGGGAAGTTGCTGCATGAGAATCCCGAGGAGTCTCCTGTGATGCTGGTAGGGCTTGTCTGCTTGTCAGACAGATGGTGCTTTTGTTCCTCTGACAGAGCTCCATTACTGTGGGCTGTTTCCAGGCTGAACTGGCGCATGCAGGGGAGAGGTATGTACATCAATGCACTTAAAGGTTTCATAGAATTAGCGTGGTTATTTTTACTGAAGTGCTGACACTTCCATTCCTACATGGAAGTTTTGGCGTTCCCTGCGTTTGAGTAGTGTGCACAAGACCTCACCTGGCCAGCAAGCTGCCCGAGCAGACCCTGCTGTCCTGAACACAAGGTGGGCACAGGGCAGGCTCTGCCTGGTGAGCTCCCTGCATGTCCCTGCCTGCAGAGCCCCCGAGCTGCTGCTAGTTGTACTGGGAAGGCCCAGTGCAGTTTTGCACCCAGCCACTCCTTGTAATGGCTGTTGCTGTGTTACCCTTCAATATCTGAATTCTTTCTTTCCGCATCAGCTGCAGATTTCGGTAGATTTTTACCAGGAATGTGAGGAAATTCCCGGTCACTGTAGAGCTCTAGCTGTTGGAAGCTGTAAGTATGGCTTGGCGATAGTGGGAGTAGCTAGCATGCATCAACCTATTCTCATTTCAAACAGCTGTTTAATGAGAGCTGCTTGTAAGATCCCCCATTAAGAATGGGCTATAATGAGTATGATGAAACCACCTCATCCTTGAAAACAAATTCCTTTTCATGGCTTAATTAAAAGGGCTCCTAGTACTTCTGTGAGCAAACATGATAACTTAGGAAAGACTCCGTTTTAGTTTTCATAAAACGTTCTCAATTAAAAAGCAGAATAGATAATACGCTGCTTTAATATTGTACAGTAAAAACCGATCATATTTTTGAGCTATTGTTATTTCCCAGTCAAATACAACATGTGTTGTAACAGTTATCCCAAGAGACTGGCATGACAGCTACTTTCTGGTAGGTTTACAGCTGTGGCCTATTGTGGAGGAAAACCTAAGGGAGATGAGAGTGTCTGACCCTGCTGGGCAAGGCTTATTGCTGAAACCTGGGCAGCAGAAGTTTACAGATGACTGAGCCTTGCAAAAAGCGTCAGGGGCAGGAGAACATAGCCTGCTGCTCCCTGCTGCTGGTTCCTTGCCTTCTGTCCTCCTCACTTGCATGGCAAAACTTCTGTTTGCTTCCCTGTGGACAGAAATTCCTTAAACGGGAAAGATGCCAATTAAAGAAAGAATTGTTGATTAGAGATAAACTTGCCAAAACGAGTGTTGTAAAAGCACAACTGTCTCCTGACATTTGTCTGAAGTCGTTCTCCCCTTGGGCAGAGCGTGAAGCTCCGAGCCCCTCGTGCAGGGACTTCCCAGCCACATTAGGGGAGCAGAGAACTGAAAGCCAGGTTGCTCCCGTGCCCTGTCCTTCCCAGGGCTCTCTCCCGAGACACTGCAAAGTGGGTGAAGAAATGGCATCTCAGGGCTTGAGGAAGCAAGGCTTGTGAGCTTGTATGTGATACGGATTTTTATGGCAAAATTTCCAGCGTCTCTGTCCTCTTAGCCAAAATCGGCTGCACTAGAAAAGTCTTCTACTCCTAAACTTTGATTTATGATGACCTAGAATCTGATTTTATGCACAGAAAATGAGCCGATGGACTTAAACTGCATGGATTCACCATCTTTCTAATACAGGATTAAGATCAGGACAGATACCATCAGCAAAAAGGTAGTTCAGCAAGCCTCACAGCTACGAAGGCTTTGTTTTCTTGTTCATTTCTGTTTTGTCTTCCATGCCACCTGTGTTACCGACCCTCTGTTCTCCATGCAGTTTAGGACACAGCTAAAACCCCATCTTTTGATTCAACCAACACTGCAGGCTGCAGTTTGCACCAGTTTTTGTTTTTCCTTGCAAATCCGTCAGTCACACCGAACAATTCAGGTGCGAGCTGTCTTTCTCGTGCTCTCCTTCACACATCGCTGCCTCCCAGCCTTTTCTTGCTGGGTTGCCGCAGTCGGGTTTGCTTTCATGCTAGGTGGGTGATCAAATTCTTTAGCGGCACCGCTGCCCCTCGTAGCATTGTTTGCAAGTTTTGTTAATTGCTAGTTGATGGTGTCTTGGTTTGCCGTTAGTCTGTTGTTTCCTCTAAAAAGAGGTGTATTGCAGCACCAAGGACCGTTCGTAATTCCCTGCCTGCTCTGCCAAAACGCTGCTCGCGAGAGGCTGAGAGACTGCAAATGTCAGGCATGGGACCCAGGAGGACAATCTACCAGTCAATGCTGAAATGATTTGAACTAGTGAACTCTTGTTAAAACTGTTAATTGCTTTTTTAAAAACACTTAATGGAAATTGCCACGTTGAAGTAGTCCATAAAACTGTGATGACACCAGCTTTAATCAGGTGCCACGCAAACACGCACGTTATGAGCTACCTGGCCTGGTAGCTTGGACGGTGGAAACGAGTCACGGCAGCCTGGCGTGTACGGTCCTGGGGCTCTGTGGAGGAATCACCTATTTATTTTATTTATGAGGGGACTTCTCCAAAATGTACCTTTATGTTTGATAAAGCTTAGGGACGAGGATGAGCCCAGTAAATGTGGAAGTCAGCAGGGCCCAGTTGGGATGCATAATTTTGAATGTTTCATGCAGGAATATGCTGATTTCATGAGTGACCTTGCTGCAGACTTGAAATAACCACGGCGAGCTGAATGAAAGCCGCACTTGTTGTTACCTGCATTGCGTAGCCGCTCGTGACTCAGGAAAGCTCTTTAAAGATAAAAACAGGTGGGTCTGAGCATCGGGTTGAAGGTGTTCACACGGCCAAGGACCATCTGGGTCCTGCATATCCCGTTCACACACAGACTCTTGATGGCAGCTGCGGGCAGCCTTAGCAGAGGCTTAGGGCCGTGGGCTCGCCGCCTCCCCAGCGCTCCTCTCCTCCAGCCTTCTAAAAAAGGCAGCGCTAATTGCAGTGCTCTGCAGCAGTCTCAGAAGAGGGCCTGAAAATAGAAGTGGCTTGATGAAGTGACATACTTTCTAACCCTTTGCGATGGACCCTTTTAGGTCACAGCATCTTGGAGCAGTGCCTTAAGCGTTAGGAACATGCTCGTTTGGTCCTGCTGGTGTTGGGATCCCATCCCTTTGCACCGTTGCTACACATGACGTACTCATGTTTTTCTGCATGCTTTTTGGAAAATACCTGTAGTCGCTATCAACCTGTTTTCCCACTTGCCACCGAGAGATAAATGGAATTGAGCTGTGCGAGCAGCACTGTTGCCAGGATGGACTGCTTTAAGTAGGGCGGCAGTGATGGATTTTGGCATCAGAGCGCTAGGAATCAGCAGGCCCAGGGTTTCCACCTTCCTGTCTTGTGCAGCTGCTACAGGCGTATGGTGATGTTCCCTTTTTTCATGCTTAAGGTTTTATACTGGCTCGTGTCACAGGGTTTTGGGGAAACTTTGGGCTATGACCTTAAATTAACAGCAATTTCTCTGAAAAACATCAGGCTCTCTTCCACTGCTTCTGGAGTAAAAGTTTATTCTATTAAACAAATTGAATTTATTGCTCTTGGTGGTTTTGAGCAGAGCTTTGGAGGAACACGGAGCTGCAGGTGGGCCATCCTTCTAACAATGGTCTGTTTTCAAGAAACAAAGCCTCACTGAATTTCCTGTGGTTAGCAAGAGTCTCCATTCAGCTCATCTCAGGAGGTTTATTTCCTAGGGAAGCTCTGCT
Source organism: Heteronetta atricapilla (assembly GCA_011075105.1). Lineage (NCBI taxonomy): Eukaryota > Metazoa > Chordata > Aves > Anseriformes > Anatidae > Heteronetta > Heteronetta atricapilla. Next base: position 27,746,061 of record CM021738.1, on the reverse strand, counting down.
GACAGCTGATGCTTTCGCAATTTGAAGTTGTTCCTGGTCAGAAGCATTTGGTACTTTTAGGTCAATGATGTTGTGTCCAGCCTTGCACTGAGGACAGGGGCTCTGTTCAGTCTTTGAGTTGACAAATTTTTATGAATAAAACCTTAGAAACAGTGAAATGTAAACGATAGGTGCTTTGACTTCTATTTTTTTTTCCTTTTCAGTTCAAAACTGTAGTTTCAGAAAACTGAACATTGCTAAATAGCTGATTTTGGGGGACTGAACACTGCCACATTTTGAGTCTGTATTTGTTCATCTCTAGCAGGAATTATATTTCCTATCTTGTGATTTGTTCTTGTTTCCTCTTTTATTAACGGGGTAAAAAAGGGTTTATGGTGCTGATGCAGCAAAGTATTTTATGGGGCTGTCAGAGACAGAGGGACGTGCTAACGTGTCTCGTGCAGAAGCAGGTTTGGAGATGAGGTGTTCCCAGCAACTGGGCTCTTGGTTTGGACCTCTGCTGGCAACGTGCTGAACTTTCACAGAGCTGCTCTGCAGGCACTCCTTGCCTCTGTGGTTATGAAATCACATAAATAAAAGTATTCAGAAATGGGTTTTTTATTAGGTTTACGTGATATTTTTTAAACCTTATTTACCAGGGATCCTGACATTTTCTACCATTATTGTTACCTCTTTAAAATATAAACCCTTAATAGAGTAAACAGATTACCAGGGGAGTTTAAGGTAATTTAAAGCAGAAAATTTACAGTAGAACTTGAAAATCACTGGTTTTTTTTTGTTTGTTTGTTTGTTTTGTTTGTTTTGAGGCAGCTGTTCTAAATGATCTTAGTCTTCCTTTCCAAAGGGAGATATTGTCTCTTTCCAGTCAGGGCAATAAATAAAGGTGAAAGAACCACCGTGAAAATGTCACTGAAATATTAATTTGCCAGAAACGTGGTCTCAGAAGGAAAAAAAACCACAACACACAAACAACCCCCTTCAGAATAGTAGTGGGATGTAAAATTCTCCTTATTCACCAAACGCAAAAGGACCTGCACAGGTAAGTAGTGCACCTGGACCTTCAAAGCCAAGATCAGTGAAGGACCTGAACCAGATTTTGAGATTTTGAGGGCTATATAATTTTTTTCTCATAAGTAAATCAGTGATTTTTTTTTTTCTTTGATATATCTAGCTCAAGGTATGCCTTCATTTCAATTCCAGTGAGGAATAGCTGTGTTATAAAACCAGGGCACTGCAGGTATCCTGAGCTCCATGGTTTAGTTTTGATACGCACAGGAAAAGGTTTCGATGGCAGCGCTCAGCCCCAGGAGCTGAGGTCACAGTCAGGAACATAACAGCCTTACGAGCCCAGTCCCTGTTCCTGCAACCACATATCCCTTAACTTGGGATAGCTTCGGAAATTAAAGGTACAGAAGAAAGGTGAAATATTAACAGTGGATCGTTTACTACACTGCAGCAGTTCAATCATCAGTGCTGGAAAGTCAATATTATATTAACTTCTAAACAGTCTCTGTTTAAGTTCTCCAAAATGATGGAAATTCCGCGGCCCTTGTTTTCTAGCTGCGCACTTGGCTGCTTACGGAACGTCATATAAAAATGATGTTTTGGTAAGAAATCATTACCTCTGTTCTCCCAAAGGCAGCAGTTACATGTTACATCAAGTCTGATTTCTGAACAGCGCCTGCTGAACAAAGCGTGCCGTATAAATTAAATAATACGGTCATAAGGTAGTAATGGAACAAACAGGGCTTGGGATTCCTACTGGAAAGTCTTTGGATAGCTCACGTGGAATATCAGCAAGAACTTCGGAGTATCTGTCACCAGCTGACCTCCCAGAAGGTGGTTTTCAGACCCGAAGAGGAGGTTCATTACCCCAGGTACAGATTATTTCATCGGGATTCCTCCTGTTGTATCCTGGCTGTCTAACTGGCAGCCGTACAGAGCGTTGGAACACCTGGATTAACAAAGGCCTTTGTGAACTGTTTAGAGAAGATAAAAAGAAAGATTTAAGCTTTTATAAACACAAGAACATTTTACAGGACTGTAACAGATGAGCTGACCGTAGGCTTCCTGTTGTATAAAATGCAGTTACTCTCCTCCAAGAGCTTTAGGGGTGTCCCTCCAGCACTTGTTCCCCTCCTGTTTGGCAGTCTGGGATTTTGCCAAGGAGGTCAATCCCTCAGCTGCTGGACCCCCAAGCAAACAAAATCATTTCATAGAAAAGTAGGATGTTAGCCTGTATGTTTCTGCGTGGTGTGTATGAACATGATGGCTTCACTTAAGTGCTGTGGGTTTTGGTCCTTTTAGATGAGCATCATTCCCAATCTGCATTTCTGAAGGCCGTTGTCGTGCTCCTGCCTGGTCCCAGTGTTTGTGTAGTTCACAGGGATGCTTCAAGGGCTTGTTTGCTCCGTGTTCATCTGGGATGGAGGGAGTGCGCCATGGAAAAGAGCGTGTCAGCTCCTGAACTGCACGTATAGCAGCGAGATGGGAGCTCGCTTCTATCACAGGACCTTGAATCAGACTTGTGCTGCCATGTCCCCGAACGCCTCGTTGCAGTGTGCCTGGAATTCGCTTTTGTGGAATTGTTGGGTTTTGGTGCATATTTGTGGAATCGTTGGGTTTTGGTGCTCATTTGTGCATTTTTTCAGGCTCTTTGTGATTACTGCACAAACGAGAGCGGGGGGGGATGCAGTGCCTGGGGCTGGGAAGCTTTTGCATTTTGGGTCCTTCCTAGGAGGTTTGGGGCGGGATGCAAGGTCTGACAATTGCAAAACATTGTAATCAGTGCTTCAGGGGACGCGCTGGGCTGTTCTTCCTCTGCCCTGCCCCGTGGGTCCTGCTGTGTGGCACATCCATTTGGTGCGTGCCACGCGCGCTGCCGGGAGGTGTCCTGCCGGCGGAGCACGGGGCAGCAGCAGGCTCAGAGAGGAGGAAAGATGCCAACAGCCGGCCTGCTTTTTCTGCTCAGCTCCTGGGAAAGGGATGGCTTCGGGCAGCCTCGGTCCCAGGGAGGTGGTTGGAGTGAGCGCAGTGCACATCGTGCTCCACAGTGCACGGCACGGGGAACGCGCGTTGAAGAGGTTTAGGAAATTTATGAACCCGACTTAACCACAGTGGACTTAGTGGGATATGTAATTCCTTTCGCTGTTCCCATTCACAGAATGACTGCTCTAAGTCACAGCATCTTCGTAAACCTCTCCAAGCTCCCTGTTAATCATGTTATCTTGCTGGGAATGGCTGTGGCGTTGGGCAGCAGCGCGGCTGCAAACTGTTCTCCTCTCACCAGCTCTCTCCGATAGCTGGTTTGCTGGGCCTAGGAGCATGTTTGGCCTCTCCCAGCCCTCTTGTTCCCTTGGCAGAGGGACACTTACCTACTCCCAGGCTGCTGCACTGCGAGACAATTTGAGCCATGCTCTGAAGGGAGCCTCTGTGCTGTCTCGTGCACCGGCGGGGAGCCGCCTTGTTATTTTGGTGCTCTTCCTAGCCTCACGACAGCTTGTCAGAGAAGAGAAGTTTTGCTTTATTTTCTTTCCCTTTCATCGTTGTTGACTAATTAGTAGCCAAACAGACAGCATTTGTTTTTGTTCTCAGACGGGTAGCAATGGAAGAGTTGGATGCAGCCCAGAGCCCCGGAGTCAAACCATGAGCCCTGGGGATGGTTGGGTGGGGAGGGGATGTGGGTACCGGCTGCGGCGCCTCTTCCTGACAGGGTCATCCACAGCTGGGAGATTTCCCATCCCTCGGGAATGTTTTCATATTCTGGAGTAACTGAAAATGATCGTGATTAGTTTTGAAATGCCATTTCTTAAAATGAGTTCATTGTGAACAAGGGAAGCGATTGTGCTGTAGGGTCAAGGAGGATTGGGCTGAGGGGAAATCTGGGACCCCGTTCTGTGTCTGTTTACACAAGAGGTAACCCGTGGAGCAAAGTGCTTTTTTTTTGTAGATCCAAGGTTTGTTAGAGAGGATCAGAAGCACAGCTCCTCTCTCTGGGTGTCGTCCCCTGAAGACAAATGGCTGTCAGAGCGTGCGTGTGAGCCCTGCGTGGCTCTCGGGTGCCAGATCAGCCGTGGCTGTTGCGTGTTCCTTCACACCGCGCTGCGGCCAGGAAGCCCCTTCTCGACCAGGGGACCCATTTGTCCAAAGGAGTTGACAATCACACCTTTGTGTCGTTCTGAGAGTAGCCAGCACCCTGTCATTTCAGCTGGTGCAGAGCCGGGGGTGACACGCGGCCACTTCTCACAGCCAGCACAGTTTGGGATGCCGAGACGCCAGTCCCGACCGGAGCCTGCCCCAAGCCACTCGCCTCGTGCAGCCAGGCTCCGTCACCTTCCCACAGCGGGACCAGATGTCCCAACGCAGGATGTAAGGCTGCAAAGAGGGGAGAAAAACTAGGTTAGAAGCTCTGAGAACTGATCGCCGCTTCTGTTGAACAGTTGGGCAGCTCCTGGCCATGGCGTGTCAAACCTGACAAACTTCCCCCGAAGTCACGCATTTTTACATTCCATTTGGCAGTAGAAAATCTTCCAAAGCATTCAAATTCTGTTTTCCTTCCTCAGCTCCACTGGGACGTAAAATAACTCAGAGTAAGGAATTACTGTGTTTCACTCGGGCCTGGGAACAATTAACCATTTTTTCTACAAAATCCCCCTTCTAATTTTTTCTCGCCTCCTCCTGGCCGTATTTGCCTCGCACTGCCGCGTGTTTGCTCCTAGTCTGATGAAGGCTGGCCGTCTTTGGGAGGCTTGTTTAGAGTCAGACCTTTGCTGTACAATTCTCATTAAACTTAAAGGTTGTGGAGAATTTCCTCTCTGCGCATCGAGGTGATTATCCGGCCCCGGCGGTACGGCGGTGACAGGCTTACACCCTGCAGCCTTACCCTGCGCGCCTATCAAGCTCGGCTCTCCCGCAAGGTAGGAAGCAGAGCGCGTCTTTCCTCTGCATTATTTATGGAATTGAAAATGAATTCCCTCAAAATTTGTTGTGGACTCCGCACTTCTCTGCGACGCAGCTGGGAACCAGGGGGCGTTTGGAGGGACGTGGGGTGGGCGCTCCTCGGGCTTGCACCTTGCACAGCCTGGTGGGGTTCACCACAGAGGTCTGCGGAGCTGTCTTAAGCTTATTAAAAAAATAAAGACTACCTTATTTATTGCAGCTGGAGGTCCAGTGAAGGAAGATTAAATAGAAATAGAAACAACATGGCAGAAGTATATATGCACAGCAGCGATTTCTAGAAACCTGGAAAAAAAGGTTTTGTTTTCATCTGGTAGTATTTTTTCCACCATTGGACGCTGTTCCCAGTTGTGCCTGCAGATGCAGTGGTTTGCCAGGCAGAGCGTGCTATCACGTTCATTAACCTTGTGCCCTTAAACTTGTGTTGGCCCCCCCGTGGCAATGGAGAACAAAGGGGAGACCCTCTGCCAACGGGGACTTCCACTGTTCTTAACACTCTCACACTGGTGTCCACACAGCCTTTATCATTTGTACTTGTCGATGAGCCAAAATCAGGAAGATTTATTGTTGTTTTTGGTGAGGCTTTTGCTCATCCAAGCGGTGTGTTGTTGTCTCTTACTGTACGCAGCCCCATGCGCTTCTTGATCAGCCTGACAACGCCGAGAGCCAAGCTTTAGACTGCGCGCTGGCTGATGTACGATTCAGCTCAACCAAAGAGAATGATATTTGTACAAGGAAATTTAGGGCCTCTTCTTGCGGCTGCTGGAGCTATCAGAAGTTCCAGGTACTGACGTGCAGGCAAATATATTTGCTCATTAATGGTATGTATCATCTGTAAGGCAGGAGAAGGAATTATATAAATACCGAAAATCTTCAGGCAGCATTTCCACGTGGGTTTCAAAGTTTATTTTACCTTGGGTGCTTTATTCCTACTGCTAGGATGCGTGCTTGGAGATAGCCCACCTGCAGCTAATGCACGCAGCAGGTTTATTATTTGCAGGTAACAAAGAGAAATACATCAGCACATTGGAGACGTGAAAATGTGTGGCTTCTCTGTGGTTTAATGAGGGTTCCCGGAGTTCCAGTGCTCTACAAAAATACCTGGATTTTTCTCCTACTTCCTTGAAGGGTCCAAAAACAAAGGGAGAATTTCCTGCATATGTGGTTTGAGGACACCGTATTTAGGATAATCACCGTTTTTCACTAGTTTTTGACATGTGCCCAAGCATGGCTCTAGGTGAGGTGTTCAGTTTGTGCCCTTCCTGTGCTGGTGCCTGAAAGAGGCTGAAGCCCCCGTGGCTGTACTTAGCAGCCAGCATCAAAGGTGTGCTTCCCAAGGGCACATCTGTGTTTGGGTTGTTTCCTTGCACAAATCTTGCACAAATGTTCTCCTGGATATGGAAGTGAATCAGCTTTAGTTGTATATTTCCTTTTCCCATTTATTTTCTATCAGTGTGCTGGCCAGTAGGCTTTCTGGCTGCAATTAGCACTGACATAGGATTGAAAAATGTTGCCAGAAAGAACATTTTAGGTAGGTAATTGTGACTGTTCACTCTGAAAGTCTGACTGAGATTGTCTTTTCCAGTCAAGGACCAGACATGCTGTGTGACTTACGTCTTACCAGATCCACCCAGGTATACAGCCAAGTACCTGGAAGCATGTGGCAGACTGGGAAGTCCTCACAGAAAGTATTTAATGACCAATCTCAGGTAATATCCAGTGTCTGCTGTGATAGTCAGGACACTCGTGACTTGTTCACAGGCAGTTGGCAGAAAGCAAAGCGGCCGATGTACATGAGGTATTCCTTATCCGTTCATCATGCACTTCTAACGACAGTGGGAGGGAAGCCTGGGACAGGATTTCTCCTTTTCCCATCCACCAGTTCCAACCAGCTGCGGCACGCACGCCTTCACAGCTCCTCTCTGTCACGTGGGGCGCAGCATCTTCCCAAGAGGTGCATGCTCAAGCTTTAGTCCCCTGGGAAACGCCAGCTCCCAGCTGCCCTTTGCAGCTCACTTTTCACGTCCCCCCTGTAACAGCACCGTGTGTTTCGGGACATCTGCTCCCCCCTGGGAAGGTGGCAGCGGGCACCAACACGAGAGCAGTTAATGATCCTAAGGCCGGCCAGGCAATCTGCCAGGCTGAGAGCTCAGCCTTCCTCTCCTGTCTTTATTTTTTTTCTTGTCAGAAATTCCAAGTAAAGATATTTTAGTGAAGAGGCTCGTCCAGAAAAACAGCACGTTAATTACGGAAGGCAGATTCTTGGCTATCAGTTGCTGTCCTGCACTGATTTCTATTTTTAATGTGGGAAGACGTTCGAGTCTGGAGCTACCGGTGTTACTTCTTGTGCTTTGCCATTGCTAGAAATGCTCAGTGGAATCTCTAACAAAGAATTTTTGGAGGCTACAGTCTCGAAACACAGTTTTCTGCCTGTTCTTTGCCATTACTAATTTCACCCCAGGTCCAATTTTCAGATGTTTTCAGAGAGTTGTGTGTCCAAGCGTCGTACAGGTTTTGTAAGGGTCTGCAGGTGCCAGAGGCTAGAAACAAAGCATCCCTGTCGTGTGTTCAGTGTCTTGTTGTGTACACCAGGGGAACAGACAGCATCTCAGAAATAATCCCTGTTATAGGTTATATGCCACGATGTATTAATATGCAAATCTGTAGAAAAGCAGAATTCAGGAGGTTTAAAAATCAAGTTCTTTGGATAAATTATCACGGCAGTATGGGAGCTGCAGTTGCTGAGTGTGTGTGTAACCCAGGGCTCGATGCACCCAGCACTTTGGCCTGCTCTCTGCTGAAGTTTTGCCTCACTGACATTCAACACGTGAACAGAAATTGTGACGGGGGGAATGGGGAAAGCGGCTTACCTGGTATTTGACAAGTCTTTACTTTGATCATGTTGCTGCCTCTTTCTAAGGCTCAAACTCGCGTCCATCAGCCAAACTAGCAACACTCCTTCATTCCAAGCTTTCCCCATCCTGAACACTGCAAGAGGAGTGTTTTGCCCTGACAGAGGGAGAGACACCCTGCAGTGCCCACTAAAATATAGTTGTCTGCTCTCAATTATACTTGAAAAACGCTCAGGGACTGCGGTGATGGATGACAGCATCCAAACCCAAAGTAGCTTTGTTTAGTGTATTTTGTGCTATGATATAGGAGAGATAATTCTTACCCGGTATCTTTTAAAGGAAATCCTGAGGGTGAATCAATTACCTTTCTTTTCAGAATCAATAGAGATGGGATGTATTGCAGTTACTTTATGCTTTAGCGAGTGCTCGAGCACAAAGGATGGCTGTTGATGATAACCATTGCAAAGAGTGCAGGGCCATTTTTTTCCTTTTCTTCTCTTAAGGACACTACAATCCCCTCAGTTCACACACTTCATCACTCCTAGTCACAATCTTTTCTCAACAAAGATTTAAGAGCAGGAGGAGGAAGTGGGCTCTCAAAACATAAAAAGTTGGCACTGGAACACGGCTGGGAGCACTAATGACAGCACTTCCCCTTCCTGAGACTCTCCAAGCCCTTGATGCTTGTGAGTTTTGACTCGGGAATGTTCAGATTTAGGAGATGGAGTATGGGGGAATGGGCTGTGAGCTGACACTGCGGTGCTAGCTAAGGTTAAATCAAGTCATTGAGGCTCAGCCAAGGATAAAAAGACACATTTCCTGGGTCTCTGGTTTTAAAACAATTACCTTTTTGATTTTTTTGCAAGACACTTTAGTGTATCCCACCAGTTACACTCTTGTTCAAGAAAAAGTAGAATACTATTATATGGGAGACCTGATATTTTAAATTTTGTTTGATTTTAAAATCATTTGATAACTTAGTGCCTTTATACCCTTCATCGTTACGCTCTCAGAACAGTTTTAATATGGGTGTACAGGGGGATTTAGCAAGAGCTTCCGGAGTGCACCCCAAATGATAACGTGAGGATAGCATGAAATAGCATTAACAAAAATGGAAGAGTGGTGTAAGTTTTTGGAAAGGTACCCTAAGACAATAGCGATAGTAGCTTCCTTTTCTCCTGTTTGTACCTCGAGAGATCCAAATCTATCTGAGAGGTCTGTCTAGGCCACTCTCCTCTGTGCTGTCAGACTGCTGTCTGCTGAGACAGGAGAGGGGAAACCAGATGAGAAGGGAAGGCTTCTTAAGCTCCTACCTTTTTGCCTGATGCCAAGGTCCCAGGAGGGCTGAGGCAGTCTGAGGCACTTGGCTTTTCTCTCTGGTTCCCTTGATCAGGACCTGCTTTCCTTTTCAGAAGCTGAGCAGAAACTAAAGGCACTAAAAAGACAGCGAGGGCTCTGTTGGTGCTGCTCCTCAGAAGGAGGCGGGCTGTCTACTGCAGGGATCTACGTGCTTGTTAGGAGAGGGCCTGTTCTGTTGCAGGCATTGCTTTGTCCTCTGGGCTTACACAGCAAAGAATTTTAAAGGAAGGGAAGAAGTAAAAAAAGAAGGAAATTTATAAACGCGTTTCTCAATGAGGAAGAAAGAAAATTCTGCACGGATGGGACAGGGTGGGAGGGTGGGCAGGAAACCTTGACACGGCTTCCCCGCCAGCTCTCCAGAGGATGCCAAGCAGCGGTCGTCTTGGAGTGGTGGAAGGGCTGGGTGAGAGGGCAGCCTGGGCGTTTGGAGTCCAAGTGGGGTGCTCAGCAAGAAAGCCAGGCCAGCCCTGGCCTCTGAGGACCACGAGTTGACCTCCTTGCTGGGTAACACGTGCCGCCGGCTGTGTTACGGGTTTCCAAGCTCACAATTTAAAACAGATTCAAGAAACGCCGATGCAGTTTTGTCTGGGAGCCACAGAGGTGGTACTCCCCCTGCGCAAAGCCCCCTTTTCTCCCCTGGAATGAAGCACTCATCTATCTGCACGGAGCTCGATAGCAGAGCAGGTTAACAAATTAGGTGTAACTCGGGAAAGAAAGATGATTGTGCCTGAAACTGAATTTTCTGGGCGAATAACAAAACAGTTCTGATATATTTCATTTTGACTGAGTACCAATCAGTTTAAAAGGGGCAACAACAAACAAAAATGTTTCAAGGGTATTTAAGGTGTCAGAAGGGCTTTATGTAAAAGTTACATTCCCGTTACCTGCCGGCCCTGTCCCTACGAGCTGGATCCTAGCACGGCTGCGGGACGCTACGGGTGGTGCCAGCAGATACGGGTGCAGCACAGGGGTGTTTTGAGAGTTTGTGAGCCGTATTCGAGCACCTGTGCAGGCTTCGAGAGCCTTGAAGAACACCTTAGACACTTGAGGTAAAAATTAATTCTCTACTGTGACAGTGCCTCCGCACATTGCTGACAGGGGGGAAGAGCAATGCGTTTCACCCAGAGTGTTTCTTCCTTCTCTTTTGCTGGAAGGGATCCCTCTAGAGAGGAGATCCTGCCAGCTTTCTTTTACGTTGCCTTCCACTGAGCCATTCCCCTTGGTTTCTCCTTGTGTTCTTGGAGGAGAGAGGAACAGCTTTTGTACCTTCAGGGTGTAAAACCTGGTTCTGCTGGAGCGAATGGAAGTTTTCCTTTAAAGACAGAATTTCCCTCGTAGGGCCTGCTTGGGGAAGCCGGAGGATTTGATCTGAGACATTCACGTTGTAATGATCACACATAAAAGAACAACGTTAACCTCGATGCCACGTACGGAATTATTTCGGAGTGGAAACGAACAAAATTTTATAGAGTAATATTATTTGCAAGGCCTTCTCAGTACGAGGAAATGTTACAGATGATGGAGAGAAGTAAGAATTACAGCTTGAACTGCCAAAAACCTCTTTTTGACACTGTCTCTTTAATTAGAAAAAATGAGCCTAACCAAGATGTATATCAGCATTGATTTTTATAATAAGCTTTTAAAGCAAACACACGTGGTGTCACTCGGCTATTTTATAACGTACACTGCTAACCATTTATTCTGTCATATAACAGTTCACCGGCAGACATATTTTATTATTTTTTCTGTGTAATAAAAAAGGCAAAATCAATACCTATTATATGGCATACCTTCAAGGTTAAAAAGTACTAAATCTTGATGCTAACATCTTTTCCTTGTGTGCATTAATTTATGAGCAATATAAATTCAATACAAATACATTTTCTATCTATATGATTAAAACTAGATCCTAAGTATAACAAAGGATTCAGTCAGTCTGGAGCTAACATCACGATGCTCGCGCTAGGCAGCGTGTGCACCCAGATTGCTAAACTTTGCAGGAAATCTAACTGAAAACCTGAGAAAGCTGGGACCTGGGAAAGCCAAATGCGCTTGGAAGCAAAGGTACCGCGGTTTCACGTATTTGGATGTTGTTTCTGATCCAACAGAAACTCGTCTGGCCTGACAATCGCACGCCAATTAAACGTCTTTATTAGGTCGATACAAAAATTGAGTCGTTCTCCTGTCGCTGGTAGTCATTTAACAACAATTACAGGGTACAGTTACTTTAACAATGAGAGGCATCAAAACTGAGAAAGTGAAAATGAAAGTGTCAAAGCCGTCAGAAGACTCGCCTCTTCTAGGTTATGGCTAAATTGCGGGGATGTCTGAGGGGGAAGCAAGATGATAATGTTGCAGCCTCGCACTGCGCACTTTGCCAGTGCTTCGCGACAACATCAAAACAAGACAACCCAACACCTCTCTCTCATTATGAGTTAGTTCAAGATCTAATGTGATTGCAGCAGTAGTAAATGAAGAAGGACACTCTCTCTCTCTGTTATTAAGCAGCTAATGCTTTTGGGTTTCTGATGCAATTAAGAATTCGTGGCAGGTGTGAAGCCAAGTGATACTTGTTGGGGATGTGACATGCACAAAGCGCGTGCCTAATATGTATCTTGTTGAGTGTTAAAGTAGAAATCTTTTCTATTCATTACTGCTTTTTCACCACTCAGCAATTAATTGTGTTGAGCTACTTATGAATATGCAATGACTTTTTCCTGCCTGTGAGCAGTCTTCTCCTGGAAGCATGGGAAACAGTGGCACAGAGTTAACTAAGCAGTGGCTGAAACTCCCCGTGTATAATAACATCCTTCACATGCAAAATGCAGATGATGCTAGAAACCCGCGGTAATGAACAGATCCATATTTATGGCACAAAATTCTGCCCCTGGGTTACAGCTCGGGGAGGGCAGGGGGGTTGCCTGGGTGCCAGCCCGCTGAGGAACCTGACCCCTTGTGTCGCGCTGCCTGCGGTGGGCGAAACCAGCTTCCAGCCTGCAGCCAAGAAGCGGGTAACACCCGTTAATACCTCTAATCCTGGGAGGCTGGGGTCCCTGTTTGCATCTGGATATATGCAGTCTTTTACTCTTTACAATATTAACTCATTTATTTATTTATTATTTTCCCCTGCTTGGCTTTAGAGCTGCTCTCAGCATCTTCAAATAGCAGCGTGAAGCTGGACATACCCTTCCCTTCCCTCTCAGTAACAACGTTAAGGGCTGTTTTCCTGCTCTGTCTGCATGACTCCCAGCTGAGTGGCAGGACCCCGGGAGCAGCCCAGCCCATCTTTTCAGAGCACCCGTCACCAAAACACATCTTCCAAGCCGTGTGACCAGCGTTTTGTTGCTGGCTGAGTTCACTGACATTGCAGGTTTTCTCAATTCCTTGGTCATTGCAGAAGGCTTCCCTGTTGTGGCCGATGGGGAAATCTCTCTGGGAATCTCCACACCAGCTATCAAATTGCCATCGATTTCTGCATTTCTTCAAACTATTCACTTACCATTAACTACATCGCTTCCCAGTTACTGAATCTGAAGGCAAACTTCTCCAGACTACTTTGCATTTGCTGCAGTGGCTTTTTTTGAGGGCAGCAACTGTTTAGTGAACCAAATAATGCTCCACAGGCACATTATTTTGGTGCATTGGACAGGCACTAGCCTTTATTTCTCGATAAATCTTTTCCAGATAAAACTCCATTTTGTTTAGCCCTGGTTTAAAACACCTTGATGGAATTCAGCTCGCTTCCAGCAAGAATAGTAGTGGATGCTAACAATGAAATATAATTTATAAAGAAATACACATTTTGTTGTTTTTTTTTCCGTCATTTGGTGAGGAAATAAAAGGATAGCTGATAGATGAAGGCCTTATGCACTACGTGCAAGGTGGAGAGGCGTTTCTCTGGCAAGCGCTGAGCTTCTGGATAAGAGGAGATTATAAGGGAAATGCTCGTGCAACCTTTGCAGCATTACAAACAGCACCGCCACAATACGAGAACAGGCTCATTGCAGTGATCTAAAGCCACTGCTGTTTTCTTTAAGGCGAACATTGTTTTTATGCCCTACAGATAAATCCCATTATAAGCTTTGATCAAAGCAACCACACTCACTTTGAGGCTTTGGGCACATGTAAATTGCTTTGTTATCCACATGCATTTGCATACATTTGCAAGGAGACGGGGTCTACACGTAATGGTGCCTTTTCTTGGCGGCGGTGTGTTGAAATTCGAGGATCCGGTGGTTTTCTGCCACTGAGCTGATTCCTGAGCGAAGGAAACGTGGGGCGTGAGGCTGGAGGTGAGCACAAAGCTCGGTCATTGCCAGAGCTGCCAGGGGAGGCCGTGCTGGGAATGGCCTGAACATGGGCGTTGTTATTTTATTTATTTTGCTGTTCTTTGTGGTAAACAAATGTAAATGGGGTAGTTCCCAGGCAGGGACATTTCTCTTGTTCGGCCACTTCTGGAATGACTGTGCCAATGGCGTAGGAAACGTGCAGGTTGCCAAAACACGGGGTATCCGTCTTTGTTAGGCTCTGCCGCTTGTTTTCTTATATATTTCTCCACTTAGTTGCCTGAATTAAATTGGATTAACTCGCTCTCTCTCCCAATTAATACTGTTAACAGTAATAACAGCCATAATGTGTGAACATCTGGCATTTCAGTACACAGCAAGCTTTTAGAAATACCAGATATGAATCTATTGAAATCGGTCTCTATAGTGATTTTTCCAGCGTTTTGTGGCTTAGACAATGAATTCTCCTTTCCTCTCCGGTTGCCTTTCATTATCAAGGTTTGTTAATTCTTTAGATGCCGGGGTTAGATAATTAAATACCCCTTTGTAATTACCGCGGTGCCTGTGGGTTTGAGACCTGCAGCTCATTAGGCAGCGCACTGTCCTTCTCGGATAGCTGAGGGAAATACTTTGTGCTCATCAAAGATCTCCGTGGCAAATTAAGGTCACGGCTGGCTCTTTGACGGGCTCAGGTCTGAGGTTTCATTTCTGTCATTAGTTGCCACCGGGGCAGTTCGTATCAGAAGCAGCTTTTTGAAGGCAAATATTGCCCGGTCGATTGTTTAAAACTTGTGGGCTTGTGGTGGCGAGCACGTTGCCCCTACCGATCACCCGTGGCTTCTTCACTACAGCCAACAGGGGTTTTGTGAGGCTGCCCACGCCTTCCTGCAAGCCTGATGGAAACGTCTCCGCTCTAGGCTCAAGACTGGCCTCACAGTGTCTTTCTTTTGACCCCGGGACAGTCCTTGTTGGCGATTTGTGCTGACGGGTTGTGTGTTTCGGTGCCTTCCCGTGCCCTCTGCGCTGCGCTCAGGCCGGGCTCGCACCTAGTCTGAGACTACGATGGGGGAACCCACGGCTCAGCTCGTGGCTGCTGTTTTGTGTGATAAAAGTTGATACGATTCGATGTCTCCTCGCTAAAATAGGAAGGAAAATACTGAATTATTATAAAAGAGGATTGCAAAGAGACCGAGTACTGCAATGGTGAACGATGCAGAATTGCTTGCTGAATGAAAACCAAGCAAATGGAGCCCGTGACCTCTAACAAGAAAACCCCAGGGGTGCACTGAAAAGGAGAAATTGGAGGTGGATATGGCTGGTGTAGGAAGTAAACCTGGTTTTAATCTGCAGAATAGTAGGAAAAGAGAAGAAAATCCTTGCCAAACAGAAGGATGTATTGGTGCAGGTGTAGCAGATAAAACGGGGTAATCATGTCCCCCCACAGAAGCCTTTCTCCCCCGCAGCGCCTGGAAAGTCGCAGCAAGGTGGGCAGCTCTGCAGCACCCAGAGGAAACCTGTGCTGAAGCGTCTTCAAGAACCCTACGGAGACACGGTTAATCTTTGTGTGAGGCAGGAGCCGACTCGGAGCAGCAGAATGCGCTCAGAAGGGAGCCCCAAGACGTTTTTCCCCACCGGAAAATTAATAGTGAGTAGCAGGCTGCTCTTCTGCTGGCTCGAGGCGAGCGGTGGGAGGAAGGACGTCCCAAAGCCTGCCCTCACAAGCCTACCAGCACGTAGGGGGAAGGGTGTCACCACGGATCTGCCAGATGGAGCATGTTAAAGGGCAGCCTGCTGAGCGGAGAAGGCAATGAGCTTGAAAAGCCAAGCACATTGAGGAGTGCCCCGGCTCTCCTAGGAGGAAAACAAAGCTGCAGACAGCGTTTGCAGCAGCACAACACTGATGTGTAGAGGCAAGTTGGGGGTGCAGGTCTAACTCATTTATGGGGTTGTATCGTTAAACGGCTGCATTTGGTAGTGGCTTGAACCAAAATGCCAGCTCCCCAGCTTCAGGGCTGGGCCTGAATCTGGGCTGGAGCCTGGCCCAGCTGAGCTGCTGGTAAAATTCCTACGGAGCAACGTGGAGCTGAGGCTGCAGTCGCTGCTCTGCAGGAGGCATCCCACCGAGCACTCCATCCCATCGAGACATCCCACCAAGACATCCCAACGAGCGCTCCAGCATCCAGAGCGAGGGCTCCGGAGGATGAGAAGCACCTGAAGAATAAAACAAATGCCATCACGCCAAGCTACATCCAGCTGTGAATCTCCTGAAGAGCATTATCATCTCTTCTTCTTCTTGTGTCTCCGTGGTTTTTTACCTACGAACCTGGTAACCAGCATCGGATCAGAAGACAAGCAGGAGGCTGTCAGCTGGGCTTCGAGCCTGCTCTGCCTCACGGTGTCGCTGGTGCTGGGCGAGGTCTGGGAACTTTGCCTCCAAGACTTTGAACTCCACAGGTACGGTGGCTTTTGCTGACGTGGAAGTTGAAGGCCATAAATAACGCTCTCATTTGCCAAGTTTCCAGTTTATTGTGTGCTAGTGCATGGCGCGATGAAGTAGGTTTTCATAAATCTTCTCTTTTTATCTCGGCTGATGGTTCCTTTTTAGATCTTACCCTGCCAGCAATTTTCCACTTTTCCAGACAAATGAATGCGTGTAAGCAGAACGTCTATGGCAGTTGAAAGGTTAATGGAAGGAAAATGTAGTGACTTCAAAGTAAGTTTTATTAAGTGAAGCTTTGATTTTCTCCATTATTGGCTCTTTTGTGTGGAAAAAAAAAAACCTTAGGTTCTATATAAAGCGCACAGGCACAGGCTGCTCATGAACAGAAAGCAAAAGAGTACAGCAAAGAATATTAAATTGTTGTTTTTCTATAGTTCCTTCCAGCTGAAGGTCACAATGAATTCATTATATTTCAGGCTTTCTTCCTCTTACACGTGTGTTAAATATTACCAGTCCTTTGTCACAAACAAGTAAGAGACTGAAGCACAGAGTCACATCTTTAAAGATGAGAATAGATGTCCGAGGGAGCCCTAGGGAGGAGATTTGGGATATTTTGGTTCCCAGTTTTGGCCCTGACCCAGATGAGAATTGCCCCTTTTTAAGGCTTTTCCATGCAGGGGCTGGGCACAGCGCTCTGTCGGCACTCACCAGATAAATAATCGCGGTTGCACCTGACACACCAAATGTATTTGAGAAAACTTCTCCTGCTGGCAAATACAGATCCCGTGTCTGCACACCAGTGATGAGATAACTCCCTTTGTGAAGAAGAGAAAAGCCTATTGTTCGGACGGTTTTCAGAAAATTACACACCTGAGGGAGGTCAGTTGCCGTTACACTTGCATAATTTCAGTTATCTTAGAGACACTTAAAAAAAGAAGAATCCTATAATTTTCTAAGTTACAAAAGGAATTCATCTCTTTCTTGTGCTCGTTCCACCCGGTCTAGCTGCCGTGCTGTTGGTGCTGCAAGATCTGAGTCTCCAAAACGTGGGGGCAGGTTTCAAGGCGAGGCGCAGTGCTCATGTCCTGTGGTCCGCATGCGGTGCGCGTGGCTCCTCTCGGAGAGCCGTCACAATAAAGGGGTTTGGGGCCTGAAGATAACGGGCAAGTGAAGTCGAGGAGCAGAGGAAGGATAAGCAAAAGGCAGGAGAGGGTTCGCAGTGTTGAAGGGATGATTCCCCCCTCTTCAGTAGCTTTGGGGGGGGGGTAAGTGCAATGGGGTGCATTGTGTTGGGGAGGGACGGCAGAAACCGTGTGCAGGTTACAACCAGCACGGGTTTTTGTGCTTTTTAAAGAAGTGCACTTGACCTTTTTGGCAATAGCTTCCTTGAAGAATGTCATCTTGGCTTTTTGACATGAAATAATACAAAAGTAAAAAAAAATCCTTATTGGCACATGCAGTATTTAACCAAAACCATAGGCAATGTTTGCCATGAACGCAATACACCAGTGTGTTATGGGCTGGGTTCCCTTCGCCCTTGTTCCTTCTAGCAGCATCCATGGCACATGAGACGTGCCTTGTCCGTGAGACTCGCACTTGGTGCTGGTGTCTTGTCCATGTGGGATGGCACCGTGTCAAGGCAAGCGCCCGTGTGCCGGATCCCACAGCAGGGATGCTGTTCCCCTACACCAGTGCCATTAAAAAATGGTGATGGAGAAAAACAAAGGGAGGCAAACCAAAGGGAGACGAACCCACACGGATCCAAAATCCCCCTGCAGGTCACTGCAGCTCTAGCCCAGGAGTTATTTATATCCTTTGGTAAATGTTACCTTCTTTTTCTGGGTGCAAAGTGCAGATTATCAGTGGAAGGCTGACCGAGCACAGCGAGTCTTGAGGGGGAGGTTGGGAAGGAGATAACAAGGCCACTGGGGAAGGACACGGTGCAGAGGAAATTGTCTCGGGCACAGCAGAGTGCCGGGTACGGGGGCTTGAAGAGGAAAGTGTGAGCGGGGTGGGTTTCCTTTTAAACTGCAAAAATTTCAGGTGGCTGGCATCTGTGTTTTCGGAAGCTGTCCTGTCCACCAGCAAACAGCCTGGCACAGTTTCCATTTCAGATGAAATTTCCCATTGCATTTCCCATTCCATTTCTATTTCCTATTGCAGACAAAAGCCAAAAAAGAAATATTTATTTTAAAAATATTATATATTAAAAATAAACCCCAAACTTTCAATGCGTATTTTAAATTCTTTGTAGCAATAACTCGAGCCAGGCATTTGCCTCTCGCATTAACCCCCCTCCATCGCGGAATTTCATTCTGCTGTAACTGATGAGTTGTTTTAAGGCTGCACGGAGTTTCATGGTCAAAATGGAAATGAGTTGAAGAAAACAGAGCGTAATTAAGAATTCTGCAATTTTACGTATCACTTCCCTTATGATAATTGGCCTGCAACATGAAATATTTAAAAACACAATCAAACTCTGTCTGTATACACGAGGCTGTGTTTGTGTATCTGTATCTGTTAGCACTGCGCCATGTATTAGTTGCTTGCAACTAATTAGTAGCTAGCTACTCACGGCATCTGTATGGGAGATCCCGTGGGATTCTAGGGAATGTGACCTTATTTTAATGCTTTTCTGGGCTTTGAGAATCACTCCTTTGTATCTGCTGCTAGGACGTGGGTTGTTGCTTTAATACCAGTAACGCTTAGCACTCTTTTTACGTGTAGATCCCAAGGACACCCACAAAAGCAGACAAATATTCTCTCTGTTATGCAGGTGCATCTCCGGCTTTAGATCTGGGCACTTTGAACCAGAACCGACTGTTTTGTTACTGGGGGCTGCTGGTGGGGTGGTTCCAGCAGGGTTGGAAGCACCAAAGGTGGGATTCTGCCCTGGTCCCAGCTGCACAGCTCCACTGGCTTCCCTCCACTCCTTTTACTCCATCGATAGCTTTACCCCGTGCCACCCATGGGGCATCTGCCCCAAGCGGCTGGTTGCTCGAGTAACGGGGCGCTGGGCTCCACCAGAGAGCATGGTAGGGAACGGGCTGCCCGTTTGCATGTGTGGTGACTTGTAGCAGAGATGGGATGGTGTCCCTCCAGGCGAGGCGAGAGAACAGAAACACTGGCTGAACTTGAAACAAACAACATGTAGTTTTAGCGCTGTCTGCCTAGCAATCACACCAGATCTTGGGGTTTTGCTCTGCTTTCCCTAAAACACTTCCACCTACAAGGCTGAAGAGAAGCTTGAGCTCACTATTACAGATGCATTTCCACAATAAAGAAACACATTGATGCTCTTCGGGCCCTGGACAGTTTGATTAAAGATACTCATTAGCCTTGGTCTAGAATTTGTTATAATGCTTAATGTGTAGTTCTTAAGTCTGCTGAAGTTTGCCAAATCAGTACTTAGCTTGTGTTTTTGTGGTGATGTTGTTTGTGTTTAGTAGATGATGCAACACATATATATATATTTTACTTGGCACTAGAGCCCCATTAAAATTGGAGCTTGTTCAGTGGCTATTTTCTCTTTAAAAGGCCACGCTGTATGGGATGCAGTGCTCTGGGATCTTGCCACGTGTGTTCATTAAGGATCTCATGGCACTTCTGGCAGGAGCTAGGTGGCTGGACTTCATGGCCTGGCTTGTACACCAGTTTGCACTGGCCAAAGTCCAGTTTGAGTAATTATATTCTGCATGCCTAAATTCCCCCAGTAATTTCAATTAGCGTTAGTATTGTTTTTCATGCCTGATCCTAAAATGTTGTGTGGAGTTGCTGTGTGATTAAACTGCTGCGACATTCCATCCCAGAGGTAGGTAAAATGGTCTTGGCTTTGCACTTAGTGAAGCATTTCCTTGGGATGAATGGGCAAAATGAGCGTAAAGGATCATTTTTGTTTATCTGCGAAATATTGACGGCGGGGTTTGCTGCCTGTTGGTTGGCCTTTTTTTGTACTAAAGCAAGAAGGAGTGCTTCAAACTCAAGACGTGACCAAGAAAGTATAATTAGGCGTGTTGCTCAAGGTGTTTTAAAGGTTTTAAAGCAAATTAAGATAATGTACCTTAATTGCATTTGCATAATGGGCATAGTTGAAATCAGGTCCCTTTTTTTTAGCGTCTGTGACTTCCTCGGCAATGTATGCAAGACCAAGAGCCAACTTTCTACCTGTGGCAAAGAGGAAAATTGGAACTAAATCTGGATGGAGTTCAGTATGTGAGCAGAGTTCAAATGAAGACGTAGCTGTGCTCAGTGCACAGGGAGGCAGCCATCCTTATTCAAAGTGATCACATGCTCGCATTTGGGATTTACGAAGTCCTTGATCTTTGAGATACTGAATGAGCTCATTCCATCCGAATGCACACTCAAATCAAGCCTGAATTGCAGAAGATAAGACGTGCTGCAGTCTGCATACGTGTTTTTTTCCACCCCACTATTCACCTGGCCCCACGGTGTCACACCTAAGCTGGATTAAAAAAAGCTTTGATGACTAAGAAGCATCAATAATATTACAACAGGCTCCCGGAGCCGGGGGAGTCACTGCACGAGGGCGAACAACATGTATGTTGGTTCCCAAGCTGGGAGCGGGCCTTGGGGAGCTGACAGTGTGCACAAGTTACCTCCGTGTGCCGTCCCAGATCAGCTGAATTGGCATGCTGCTTCTTAAGCCTACAAACCCAGCTCGTTCCTGGGAGTAGATCCTCAGGGGAAAAAAAGGAAAAAAAAAAACTACACTCTTCCTTGCTCCAGAAATTGTCCTTGGTATCAGATGTCAGTGGCTCCCCCTCCAGCCATCTCAGCAAGGCTGAGAATAATCAACAGCCGTGCCTGAGCACATTAAAATGCCATGGAAAGCACTGTTAACTAAGTGAACTTTTGTGGGTGCCGGGTGACATTTCAGAGGAAAAGGTTGTCCTCCCGGGCTGGTAGTGCAATGCTTCCCCTGACCCTGTGGCTTCCCAGGTTGGTGAGAATTTTTAGGAGCAGTGCTTCAGGCGAGTTGTTTCTCCTGCTGCTTTGTGAATTTGAAAAGTTTTGAAAAATGCTCCTGAGCTGCGGTTTCTCAGCTTTAAATAATTCAGGACTGGATTCAGTGGTCCATACTGAGGCAGAGCTCTTAATTGAAGTCAGGTTGTTTTGCTTGAGCAGGTCAGGCTCAGCTCTGAAATAAAACCCAGAGCGTGTGATGAAAAACAAGCTTTTTTAGAAACAAAACAAACCAAACCCCACAAAATACTCTTAGTAACCATTAATAAACAAATGGCCTTCCAGTAAGGGCAAAATCAAGAGCTCACGTAGCACCGGGATGTGTTTAGCGGGTCTTGAAGACGATGCTGCAGAGGCTGTGGGGCTGCAGGGTGGTGGCAGGAGGCTGGGCTTCTGCTTCCCC
The DNA here is from genome assembly GCA_011075105.1 of Heteronetta atricapilla. NCBI lineage: Eukaryota > Metazoa > Chordata > Aves > Anseriformes > Anatidae > Heteronetta > Heteronetta atricapilla. Next base: position 27,724,782 of record CM021738.1, on the reverse strand, counting down.
TGGGTGCTTGCGCATTGCCGCTGGTTTTTGTGCGACGTGTCACCCTGTGTACAACAGCAGAAATGCTGGGCCAGTTTTCCTAGACCATGGTTTTGGAAAGTGGGTTCCCTGTGTGACAGCTCTGGGGCGGTGGCTTGGTGGCGTACCAGCAGTGCTGGTGATGTCCATGTGAGGCTTAAATTCCAATTTAATTAAATTTGCAACTTTCATATTTTGTCTGTACCTGTTTGAAGAGAGGCAAAAGCATTTTGGATAAAGTCTTGGGGTTTTTTTTCAGCCTTTTGATTTTTGTTGTGCCCCCCAGAGCCTTTTTTGAGTACGATCTTTAATAAATGGCATTGTTTGAGTCCTGGAATTGCACCAGATGTGGTCAAAGCATGGTACCCTGTGCAAGAGTAACGTTAGGCATTATCTGCTCTAACGGACAGCTGTGATGATTTTATTTTCAAAAGTGACTTGTGCAGTGGGCATGCTGTGATTTGCGGCTTGGTAAGTAATTGGCAGTATTGATTCTTAAAAGGTCTCTATGTTTCTTAACGAAAATCATCATTACTGTGTTGAGACTACAGCTGTAAAACGCGGGGTCTGTTCTTGCGTAATTCAGTAGACGTTGAACGTGCTCAGGCTCAAGTCCGCAAGTTGAAAATTGCATGTGATGGTGAATCAGTTTCAAAAAGCATCATAAAAATAAATGTTGGTGCATTATTCTTTCAGTTTTTAACCATTTGTTATATATCTTATTTGCCTGGTTATGCCACCTGTTTTCTTTCCAAGTATGATCAGGTTACTTACCCATCAGACTTCAAGTTTTAACCACTGCCTTGGAAGTGAGGAAAGCTGGAGTCATTGCTTTCTTTTGGCTTTGAATTCCACAGCTTCTAAGTGCAGTGCATTAAAACAGCTGCTGGAAGAAAAAACACAACTACCACCTTGAAAAGGAAATTGGCTTAATAATCATATATATAATAAACTGCTGTATGCTGCAGATGTGAATTGTCAGAGGAGAAAGAAGATAAAGCAGTGTAGCATCAATAGGACTAGATCTTAGATCATGCTGTGTGTGTAATTTGCATAGCAATGAAAGACAATTACACTCTTAGACTTCTTTGTAAGCTCATATGAATCACCTTCAAAATAATGTAAAACACACGTATGGAAGCAAAACCCGTATAATTTTACTGATGTTGAGCTTGGCGGTGTCAGCCTGACCTTCAGTCGTTGTGAATTGTTCTCTTCACGCCGATCAATGAGAACGTTATTAGTTCGGTAAGTGATCACTTATGACAAATCAGTGCAGTCGGATTAAATTGGCAGTGCAAACATACGTGATTGCAGCTCGAGGTGCAAGAAGAGGCCCAGTGCAAGGATACTTACATCTGTGCCACGGACTTAGGCGTGCAACTATTCCCAGACACACACACGTGGAAGGGGCGGCAAACGGAGCACCAGAGATGAGTGGAGGGCGTGTTGGAAAAGCTGCAGGTGACACAGGTTTAGCAGCCTGTGTTCCAGGTGGCATCTTTAGGTTCAGCTCCAGATTAAATTCAGATCTGCTTCATGTCAGCATCTGCATGGTCCCGCTGCTGTCTCACAGTTAGTTTTCTCCGAGTAGCTTGCCGCTCTTCAACGTGTGCTCAAGCTCTGGATAACCTATGGATAGAAACCTCTCAGCACTGTCATCTGGGCAAGGGGGGACAGAGCCTGTGCCCGAGCTGCCAGGGGGACATGCTGTTGGAAAACAGGCAGCCTCTTGCTGAGAGCACGGGCAGCGCCTGCCTTCTCCGAGCAGCCACCAGCCCGAATCCAGCTGCAGGTGGGGCTGGAGGCATCCGGCTTGACGGCTGCTTCCATGAGGCGCAGCTTTCGTATTTCTCCTGGCTTCTGGGAGGGGACAGCATAATTATGATGTCCCCTCCCTCCCCAAAGGCTTCCATCTTTTAAGACCAAGGTGGAAAGAGAAAGGAGAGCTGTTGGCAGTGCTGTTTCTGAGCATGTGTGTGGTGAAGGCTAGTAAATATGGAAAACGGTTGTCTCTAGAGGGGAAATCATGAAAATAGTTAGAAATTTCATCTGAAATCTTTTTTTTTGATTGAGCTGTTGTAGGTGGGTCTGGATCCAGTTTAGGATCTATTTTGGTTCCTCCCTGCGAACAAACACTATTTCTGGAGTTTGTCTCGATCAGGGTACGTGCCAGCCCTCCTGTGCTCTGCCGTGCGGTGCAGGGCTGCTCATCTCTGGGAAGGGCGAGGGGTCATGGCTTACACTGAACCCTCAACAAGTGTAAGACAAAGTGAGAGCCACCTCAACCGCTCTTCTGTTTATTGACAGCTAAAATTAGAGTGGGCCTTTTCCTAAAACCTAGTAACGCATAGCTCTGCGAATTCAGGATTTGCAAGGGATTGGTGCACCCAATACAAGAACTATTGTGTTGTATGGATACCCTGGGTGAGCTCGGAGCGGGTGGCACTGTTTTGGGGAGAGCCAGAGGAAACAGTGGCACTATTCAGAGCACTGTCTGCTTTATGAATATGTTTGAACAGGTTAAAATCAACCCCGTGCTGATTCAGAAAGGGCGCTGTGTTGGAGTTGCCAGGAAAGTTGACAGTAATGGCTAAGGATTGCGTAATAATTTAATGAGTTATTTCATTTTTTTTCAGCTAAGGGAGACCCATGTAAGAATTTAAGAGAGTACATCAATTCTTTTTACAGACAAAAGAAAAACATGGAGTTTTTTAATGTTACCAGCAAGCAGCAGCTTAACGCAGGATTGCCTGCTGCCACGTGGCTAGCTATATTACCGGGATCGCAAAGCTGAAAAATTGGTTTAAGGGCTAAGTATCCTATTCTTACAAACTTTTTTTTCACGTCCTGCCTTGGTGCAGCCAATGCAGAATATATTAATTAGTAAAGCTGTTGGTTTTCTAATCATCCCTTACCTTCCCGTCCTCCGTGCCTGACCCCCACCCCATTTTCCCTGGGAGCTGGAGAGGCGTTTGCCCGCAGGCGCGGCATAAGGGTCTCCCTTCAGAGCAGTTATTTTCTCCCAAGCATTGGCTAACCTTTGTGCCCTGGTTTCATGCGCTCTCACCGTTATCCAAGCTCCTCTGTGCTTTCTTCCACAAGTGCTGCTTCCTGCCATTACATTCCCTTTTACTACCTGAACCAACACAAACAACCTCTGTGTCCCCACACGCCAGGTTTTGCCAGCAGGTATCCTTCCCTATTCCCTTTCCTTTGCTGTGCTTCACTCCAATTACACGGCGAACACGGCTTCCCTTTGAAGTTCCCTTGCTGCTCGGCTCCGTGTTGACTGTCCCCCCTCGTTGTGTAGCAGCAGCCGATCTGACGGCCTCACAGCTGGGTTCGCGGCTGCAGTCGCTGCTGATTAAAAACCAGAGGCCTCCCTGAACCTTTCCCCTCTACGGAACTGCTCACCGCTCCCACAGCCCGTAACTCACATCGTTTCCTTTGCAGTGGGGTTCCTGACGTGGTTTTTCTGCTAGGAGGCTTTGGCTACTTCACCCCCAAATGACCGGGGGAAGGGTTTTGCTTTCAACGCTCTGCAGGACTGCAGGCCAGCCAGCCAGCTTGCTGCGTGCACACACTAACGCACCTACCCATCAAACAAAAACATGCCCGCTTGGTTGGGCAGTTCTTTTAGACCTGATGTCCCATCTCCAGCGTTAGCCGTGCTGGAAACCACAGACCTGGAGGGCCTGCGGAGAGGTAGAGAGGAAGGGGCTTGGTACCTGCGTGCGCCATCCCTGCTTGGCGGGTCGTGCGTGCTGTGAGCAGCCCTCACGCTGTCAGGGGAAGAGAATTTATTAATTCTCTGTATTGTTCGGGTTTTGGTAACTTTGCTGAAACTGTCCACAGGGGGCCAGTCTGCTGGTGACTTGGAGGTGTGCTTCTTACCCCCAAGCCAGAGAGAGACCTGCTGACTGCTGTCATACCTGTGGTACCTTGCACCTTGCAGCACAAGTAAGTGTCTGCTCCTTCCTGAGCTTTGCTGATGTGAAAGGGTCCCTAAATGGTTCCTCAAAGCCACCAGTTTCCTATACCATCGAGTCCTTCCCTTATTATGTAGCTACTTTGCAGTTTTAATTAATATTATGATTATACAGCAGACACGCTTCTATAGCGTCTGTTGCTGTAGCAGCTAGACGCTTTAATTACAGAGATTAAAACACAAATCAGGGACAATACGGAGTTGTTATGATATAATTACCAGAGCTGAATATTTGTAGAAAGCTGGCCGCTTGAGCCACAGAGGTTACTGTACAAACCCATGCGACCCGGTCGCTTCTCCAGACAAGTGGACAGCAGCAACAGGAGAGGGCGAGCGTGGTGGGCGCCGGGGGCTTGCCACCTTCCTGACGTGTTAGAGCTGCCCAAAGAGCTGCTACTTCCAACCTGCGAGGTGTCACATCTACTCATCCGGGATCAGGACTTCAGTCTAGAGCTTCAGTTGTTTTATTCCGTTCTTTTTTTTGAAGAATAACCTTTGTTTAACCCAAAAGGAAACGTTTTCTCATTCCTCACCAAAGCAAAATTGATGGAGGAAAGATTTTTAGTATTTACTTAAAGAAACCTTGAAATTAAAATTAATTTCATATTTTAAAAATTGAAATAAGAAATTTTACTTTTTTTTATATACATAGCAGCTGTTTGGTGGGTTGAAACAGTTTTGTGTGCTCAATGCAAATTTGGGAATGTCCTGCCCCTCCTCTCTATACTTTTTTGACCCCAGGGGTGAAAGATTGCTTGAAGTCACCCGGCTTTAAAATCACCATATAATTTAGGCCTGTGGATCCAGCTTTCATAAGGCTTAAGAATACTTGCCAGCCTCAAAATACGGCTAAAATCTTTGTCTTTAGTTATTTTTATTTTTTAAAAAAGGCAAATGGGAGATCTGTATTTCAAAAGTCTTTATATATTGCTCTTGTCAACTGCCTTGTGCCTTGATACAAGGGTGTTTGTGTCTTCCACTAGATTTTCTGCTTGCTTGCTTGTTCACATACTCTTTAAATAGAAGGAACAGAATCCGATCTCCCCTTAATTCCTGGCCCAGAGGTCTGTAACAAATCTGTCGTTATCTGGCAGTTCGTAGCTGTCAGTATGCTCCTGCAGTGGTCACTGGGAAATGTAAATGCTGCTCCTTTGAATGCAAAGGACCCCGATACTTTGGTCGCACACCCCCTGATTTTGCCACCATTCATCCTCCTACTTGATGCCAAATCCCACTTGTCTCATGCTGTCACTCTGGCAGAGAACTGAGAGTCATAATCATATTAGAAACATGGCAGGTTAAACTCAGAAAGAAAAACTAAAAAGGGCCTCTCCAGAAGGATTTCTGACTGTTGAAAAATCTCCAAGTCATCTACTGCCAGCACTGCTAGACACCAGGGGATTGTCACCTGCAGCGCAGTGAGGGAAAACATTTCTATTTTGAAAGGCTGCACCACCATATTCTTCCTTAACTAGGCAGAAATAAGGGGCTACCAGCAGGAGCTAACTATAAACCTACAAAGAGTGACAAATAAACCAAGCAGCAGCAATCGAGTATACGCGGTCGTTCGCTCCTCGTTTCCCCGGGGAGCTGTAGAGATGCTGCGTGTGGAGGGGGAAACGGCAGCGAGCGCACGGGCTTCCCCTGCCCGTACCCTCCCTTGTTGTGCGGCGGCAATCCCTCCTCACCACGCTCCTGGCTCGACACAGAGCTCAAATGAAGCACGGAAAGCCTTTCCCAGCCCTGTGCCCTGCTTACATGTGGAGGAAGGAAGCCAGACCTCAAATCGTCGCTGTGATGTTTTGCCCCATGGATCCTCCCTGTGAACAACCCGTGTCCTCGGGGGATTTCCCTGTGTGTGCCTCCAGTAGGGGTGGGTTTACACTTGGCAAGGGAAGGAGGAAGACTTCAAGGGTCACAACTGAGCCGTGATGCTGTGGTCTGTCCGGGGGAGTGGTGCCTGCCCGCTTACAGCAGCTAGAGCTGGAACTCTTGGGGCAGTGCAGCTTCATTTTGCAGGGAATGGTTCATTCCCAGTCTCTCCAGCAGCACTGTACAATTACACAGCAGACAGCGCATGGTCTAGATCAGAGCAGAGTCCAGGCATGGGGTGGGGAGTAAATTAAAACATAATCATGAATAACTGAAAGAAGTAGAACTTGCAAAGTAGGGACAGAGAGAAAAGCCATGTTTCTGTATTAGGTTTCATAGGAGATGGTATCATAAGCCAAAGAGATGAAGGTCGTTTGTTGCAGAACTGCAGAACCTAGAGCAAATGTCGTGCTGTGGGTAGAAGAATGGTAGGAGACATTGTCTGTTCTCCTGACTCCTTGTTGAGAAAGGAAGGAGTTTTCCAAAATGTTACCCATCATTATTATTAGATGTTCAGTCCTGTAGCTGGGGCTCGCGCTAACGACTCAGTTACCTGTTGTCAGCTGAGTAAAAACACCTTAGTGCAAGCTTCCGCTTGGCAGCAAAACCAAAATTATTCTGCTTAATTTCAATTTGCAGTGAAAAAAGCTGAGTGTGCCTCTTGGTGTCTCAGTGCACAGACAGTCCTGGTTTGTGTGTGCACGGGGGGCTCGGGTCGTGCTCACTGCCAGCTGAAATCTTGGAAGTCCGGGATAATGTGCCGAGGAGGGTTGTATGGTTTGTTTTTAGAAGGGAGATCATTTTGAACCAGACCACGTTAAAGGAAAGGGGAGTGCTGTGGAACAGCCTGCTGGATTGCTCAGTGAGATGAGCAATTGTAGGACCATCAGTTCATCTGGGTTTTGGGAAGGCAGTAGAACAGCAGGTCTAAATACCAGACTGAAAACAAGGCTGAAGTGTGGAGAAAGGATTCAGCAGATATGTTGCTCAAGTAGCTGAATGCAGATTTTTCCAAAATAATATCCAAGAAATAGGACATTTTCTTTTTTTTTCTACCTTAACTGAGTTTTCCATGGCACGCCGTGGCGTTTGGAATGCACCGAGCTGTTGGCATCCCGGGCTCTGGGACTTGCGGAGCGCACCGATATTTCCTCTTTGCCGAGAGGATGGAGAGGAGCTGGTAACAAACAGCTCCCAGGGGACCCTGCTTCAGCTCCTCCATGCACTGTCGTAGCTCCTAAGTGTGATGGATCACTAATCATACCGGTGGCATTAAACTGATTAATAACAGCAAAACCAATAAAATGTTTTTGTTCCGCTGACCTCAATAGAGGCTGTGTCAAATACTTCAGTAGCACTGGGATTTCATCCTTATTGTTTAAACATTTAAAACATCTGAATTGCAGTTTAAAACTGTGTTAGTTAAATGCTTAACTAATCCCGGTGTTTAAGATCAGGAGCTGTGTGTGTGCCTACACGCACTGTGCTCATGTGGATGCACACTGCTAGGTAAATACAAATGCTGCGTGCGGTGTGTATTAGGTGTGTATCCAAACCTGCCTACAATAAATCCTTTGCTGCTGATGCTGACTTGTTTGCCAGACACCCTCGGACAACGTCATTCAGAGCATTAGCAGTGCTTTATTTTTATTTTATTTTTATTTATTAATTTGGGAGGCAGTCGTCATTATAGTGTGAAAACAACACGCTTTGTATCTCCGGTGTCAGAGAGGTTCTTGGTGTTTTCAGATCCCCAGATCAGTGTTAACCCAGCAGTAAGCCCGTGCCATTACTCTAAGGAAGCCCGGTCTAACATTTGCTGCTCAGGTTTGGCTCCAGAGGATATGTTCTGCCCATCCTGAAACGGAGCGCACCCAGCCACAGCGCGGATACGGGGAGGAAGGTGAATCTCCTGCTGCACATGTGCCTCGTGCTCCGGCTGACCTCATGATCCAGCAGCCCTGGTGTATGCCTCTCTCTCTCAGATCCCCTCAGCCCTGTAACAGTGGTGAGCCCTAATTTCACTAAAAGTATGTCATTTCTTCAGTGTTTTGGGGGTTCAAATCTAGGACAAGAGTATCAGCAGAGAGCAGCAGGTAGAGATATTCAGCCCGTGTATCTTATCAGATATTCAAGAATGCAGTAAGAAATGTCAGGGAGAGCTTTCTACGAAATATTTAATTAACAGCAACAGCTACAGAAATGAAAAACAACATCCAGGCAATTACAGTGTTCAATAAAGCAGCTCTCAGAGGATGGAGCAGCAGCGGATTAGTGACTGACTGGCATTTAAATACGTTATCAACCAGTTAGGGAGACCAGAGTAAATTTGCTCCCCTGGGGATCAGGCTAGTAGAAGTATTATAACTATATTATTGTTTCTCAGGGCAATCAATTGAATTATATGGTGCAGTAGTCTAGGACGTTCAGCTGTTATTCCAGGAGCTGCTTAGGGGATTTGTTTCACTGGACATTAATACAACGTACCGGGCGAGTTCTTAACGTCAGTGTGCACATCAGCATTTTCCTGTTTAAAAACAACCATGTGTACAAGCCGGTTTTGTATTTTAAATGCAGAGTATGCTGGAAACTCTATAATTTATACCAGTGGTGGAATATGCTAATCTTTGGACGTTAAAATAGAACACAATAAAGAATTTATGTTATCTTTACCTCCAGGGCCAAATAGATGCTGAGAAGGCATAATTAGTCTGCCAGTTGTAGTGCCTTCTTTTCCTACAAAGACGGGGAGAGTTTCACTGATGGGGGATTTTTGCTGTTACATTAAAAATGGAAGCCTTTGTATAAATAACTGTACTTACAGTCTGATGAATGAGAAACTTACACGAAAAAAAAAACCCCACCCCGTTTCATGATGAAGTTGTACAGGAAAGGCATGCTCCAGTGTACATAGTTCTGATTACATCTAGTGTTCGAGTTCATTGCTCCTCTCTTGGTAGGATACAGGGATGAAAAGGAACTTAGGGAGCTGGCAATTTGCAAACTTGGATTTAATAAATAGGGTTTGTATTGATTTACATTTGATACAGAGCAATTTGGCAAGTAAATTTAAATGAATCGGTTTCCTTCCAATAAATAACCAGTCCGAAACCCAGAGTGGGTTAGCCAAAGGGTGGCAAGCCAAACCAACTCAGCAAGGATCTGCATTTCTTTGATATTGTTCATTCTCTATAGAAGCAAGGCTGCCCAGGACAGCCTGTTGAACCAGAATTACAACAGACTCCTTCTCATAAGGAGACGCAGAGCAGCAGAGAGCAGCGTGTTGTTTTTGTCTCCCATTGCATTTATATAGATTCATTTCCCCCCATGGTCCCTTTCTTCTCAGCTGCTCTTCCAGCGGTGAGAGCAACCTTTGCTCCGAGGACACTGGGAGCCAATATCATGGTCCAAGGCAGAGCAGCTGCCGGAAGGGACACCGCTGGGAATGATTTCTTTCACTGTAAGTGCATGACAGAGCTGGTCGGATGTGAGGAAGAGCCCTGGATTAGTCAACCTGTTGTAAACCCCGGTGTCCAAAGTTCCCTGGAATGGCTGAGCAATTTCCCACTAATTATACGCTTAACTTTGTGAGAAGAGACTGCGAGTAAAATACACAGGAGGCTAAGTGCCTTCAATACAATTAAAAAAAAAAAAAAGAAAGTAAAGATCTGGAACCACAGAACATTATATTCAGTAAAATAATACATCAATGTGAACGTATTCAGAACATCTTCGTGTTCCTGAGCACAGCTAGAGAGGTGGTAGAGTCCACTTTGAATTGTGGGGTGCGTAAATCAGTTGTCCCAGACCATGCTGATTACATCCCAAGCAGGTAAATGGGGTGGGATGGCCTGATCCTGATCCCACAGGCAGGAGAGGAGCTAAAGCAGGGACCCCTTGCTCACTGCTGAAGAGAGGGGTATTGCTCATCGCCTTACCTTGCAGATGCCGAGGTGTAAAAACGCATTACTGAGGAAGAAGGCACGGCGTGTATTTCTCACTGAAAATGCTGAAGTGCTCCTCTGAAGCTGAATATTACAGAACAAGTTTTTTAAGCTCACGTGCTTTCCCCCGTTACCCCCGTAACCCAGGGAACTGAGGGGAGCGGAACGGCAAAAAGAAAGATGTTCTGAATATCAGAAGCCTGAAGTTAATTAATGCTCAGAAAGTGGTTTGAAAATGAAAAGCACTGCTGCTAAGTGTTATTAAAAGTGGAGTAACCCCGCTGTTAATTATAAATAACAATAATGCTACGGAGCACGCAACATACAAAGATCTCAAAGCCCTTTTGAAATATGAATCACTGATTTATTCTGATATTATAAATGGAAGAATAGACACAGAGGGACATAACTGGATAGAGAAAGGCTTTAAGTACCTAAGTAGAGGAGTTGAAGGCTGCAATCCAGATCTTAGGCCTGCACTTCACTGGCCCTAACTCCTGCAGCCTCTTCAGCTGTGCAGTGTGAGTCCAACCTCTAACTTGTCTTGAGCTACGTAGGAGAGTGTAATTGTATGTAAAATGAATTTAGAGGCCGTGAACCTATATTTCTGATTTCTATAATGTTAGGAGGTGTAAGGAGTTCATACAAGGAGCCTGATGCTGAACAGAGTGGGCACAGCAATCCAGCTAGATGCAGAGGTTCCCCTGGAACCATCCCTGGGATCTCAGTCTTGCTGTCCAGGTGAAAATAAAAGCATTCAGTATTGCTCCTCCTCGCCACCTCTTTGTTATCAGCGCAGACTGATGCTAGTCAGACTGCGGCTTTCTGGCTCCAGACCTGTTACTTACTCTGGAATTGTCCAAAACAAAGTGTACAGAATAAAGCGACTCAACTGGGGCTGAGCGAACAGGGACAGACTTTCAATGAGAGATGCTAACCATACCCAAGGACCCCCTTAGTTTTAAGGAATAACAATTTGAAAGCAAAATAGAAAGAACCAGCTCGTGCCATAGAAAGAGCATCACATTTAGGTTTCACACTCTTGTTTCTCGTGGCTTATAGATGTAGGCTGCCTTATTAGCTTGCTTCTGTTTGAGCAGTCCCTTTCTAAATGAGGATTTTTACTTCTCAAACTAATCTTTTCCTGTGAAGGAGGCTTCATTTGTATGCTGTTATTGTCACTACCAGTGTAATCTTCAGTCTTAATGTTAGTGTGTCTATTTAGTGCTTCCTTAGGGTAGCTGTGAAGTACTTCTCCGCTAACCCATGAGTGCCTCTGGTTTCCCATCTTACTGAGGACTATTGTGTATTGTGATCATCTGCTAATAGAGGAGATTAGCTGAATCACAGCAGTCTCTCAAGCAAGAGATATGACACTTTTTTTTTCTCTCCAGTTGACGTTATAAGCTTGTCTTTTCATATTGGGAATAATCATGTTGTGTTGTTCTTTTATTATTGCCATTTCTGCTATAAGATCTCTAACTGCAGAGTCCTAAAGCGCTTCCTTGTTTCATCTTCATGGCCATTCAGTGTGCTTAATGGGCTTACAAGCAAATCAAGACTTCCATCTTCCTTGAATGGAGCTTTTGTTGGAGTCAATCTGCTGGCACAACTGGGATCACAGGTGTGTGCAACCTTTCAAGTGGCGGTTTCTTGTACTCCAGACCAGGTTTGCCCAGATGTTGTTGCCAGAGCAATCAGAATTATTAACGTATAGTTCAGCAAAATGTTGACAGAGTACAGAGCATAAAACACCTTGTGCTGAAATTCCGAGCCCAATTAAATGGGCTAATTCACCTACTGCTTAATTGGCTGCGAGCCATGTGAGTAATTACGCCACTGACATCTTCCAAAATTATATTCTTAATTGTTACGCTTATTTGCATCACAATGAAATCACCACGTCTTGGCTCAGCACAGCTCAGCTCCCTGTATAGCAGCGGCATCACCGGTGGAAGGAGGGAGGAAGCACTTTGGCGTGCTGCAGGCTTCCCTTCATGCAGCCATCAGTTGGCCAGGTAGCAAAGCGAGGCCACCGGGGAGATGGGGCAGGCAAATGTAAAGTTGCTCTGCTCCTTCTTTAACATATGTACCCGCTTGTTGTAGTACACGGCGGCTCTTATTGCAGCGTGCTGTGGAAGGCTCCTTTCTTTTCCTTTTTTTTTTTCCCTCCTCTGTTATTGTGTACGAAAATGTATGAATGTGGCAGCGTGATGCTGTATTGGCGGTGCTTGCAAACTGCACTATAATATCACACTCCAGAGATGCAGTGTTTCTATTTGCTATCATAAATTTAGTTCGTATTTTCTTTCCTTCATAAAAAATACCCCTAGTTCTTTATACAAATAATGTCATTCCAAGGAAAATTTATGCAGAACCACTTTACAGAAAACCTCTATAAGCACTGTTTGGTCTTGCTGTGTAGATCTACTCTCTAATTGCTTTGAATTTACTTTATTGCAAGGCTGGGGATTGCTTTGAAGTGATTATGAAAGAATAAGCAGGCTTCTGCAAAGGGAATTTAGGAAAGAAAAAGCTTTTAAGAAATCCTATTTTGAAGTTCCAGTTCCAGAGGGTCCCCAGTTACTAAAATGTAATGCCAGTGCATTCCCTTCCCCTCTCTAACGGAGCACTCTTCTTCATTAAGAAGTCTTACCCAGGCATGAAAATTGTTTCTTGAGATCATTTTACAGCCATGTCATTTTTGTTGTAGGGGGCTGCGGTATTACTGTATTTATTGGCTTTTTGAAAGTCTTTTCTATGCATGCAGGACTATTTTCATCCATCTCACAACAGCTTTACTCAATTCTAGCCCTGCTCCAAGATACAATAGGAACATGATGGGTTTGCAGGCTGTAAGATAGCTTCCTTCTGAAGTGCACGAGTTAGGTACAAAGTTCACCCAAGTGTCTATTGCACCAAAATAAATTGAATATGGAAATCGGCACTTAGGGGAAACAGGTTAGTGTTATTTAATATATCTATGTGTGTGTGTGTATGGAATAGTGGTAAAGAAAATAAAGATTTAGATACCTTTTTTTATGTGTATCATCAGCCAGGAGACACACATACGTGCTTCTGCACAATGATTTTCTATTAATAAAAGCGGTGGGGGGTTCTTTTTCACTGTAAAATCAGGTAGAGATTTCTTCCATACCCCAGAGCAAATCCAGCTGTCTTTCTGTCCCATCATGGACCTTAGAGGATGGGGAGGAAGGAACAGAAATCAGACCCACGTTGTTTTTTCTGCCTGATGAGCCCAGATTGCGTTCCCTCCTCAAAGCTCCTTGTGTTCATTGTGGAATTGTTAATTCACCAGCAAACTCATCCCGTCCATGAGTGGAAGACTTGTTGGTTTTCTGATGGAAAGCTAATACCGTCTGCTCTTAATTACACATCAGGAACAACCGGCTGCCTGGCAGGTTTCTGTCCCATCAGTCCACGCGGTGCCCATGTGGGATGCGTGCTGAGGAGGGCGAGGGCAGGGTTTGTACTCAGGGATGTGTTTGGGACTGACCTGCTACCCAGCTGGGACTCTGTCTTGCAGTGACCCCAAATTAGTAGTGCCTGGTTTCAGGTCTTTTTGTTTTGGCTGTCTTTGAAATAGATTGGGAAAAAATGTATATAGGGAAAAAATGGGTCTGTTAATAAAATTAAAAAAAAAAATAGCAGGCATCTCTAACAGTCCCGCAGCAGATAAATAAAGAGAACAAAGCTTCTGGCCTAGGAGGAAGTGACAATTTTTATTCTACATTAATTGAGCATTAAATTAATGCAAAATCTTGGGTTCTTTGGGTCCGGGCGCAGCTTTTCAGAGGCCTGGCACCTCTTCCCCTTCCCGCTCACAGCCCTCCTCCGCAGAAATCAATCGCATCGCCTCACCTACCACTCACTTCAAACGCTCGCTAACTTCAAAAAGACCAGTTCAAAGAGCCCTGGTTTATTTGCTGTTTTCGCAGCAGTTACAGCCTAAATAATTAGCTAATACCTTTTAAAAATGTTTTAAAGATTACGCTTTAAATCCCTAAGCTGTGTCATCTTTTGGAAACAGTCTTCTTAAAAACTGCCGAGCAAGCATAAATTATAGAGGAAGCTCCAGAAGGCCCAGTAGTTGGCTGTTTACTTACAGGAAACCGGCTCCTTCCCCTCAGCCTTTTATCCCAAAAAGCACAATCTGTGGGCCAAAGGCACGGCTGTGAGCTCTGTACGGTCCCCGAATTGTTTTACCAAGGGCAGTGTCACTGCCTGCCCCAGCTGGCCGCATCCCTGTCACATCGACCCCGGGCCGAGGGAGCAGCCACGGTTGGGATCTGTTGCGGCGCGTCCCTGGATTCCTCCTTTTTATTCTTTATTTTGCCCTTGCTTGTTTGTTCCTGAGGATCTTGACAGCAGCGTTTTATTATTTTACGATCTGTGACTTTGAAGGTGGGAGTATAAAAGAGGTTGGACTGAAATATTTAGGGTGCTCGCAGCTCTCACGTCTCTCACATGGGGCTCAGCCCTGCTCCCTCGTCGTTGCCAAATAGCTTTCCACGATCAGAGGTGTTGGCCCAGCTTGGAAAGAAGCCCCATTGTCTAACTCTGGCAAGATCTACAGAGAATGTCTTTTTGGGTCTCCCGGTGCATTTTTTGTCAACCTTTGTTTTCCTTGTGTGCTTGGTTGTGCTCCAGCCGGGCCTTCTGAGCCTCGGGTAGCGAGCACGGACAGCGCGGTGCCTTGTTTGTGAGGAGAGACGCTGCCGGGTCTCACTCAGGCTGGGAGGGACTTCGCTTTCAAATAATTACGGAACTTGAATTCATGTAGCACCTCTCAGGGAAGCCTCAGAGTGTCATGCCAGGTGGTGGTGAGAACCAGGCCTGTTGGTTCTCAGCTGAACACAAAACAAACGGGGCCGGGGGAGCCTGGAGGCCTGCGCTGAGTGAGGGGTTATCTGAATGGGGTCTCCAGCAAGAGAGCTGGCCTGCAGCACTCTCTATATTGTTGGGTGCCTCCATGACCAGCGTGGACAGTCTGTTTCATTTGTCATCTGAAGGGTTGCCCAGTGGCTGTATAGCTCCCTCCACACATCAATTCAGCGCTCTGAGTCCCACGCCCACAAGGCAGGCCCAGGGTGAGGCTGTGTGCTATGGGGCTGGATGCCCCGCGGGGGTAATACGAGTTCATCGCAGCTGCTCACATCCGTGCTGTGCCACATCGGGGCCGTTTGTGGCTCCCCGGGTTTAGCCCGGGTCACGGCGTGGTTCTGGCTTCCCAGCGGGGATGGGCACGAGCCGCAGCGTTCTCCGAGGTTCGTTTTGTCGGGATGCTTGTAACATATGCTTGCCTCTAGGAACTCATTTGTTGGAAGGGATTCTGGAAGGCTGAGAAATAGCCATATTTTAAGCATACAGCCTAACAAAGAATTTGCTCAATTTTAGTGCATTTGCAAGTGGAAGAAGAGCTCCTCGCATTCGCAGGTTGGCACAATGCAGCACATCAGTTAGTTTGGAAAAGTAGCTGAACTTAACAGAGGCATCCCAAGAGACACCCTTTTTCTTTTCCTTTGGAAAAAAAAAAAAAGAAGAAAAAAATAGAAAGTTTTAAAAGAAATAAGGGAAAAAGAAAAAGCCCAGGAAAGCCTTGAGCCTTGAGTGGCTTTTTCCCTCTGCTCCTGTGATGGCACAGCTCTCAAGGGGGTATATGAGTGGGTTGTCTTCATCTGATATGGTCAAAATGCATTTGGTTGCCACTTTTTGAAGACTCATACGCTGTGGCTGATAGGAAAGGTACTGATTTAAGATCTCAAGGGACCTTTGCATTGGGTGCAGCACAAAGAAATGCGGGGACAGTTGAAGGAGATAACGCAGCACAGGCTGGTAGCTTCAGGCTGAGAACATGCAATTTTGAAAGCTGGCTAAATGAGCTATGATATTTGTGTTGATAATTTGTGATCAGATTTATAACTAGTGGCTTTTTAAAGCATACAAAACTCCCAAACTCTGAAAATTAATATTGTACTGATGGACCTGCTTGAACAAACATAATAAAAAATGTGCTCTCTGTCACGGCAAGCTGAAAAAGCAGATGGCAGTCGGAGGCTGAGCAGCATACAGAAGTTTGAAATTTTAAATTAAATCAATTTGAAGCTTTGTTTGTGCCTAAGGCAAGCTTTCCCCTCAGATGAAGGAGAGTGGCTAGCTGAACTCTTTTACATGGGCTCTGTGTTTGAAAAGGCTGCTGAAAGGTTTGAAATGCTCCACAGCCTGCGCCATGCCTTTAGTCTGGGCTAAGAGCGGAGCAGAAATGGGAAATTCAGGTTACTCCTGACCGGGAAGCCTTTCCAAAAATGTAAGCTCCTGTAATGAGATGGGTACAGAAGAGGGGCTTCTGCTTTTCCACAGCGGGCCATAAATATTCAGTTTATGTCATATGTTTCCTGTGCTCTGAAGAGATGTTAAAAAAAAAAGAAAGAAGGAATCCTACAGCAGACATACACGCCGTGATGTGCTGCTACAACAAATCAGCCCCTGCCTTGATTTAGACATCATGGCCTGTCCTGACTTTTCGGTGAGCTCACGGGAGATCACGGAGTGAGGCGGGGAAGGTGTTCCCTGCGCTAAATGTGGTCCTCTGCGTCTAAGAGTTCATTAGCAACATGGACCGGGCTGCACCCTGACGTCCTTATTTTCACTTACTCAGTACTCTCCCAGACTTTAATGAGAGCTTTACCTGACTAAAAGCTACATTTTATTCCAGGCCAGCGATGGGAAGATTGCCGTCTTCCGCAGAACCGTAGGCCTTTTGCTGCCGTCTCCTAGCTCGTTGCTAATTGTGTCTGTTTTACACTTAGCCAGCGTTGTGCGGGGACCCTCGGAGCAGGTCTCGAGGTTCTGCTTCTTGGCCGCTGATTGCAGCGTTAGTCCGGTGGCGAAAAGTTGTTTTATTTCTGTTTGGTTTTGGCCTCTCCTTTCTGGAAATCATCACTTCAAATTACGGCTCTAGCCGTCTGTTGCCTTGAGCTCTAGGAACCTGCTGCTGCCTGCTCGTGTGATTGCTGCCCTGATCGGCGGTGCCAAAATCCCAGTCCCAGAGATTTTGTTAGCCCCTGAACTCTGAGACCTGCTCCGCGGTGGTGGATGTGCAGCTGGTTTTGAGAGGATGGATACATGCATGGAATGGAAATGCTCGGTTTAGCAAAGCACAAGAGGCAGAAGACATTAAAGAAAACCGGTTTAATGGCTCTTAATTTTGCAGCAAGAAAAAATGATCAGGTTTCTCGAAAGATGGCTGAATTCTCAGCCAGCCTTTTAAATAAATGAGTCAGTCTGTTCCTCGCCCCTTCGTTAGGGATGAGGGTCTACTGCTAATCTGGATGAGTGGCTTGTGCTGCCGTAAATATTCACCTGGAGTCCACCGTCAGTTCCAACCATAAGCTCTGCCTGTACTCACATGTAGATGTTGATGTCAGTAGAAACGTGGCAAGCCGATGTATATTGAGATGCCAGGCGTCGTTGCAGCAGTTCTGAACAGAAGTATGAAGGGAAAGAATGAAATGCCCAGATGTAGTGCCCCGTGCTCTGACAGCTCAGAGAATAAAATCACTGTGGCTACAGGATGAAGAGATTGCTCTGCTCCAACCTGGGTGCAGGCTGAGCCGGTGTCGGTCAGTAAGGTGGCACTGGATGCATTCCCTGTGGCAGGGAGGCCGCAGCGGGACCACACCGGGGACCTTGATGGGTGCGCACCGCCTGCGAGCCCCGGCCGTCACACCCAGCTGCCTGCTTCAGCCTTGGCTTGGGTGGTGTGCTGCCCGATGCTGAAAGCCTTGCTGCAGACGACAGGTCACCACTGCTACTAATGTTTTTCTAGTGCTTAACCACTCTTTTGCGTCAGGTCGGGGTGCACGGTGCGGAGAGCAGTGGACCCATGGCCCAGCATCACTGCCCTGTTCAGTGCGTGCTTCCCCGACCTCTGGTTATTGTCCCTGCTAATGCCCACCGTAGCGAAGCGCTCGGCATCGCAACCAGCTGCACTGCCTCGCACCCAGCTGGCAAAGGACGGGGAAGGGAACTGAGAAGGGGAGAGAGACCACGCTGGGAAGCAAGGATGTCTTAGACCCGAGTATGTTCCTTCTGACAGCATGGAGCAGAAGGCCTGAGTATAGCTCCAGAGAGACCAGTATGGTTTTTTTTTTTGGTAATAGTAAATAAATAAATGTCATGGACAAGACAGCAGCTGAGGTTGAGTTTCACACTGGCTCTTTCAGTAACTTCTTTTGCCCACCCAGCTTTTTGGCCATTTTTGTCTATCTTGAGTATAAAGAAGCAGAAATCAGCTCTGTCATGAAGCTGGACGTGACGTTGGCTCTGCCGCTGGGCATTTGTGCGATGGATTAACTCGGCTGATGCAGCGCTGGGCGCCTGTGCAGTGCTGTGTCACTGGCTTTGGGGGTGTAAATGTGTGAACGTGGCAGCCAGACTGCTTAAATCTTCAGTCGTGTTTGTGTCTGGCTACCCTCGGATGTCCAGATTTAATTATCCTCAGATAATTAGCAGTAATATATCAATACACTGCAATATGAATAAAAACTTCAGGGATTTGGGAAGTCTCGGGCACCTCTGTTGTGCCCTGACAGATGTACGTGCTGCCCATCCACGTGTGTGCCCAGCCAGCTCCAACCAGCCGGGGAATGATGTATCGTGCTGCCCGTGTAACAGCTCCCCTGTCCCAAAAACGGTAGCTATTTCTTCTTTCTTTTGTGTGTCAGGAATATGTGATTTTGTTGTCAGCACATTTTTTGTAATGAAAAGCAAATGGTATCCAATATGTCTTGGAGCAAACGTGCAAACAACAGCAAAATTATATGTTGTTAAGGAAAAGATATGTAACTTGTTTGCTGTCAATACAGCTCTTAATGACAGAGTACGGGGGAAATGTCCCCGGTGCTCACTGCATGTGTGCAGCGATATGTGTAGGGTTGGAATATGTGTCCATACGTTAATAGATAGATGTAGAAATACCGTGAGAAATTCAGTTGCATGGATTCGATGCGCAGCTGCTAGGTTTCACAGAGTTGGGAGTGTTGGTGGACCTCGCGAATAAGGATTGCAAATGATGCACACACTGCAAATCCCAGGCAGGTCTCTTCAGAGGGAAGGCCCAGACAGCTCCCTGAAATTACTGCTCTGCAATTTGCTGTCATTTGAAGTTCAGACAAGGACAGCAGTGCCCTAAATCACACGGCTCAACAACAACAACAACAAAAACCCCAAAACACTGCATTTGTGTGTGTGTACATGGACGTGTAGACTAGGTAAAGGAGCCCTCACTGTACTTGTGCACAGGGTCCCACTGACTTTGTCCACGCCACCACATAGAAATTCCTGAATTATCCTCAAACTGGGGTTGATTTTAAGCGCTTGTGTTATTCAGTGCAACTTGGGAGATGGTTTTTGTTCCAAAGCTGTCTCATTCTACGAAAGATTATGAATGATCTGCTATTCCTGTTGCCAGTAGGATTGTTCGTTCTGGCTTTGAAATCACCTAGAAGACATCTGGGGTAAAATCTCAGTGTTTTTGAAACACGCTGCAAAATTCCCATGGACTTCACAAACGTTAGATTTTCCCCAAATAGGAAAACTTACTGCTTGAAACCAGTATACATATTTTACACTAAGAGCTCATCACGCTAAACCTCACTCATGCAGTGAAATTTTGCAAAAAGTGAATAAAAAGGAGGATGAATACTTGAAAGGAAGCTCATGGGCCTTGCTTGAATGACTGCCCATAAATATTTGATGCCAGTATTTGTCCTGCTCTTGCTGAGACTCCTGAAGAGCATTTCCTCTGTGATCTTTACTTAGTTATTCCTTTCTCCTTTCTTCTCCCCATTTGTCGAGTGGCTCGTTTTCATTCCAGTTGTGAAAATGGAAGTCTCAAAAATGGAACTTCCTTTAGAAAATGATGATAGTTTTTTTTTTTTTAAAAAAAAGTGGAATCTATGTGTTTTGTTTTGTTTTTCAAAAAAAAAAAAAGCTATTAAGCTGTCTGTGTCTGCCCTCCACAACCTTATTTATACGCTACTAATATTTCTCAGTACAGCCAAGTTTCAGATAATTTCCCCCAAAGCCACCCGGTGTTTCACACACATCTGCAGGCTCCTTGGGGTTGTATTTCATTCCTTGTGAATAAAAACATGAGGGCATGAAAATTTCTCTCATCATCCCTGCTGAAAGCCAACCTGTCCATGTCACCCTTGTGATAAATTCAGCTGGGGAGAATCCGGTCCAGCTCATCTACAGGGGACTCGAGGTGTCGGCTTGTTTCCGAGGCTTTTTTTTTGTACCCTGTGTTTCTAATGGTGCCTGCGTGCAGCAGAGCCCAGCAGCCCCGAAATGATTCCCCAGGCGCTTGGAGCGGCAGAGTGCATCCCCCCAAGAGTTCTGTTACAGGTTTAGCTCCTAGTAAGGAGCTAAAAAGGTGAACTGAGATCTGCGTAGAGATTTTGTTTGAAAATATTTAAGTCTGATCTTCAAGCATGACGTTGAGCCTAGGAAAGCCAGAGTCCGGCTGCTGGTGCTGCTCTTTTACACAGCTGTAAGCTTTACCTTCAGTACGGGCACTGCCCATTTGCACACTTGTGGTGTGTGCTGGAAGCCGTAGACAGTGGGATGATGATGCTTGGTTGCTCCTTGCTGCCAGAACAAACCGCTTAAAAGGTGCTGAAACAAACAAGCACAAAGGTAGCTACATCAGGGAGGGACCGACCTTGCTCATTTGAGCTTCTGCGCGCTCAGATTTTGCTCAGCTGAGCCCTTACACACGCGGTGCTCTGTTGAGTGACAAAAAGTAGGAAATGACTAATTGCATAATTGCAGCTCATATTTTTTTGCAGCTGTGAGCTAACAGTGAGGGGCACCAACTGGGATGTGGTTCCACTCCTGCCGTAGCACGGATTGGCCTCCCAGCTCCCATTAAGCTAACCAGAGATGCACACGTAACGGCCCGTGCCCTGTAATTGGTAAGATGCAAGGGGGAATTGGGATCCAGAGTGATGGAGTGAGGTTTTTTTTTTTTTTAAAGGCATCCAAGGATTGCTGCTGTGTATACTTCTGGGGAAGTCAGGGCTTTTTGGTAGGGTAGTTCACATGAAATGTTAAAGTGTTTAATGCTTCTCTAGCATGACTGTTACAGTTGGTGGTCTTTCTAATCAAGAACGACATTAACTAGGGAGCTGGCTTTAAGGATGCACGCCGTTTCCCAGTGAGCTGAATGATATCTACACACATTCATTTGAAATGTACAAATGCAAAAATGTGAAAATTAATTCAGAATATCTTTGTGATCGTTTTTGAATAATTAAAAACTCTGTCACAGGCCCTTTCATTTCTCAGTTCCACCATTATGACCACTTCTCTTCCACGGTAAATTGTACAGAGACCTTAATCTGTGATACTGAAAGAATAGACTTTTAAATCAAAATAAGCGTAAGGAAAAAAAAAAAGAAGAAGAAGCATATTAATTGCTCCTTCTTCCTACAGTTTTTTTCTTCTCTTTCCTTCAGGCATTCCTTGCATAAAAATATCCATTCACCAACTGTTCACCAACTGTTCCTCCTCTCATTGCCCTACCTTAGTTTTCATTTTAAGACACCAGTGAATATTTGCTCTCCAGCCTCCCAGTCTTTGAAGTTGTCTTTAGGTTTTTAAAGGCAGAAATTTCAGGAGATACCGAGTGGCACCAGCGAGTTAATGAGCGTTTTCTGCAAAGGGGCTTAGGTGCTGCTGCACTCGCACCGTTATGGAACCGCTACCAGGAATCTTGCACCGACTGACCGAACTGGCAGCAGCGTATCCTCACCCCAGCATCCCTCAGCAGGCCGATTCCTCTCACTCCTGCTCTGCAGCAGCTGACACCTTCCAGCAGCATCCTGCCTGGCCGTGGGACCCAGCGGTGTCCTTCCAGGCTGGTGGCTGCCTTTGGCAGGGGAGGAGAACACCGCACTCGGAACGCGCAGCGCTGGAACGCTCACCCCTTTGTTCCGTCCTGTATTTCCTTTGCTAACGGTGAGCGGCAGAAAGAGGGGTCCTGGGGGTCCCCCGGGTCTGTAGGGACAGCCCTGGGGACGGCCGGAGCCGCAGCGGCGCGTTCGCTTCGTGTGCTATGCATGGCATGGGACGTGGGCCCATGCAGGAGGAGCCCCCAGAGCCCGTGGTGTGCAAGGAGCCCAGCGGTTGCAGCAGATGAAAAATCCCCACTTTTCTCCCTGTTATTTACATCTTGTTTTCCTGTGGCTATTTACGTTATTCTCCCCTTTGGAAACAGAGAAGCAGATTGAAAACTCGGGCTGTATCTATACCCATTAAAGTAGGTGTTCAGCCTGTACCAGGGAACTCATGCAACCATCTACTGAATTATGCACCAACACGCCAATTCCTCGTAGACTGTGGACGAGTGTAATAGATAGCTTCTGTTTGCAGCTGGGGGGTTGACTCTGCAGTTTCTCCTCTCGTTTCCATGCGGTGGGCCAGCTGGCCTTCTCCTGGAAGCTGGTTGGCATGAGCAGGGAACTCGGGAGGCGGCATTATTTATTTCCAGAGCTCCCTACCAAAGTTTTAGGGGAAAAAAAGATACCAAAAATGAAATATGATTTATACAAACCCTTTTCTTCTTCCTGGGAACAGGGCAGGAGTCCTAGCCTTAAAAACTATCAAGCCGTGCAGTGTTATGTCTGTGCTTCCAGAAAGGAGGGGAACAGGAACAAATGCTGCTGTCTCGTCTGCTTTTTGCTGCCCTTTCATTTTTAGGGGCTCCACCATTGTGTAGATCCCCGTGACAGCTTCTCTTCTGCTGGTAACACAGGCACAGGAATTGAATGAGACCTAAGGTCCATCTTTTCCAGTAGCTTGTCTCTGACAATATCCATTACAGTCTTTTGGGGTAAGCGTAAGAGCCATGTGGGAGGGAGATGGGGAATAATGCGATTCCCTGCATGGTCTCCTTTGGATCTATAATACTTAGAGACTGACCTAACCCCTGAGGCAGAGGGTTTAATATCCCTTCAGTTTTTTGCTGTCATTAATTATGACAGCGCTGGATGTCAGGAGTGGACGCGTTGGCTCTTTCGGTGGGTTTCCTCCTCCTTCAGTCTCCTGAGACGTGTGATCCTGCATGTAGCTGTCTGAGCAAAGCAGGACACGCTCCTCACAAACCAATGAATTACAGGCGCCTGAAGGGACCCTGCAAAAGTCTAACGTGCCCCCTCCTCGTCATTCTGTTACCTGATTATAAATAACCCAGCTTTTATGGGGGAGCCCAGAAGAACTTGCAAATATTCAAACATTTTTGTTGTGTCTTTTAGCTCTGTGGCTTAGTTTGGCCAATTTCAATATATTTCCTTATCTCTCTTGTGTAGGGGTTTTATAGAGCCCCTCAAAGGACCATTAACATGCTCCACGTAGAGATTATTTTATGTGCAGAATGAAAACCCTCACACCTCTACTTTTTCATGCATTGTTTTTAAAGCACTGATATATATGGGTAATTTTGGGAAGCTCTTAAATGGATAGGTGGGATTTGCTCATAAATCAGCTGTGCTTTGACCTGGTAGTTTGCTTCCTTCAGGAGCCCTAAAACGTGATAATATTTCAACATTTTTCTCCCCAGCATCCCACTTTCACGAGCAACTGAGGTATGTAAGAATCATCAGCTTTTATTAGGTGAATGGTTCAAACTTCTCTTCCAGTATTTTTTTCCACCTTGTGATTAGCAATGCTTCGATGTGTCTGCGTTGAGGTTTCAGATGCACCCCATTACCCAGCCATGTTCTCTCCTAATGAATGCAGTCACTTGAGTTCCCCATGCTTAAACGTGTAAGTGGCAAATGCAGCCTCTGTAGTGAGGTGCAGAAAATGTTGCTGTAAGACCTGAGATACTTCAATTTGGAGAACAGAGCAGAGGATATGGAGTTTTGTTTTTATTTATTGTATTGCTCTGTGCTTGTTCCGTGAGCCTGGTAGCAATATACTGTGTTTTACCACTTTGATTTAGAAGATGCTTTACTTCAGGAGTGTAATTACCCTTTCTTTAGCATTAGTTCATTCGCAGCGCACAGGGAGCTGTTCCCATATTTCTTCTTTTGTCCTTGTTGGTACTTTCTTATGTGACATTCTCTCGATTCATATGATCTCTGACCCTAGTGATGCACAAGTGGCTTCTGAGTCAAACTACAGATGAACCCTGCTCAGAACAGCTGCAAAAAATATTCTTTGTTTCATGAATTGTTTGATGCCATACTCCCCAGGGAAAGATGTTAGTTTCCCAAAACAAGAAAAAAATCTTGCTGCGAACAAAGGAGAGAAATTATTGAGCATCATTTTGCCACTGACAAAGAATGAAAATAATTTAAGCCTGGACATGAGTGACTTCATCAGAGCATGGCTTATTTTTCAGGGTGAGTGTGCATTCTGCAATTCAAACCACGGTTGAATATTCAGATTTTTTTTCATCCATGATTTCAAAATGCATTGAATGTATCTATTTTTTTTAAGCCGAAAAACATGCTTAACGGTACATTTTCTAAGGCTGTTGTTGGCTTCTAACGGGGAGTCGGTTTGTACTTTATCAGAATAGCAACACATGGCTAAACTAACAGGAGCTCCTTCGACTGTCTTACGCGTGCAGCTGCTCTGCTAGCGTTTGTGTTGAATTGCAGGGAGGTGATAAGGACCCAGCAACCGTTTCATCCAGGTTTCCATTACGGAGTTGGGTTTCAGCAGCATCCCTCTTCCCTCGCGCTATTCCCTTGTAACCTAAAAGGAAAAAAAAATAAATAAATTGTGCTTCAACTCTGGTTGACCGGATCCTTGCCGGCAAAGAGCAACCTTTCAGATAACCTCAGCAAAAATGAACAGGTTCCTTAGAGATAGAAAACCTCCACATTGGTTCTTTAATTGTTATTTTTCACTTCTTATTTAATGCTCCTGTGTCCCCTCCTCGCAGCCCATCCAGTTACTCAGTTCTCTCACGTACAAATCATGAACAGATGATGGCTCCTGCCATTCCAATGGCATCTTCCAGGGCTGGGCGCAGACACGGCGCGAACATCCCCCCAGGGAGCGTAAGATGCTCCCGATTCATTGCTGAGCTCCGGGATGCCATCTGCGGTTCCCAGCACTCCGTGCCCTTTCGGGGCAGCCACACATCCAGCACAGCAAGTTAATCATGTCTGTCTGAAACTTTCCTTTCCCAAGTCAGTAATTCATTACTGTGGCCCACAGAGTTCAGCATTTTGGTTGGGAGCTGTTTTGATAAATTAGTGACGGGCTTTATTTAGTAGATCTTTGAAAAGTGAGGAAGCTTTGTGCCAAACAAAGAAATTTCAGCACAGATACGTGAAAAGATGCATTAGGACCTAACGTAAGGATTATGCTTGCTTTGGCTGTTGACTTTGCCTCAAAACTGTGCTTCTTGCTGATTTTTTAAAATTGTTTTTAGAGGGTGCTGCTGATGTGAAATTTACTTGATTAAACTCAACTGCAGCTTGCGTGTTTTGGAAGTATAATTACAAGGCAGCAGTGCCTGCATGTGCAGCCTGCCTCTCTGGTTAGGTACCTGCCTCTTTCCTTCTGGCTGGTCCACAATGAGATCTGCTGGGTGGCCACAGCAGCTGACCGATGCTGGTGGGCATCCCGTTAGCTGCTTCCTGGGGTTGCTCATTATTTCCCTTCCCGTTCTGCTGGTACTCACTTTCATTAATACCATACAAAACCAGACAATCATCTCGGGGCCCTTTTGGTCATCCCAATGAAAATGAAGCCACAGCTGTGATACAGTCCAGTGCAAGGTGTGTGACTGCAGTAGGGAAGGCAGTTGCTGCTGCATTAACATGCCTGGTCCATAATGGCAGAGGGCTGCACTGGCCATC
Source organism: Heteronetta atricapilla (assembly GCA_011075105.1). Classification (NCBI taxonomy): domain Eukaryota; kingdom Metazoa; phylum Chordata; class Aves; order Anseriformes; family Anatidae; genus Heteronetta; species Heteronetta atricapilla. The sequence continues at coordinate 27,699,052 of CM021738.1, read as the reverse complement.
AGGAGCCTCTGGTTTGCTTCTGTCTTGCAGGGAGGGATCGTTAGAGTCGCATGAATAATGGAAATCAGAGACAGAAAAAAGCCTATGAGGGTATTTTATCTATCTTCCTGCCAATATGAAATTCCCTTTCTTCAATGCATGTTCTGCAGTTGTGTTCTGTTCCCCGACAAAACGCCTGTGCTGAAATTCCCAAAGAACTGTGTGGGGTGTGATCCAAGCACGGCTGGGGTCAGCGGCGGGGCTCCCACTGAGTTCAGTGGCAGCTGAATCAGGACTGGAAAAATGTGAACACATCTTTCCAGGTGGCTTCTGGCATGTGGGGTTTTCATCTGTAAATCAGCAGGAGCCGTACGGGGTCTCTCTGTGCAGATACTGTAGCTGCAGAGCAATTGCACGACTGGGATGTGCCCAATGTTGGCAGCTCGAAGGCAGATGAGCTGAAAGCGGCTGCACCCACGCTTCCTATTGATAATTCATTATTCTTTCACCTTCAGAAAATATTTTCAGATCTGTTCTGGTAAAAAGGCAACAGAAATGTATTTTAGGACGTTGTTCTGGAGGGGTTGCAGCTTGGCTCCACAGCTGCTGTGTTAGTTTTGACTTGTAAGGAGCAGGCAGCAAGGTAGGAACGGGGTCCGGGGTGCAGATGCCTGTCCCATGTCCTGTTCCTCTGGGGACACCCTGAGTTTGAGGAAGGTGTCAGAAATTCTGCAACATCTCTGGAAAATTTGTCTGAAAGCAGGGCAGTCATCAATTGTCTGGTAACTCAGTACAGGCTGGAATGAATAAGGACGTTTTACACCAGAAAAAAAAAAAAGTGGAAAAAAAAAAAAAAAACATTAACTGCAGGGGACAACGTTGGGCTGCCCATCCTGCATGGAGGCAGCCACCTATGGATGCTAAAGTGTGCAAGAGCTGATGCAGATGTCTGTGATTTAGAGATTTGAATAACTCTCCTGCTTGCCAATAGCTCTTATGCGCGGGGATTATCCACCCTCATGGATAACAGTATTGTTTATAGGATGTTGAAGTAGGGAAGATCAGGTAACCTTGAGCAGTGCTCCAGCTCCCGAGACAAGGGACAACAGATGGTTTCTTTGGTTAACTCCCCAGCCCTCTCCTTTGAGGGCTGTGCTCCCTTTCCAGATTCCTCAAAGCCGCCTGGCCACAAACCGTGCTTGGTACACAGAACATCCTCCGACTTGGAAATCACTCCATTGGCTGAGCAACTTCTAAGTTTACCAGCCCAAGTGGCAATTTTGCTCCCACACCGTGAACCGTGGGCATGGTGTGTGGTTGTGTAGGTAGACGTTTTCACTAAGGTGATAAATAATTGATAGATGCACAAACTGGAGCTTTATGCTGTCAGATGTAAAACAATATGGGCTATAATACTGCTATTAGGCTTTTTGGCTGAGATCATGCACAGTGTCAGCTTTGGTTTATGTATCTTCCAAAGCAGCCTCTCAACAGACTCAGTGGTTGTGAAAACACGTTCTTGTGTTGGTTCTTTACTTCAGTATTCTAATGATTTTGTCAGAAAATGTAGTTGTTTAAAGAATTCTAAGAGTTTATCCTTACTATGCTAATAAATTGACATTTACAAACAAGAGACATACATGTCAGTAATGAGATCAGTAGCTGTAAAATAATTCCTATTTATCTCGTCTACTAGTATCGCTCAAAGAAGGCCCCGGGCTGCCAGGCTGCAATAACATAAATACCAACTGAAGAGGCCCAGTCAATAAAGCTCACTGCACACACACTCCAGACGTAATTAGTTACTCTCTCCGTTCCTGTGGTGTTACCTATGGATTATATCTACGGACTGGGCCTCCCAGAAATGTTTCCCCTCTGCTTTTTTTCCTCAGGGAGGTCAGAGGGTGGCTCCCACCCTTGGGCGGGGGACGCCGGCCTACCGACGTACCTGCTGCTGCGGTCACTGCCGCCCCGCTGTGAGGCCTTTCCCCGGGGATCCTCCGTGGCCATTTGGTCAGGTTGGTCCCCACATGCCTGCTCTTTACACCCGACCTCGAAGCAGCACCACTTTGAGGGGGATTTCAGCGCGTTCTAGTCCTTATCTGAGCGCCCAGGAGAGAGATGTGGATATCCTATTAGGATAGCATACAGGAGCTGGAGTCATACAGAGATTACTTTGGAGCTCTCGCTCTGTCTAAAAAACGCAATAACCGATTTCTAATTACGTTTCTCGTGTGGCGGGGTTGTAGGTTTTCGGCAGCCAGGCAGGGAGCGAGGCAGCGTGAGGCTCCCCTCCTCCCTTTGTAGTGTGCTGACGGGGGACGTCAGCCTCCTGCTTCTCCCTGCTATCAAACTTGAGGCTAATTATCAACGGGGGTCCGTGTTGCGTTTCTTTCTAAAGCAGATTTCAAGGCCATTAAATCCAACGTAGTGAGTAGCTGAACCTTCAAGGAGGGAAAAACAGACAACAAGGATCTGTACCCTAAGTTTGATTTAGCAGAAATAGGGCTTTCAAGTTCTGTTTGCTTACCTTAGCAGACACACACGAGCAAGAAAGTACACAGTGGAGTGCAAAAATAATGAACTGAGAAAGAATGTGCCACTGAGGGGAGCGAATAGCTTGAATAAGAGTGAAAAAGTCTCAGTTTTCTGAGGTTACGGCTGGTGTACTATGTAAATTTAACATCTTTGGAAGTGGAAAAGTGTGAACATTCTGTGGTACATTAGACCAAGCCTTATAGGCCATATTAGCTCATTTTCAAGTAAATTTAATTGGAGAAACTTTGGCAAACCATACCCTGCTGACACCTGCAGCTGCGTTAAAACTGAGATGTCTTAATAGAATGCAAACAGTTTGAAGGTACAATTTATTTCACTGCAAATCAGAGGAGTGTACAGGTAAAAAGCTTTGCACTTCCCTGCAAAAGAGTTGTGAGTGCCCGGAGGAGCAGCCGGGGCTGTACACCTCGCTGAGCAGCGGCTGTGCCTTTGCAGAACAGCGCCAGGAAACCAGGGAAATCATATCTAGGGCTGCTGTATGATATCAACAGTGCTTGAGCGGGTGCAGAGAAGGGCGACGAAGCTGGTGAGGGGCCTGGAGAACAAGTCCTATGAGGAGCGGCTGAGGGAGCTGGGCTTGTTCAGCCTGGAGAAGAGGAGGCTCAGGGGCGACCTTATCGCTCTTTTTAGGTACCTCAAGGGAGGCTGTAGCGAGGTGGGGGTTGGCCTGTTCTCCCACGTGCCTGGTGACAGGACGAGGGGGAATGGGTTTAAGTTGAGCCAGGGGAGTTTTTAGGTTAGATGTTAGGAAGAACTTCTTCACTGAAAGGGTTGTGAGGCACTGGAACAGGCTGCCCAGGGAAGTGGTGGAGTCACCATCCCTGGAAATCTTCAAAAGACGCTTAGATGTAGAGCTTAGGGATATGGTTTAGTGGTGGGCTGTTAGCGTTAGGTTGGAGGTTGGACTCGATGACCTTGAGGTCTCTTCCAACCTGGAAATTCTGTGATTCTGTGATTCTGTGATATCAGCTCCTATCCTGCTTGCTCATTGTCTGCTGGGACGCCCTGAGCCCTGTCCACCCACTCCAAATGCCTGAAGCATGAAGACTTCCTTTAGATTTTTTTTAGACTTGTTTCTTAAACCAAATGGCTGCGGAACTGAGCAATTAGTCCTGGCATTATTGAAGTGCCTCTGCTTGCTTGCTTTCATTTTCCCTACTTATCACCCTAAATATTAGGATAGTTTACAGGCTGGTTTGCAAAACAGTATGAGAGATTGTAAGATGATAATTTTTTAATTGGTCTGAAGCACCTCACGATTCTGCCTAGAGAGAAGATGCCTAGGAGGGAATCTGCGATGGATGCTATCGTTCCAGATGGTGGAAATAGCTTCCAGAGAGTCAAAAAATAGTACGGAAATGTTGGACTTTTCCAGGGAATGCTTTCTGCTCCAGGCCAGTGCTCCAGCATTAAGTCTGCAATGCACGAGCAGTGCATTTACATCCCCAGCCCTTCCTTCTGTGAGGAGATCCAGATCCAGGAGGCCTGTGCACGACTCGCCCGCTCTGCCTAGCGCTACCTGGAGGCTCTTGTTCCCTTCTGTCAGCACAGGAATGACCTTCTTCAGGATCCTTCCATTCCCCAGGACGTTTTAAAACATTAATCGGTGCCTTGTACAGCACTCTGTGCCAGGAAGTGCTACAACACAGGCTATTTGCTCCTAAATCTACACTTGACAGAAGAGCAGCAAGCAATATATATCCTCATGTAGCCGCACACACGCACACTCACACCTCTGTGGCTGAGCGGGTTATTGCTGTGTTCCTGTTAGCCTGCCTGGCTGTTCAGTTTAACAGCTGCACACAGGAAATAATAGCAGTAGGGAATGTTTTGCCACTTGAAGGACCCTCAGTAGCAATTTGGGGCGATCCCGTCCCAGCACCTGGCCACATGTCGGGGGAACGGCCGCTGCTGTCCAAAGGCCGTCATCCCAAAGTGCACGTGTTGGCACTTCACGCAAGTTCAGTGCTCCTGTGGCAGCCCAAACCTCTTGTTGCTGCTGGATTTGCTCTCAGAAGTTGTTTTCTTGTGTTGTTAAATTTAATTTTGGTGTTTTACTGTGCCACAGAAGGCGTTCTCTGCCTTCCTGCCGGGGAACACCTTCCTGTGCAGTGCTGGCTGGCTGCAGGCATCCCAGGGTGAGAGCAGAGCTGCAAATCAGCCTTGTATCTCCTGACAGGTTTTATGAAGAGAATGGAAATGTCGGTTCCTTGATCTCCCTCTCTCTCCTTCCCCTCTCCTTGGACAATGCACTTTTTTTTTTTTTTTGGCAACCGGAGATCCTTTCCTGTGATTTATCCCCCAGCCTGAAGGCCGGTGTGGTCACATTCTTAAAACCTGAAATATCTCACAGAGGACTTTGCAACGTGTCTGCAAATCCCCTGCTGCTACCGGATCGGTGCAGCTGGGGGCTGGCAGCGGGCTGCTGCCTGCCTGCCGTGGGTCTGCCCCTGCTCAGCCCAGGAGCCAAGTCCTGCTGAGCCAGGGCAACCCCGACATCCCGGACAAGCTTCATTTAATGCGCTGATGAAATGCTCCGACAGAGCCAGCCAGCTAATGCAGCGTAACTAAGGTGTGCTGAAGGGCCCTGCAAAGCGTGGCTTGCCTCTAATCCGCTGGCAATGTGCTGAGACCCTGTAACACCAGGAATTACGTGGGAAGGGGGTAACAGCCCCGTGCCAGGGGAGGCTCGGAGCTAGTGCCCGGGATCATGTAGTTTGGAGGGTTTGGAGAGGTGAATTGCTGCACGTGAAGGCCCCCAGAGGCGCACGGGGACGAGATGCTCCCAAACGGCTCTCGGTGCAGAGCACCCAGCCAAGTGAAGCAGGCTGACGACCTGTGTCGGCTGAGACCAAGAGATGAAGTATCCCACCCAGGCTGGCGCTGCCTCCACATCAAGCGTTTTCTGCTCTTTGTCCAGACAGAAAATTGGAAAATGTCAGCTTTGTTTTCTGATGAAAATTCATTGTCTGCCAGCTTTCCTGAAAGCCCTTGGTAATACCTAACCCAGCCTGCATCAACGCGAGTCCTAAAATACAGCTTGTGGAAAGGAGAAGTGGCGAGGAGATCAGCTGCTCCCTTCCTGGAGGTGCTATTACTCTTCCCGCCCCCCTGTGGGTGCCGTACGCGAGTGTGGCAGCTTCTATTGATAAAGAACGCCGTTTCTCCCCAAAGAAGAGGAATTTATTATTTTTGCTACACGGGGAACCTGGCGTCTGACAAGTATTTCCTCCTCCCAACCTCTGTTCTCCTGTTTTGTACATAAATATAGTGCCTGCGCCCTTCCAGATGCCCCAGCTTCTCTGAAAAAAACACCGGGTTGTATACATCAAATTGGCCCATGCATTTTTAATGCACTGCTATTGACTGGATTCGGGAAACATAAGGATAAAACAAATCGCTGTACTACGAAGGAAAAAGCCATTTGGCCAAGTGCATCTGCTCACCTTTGATTTATTTCCACAACTTTCTCCTATATTTTCTGTCTATTCCCTCCCCTTAAAAATAATCTATTAGTCTTCTAGTATTTTGGCATTTGCATCTGCAGTCTGCTGCTCAGCCTGTTCCATATTCACATTCCTTTGATATATACATGGGAAATAATGACCCAGAGCTGAAATACTAGCTAAACCTGGTTTCTGATATAATCCCCATGGTATTTAATTTTACTTTCTCAGGCATCTAAAATGATGGGTTGTGTGATTGGTATCTAAACGTGTAGCAGTGGATCTTCGAGGAGCTAAACACTGTGCTCAAGCTGGGAGCCTGAAGCCTGGCTGAACAGAGCCCTCCAGACAGGCGAGCGGCGTGCTGCTCGCTCGGCGCAGGGGGGAGAACCCCAGCCTTAAAATGCTGCTCGGAGAGATGCCGCGGAGGGAACGCAGAGATCCACCTTGCAAAAACCTGCTGCCTGCCGAAGCCACCCAGATCCACGTTGCAAAAACCTGCTGCCTGCCAAAGCCGCCCAGCTGTGGGTATACGGCCGTCCAGCGAGTGCTGTGGGACATACTGGGGAAATAGGAAAGTTTGGAAAACACGTGTATGTGATTTGGGAGGAGAAGAGATCTTGCTTCTTCCAGAAGCCAAACTAGCTCCGCTGTAACGGAGCGGAACAATCGCCACCTCTCTGCTGACAGCCTGACTCTGCTAAAAGCCTCTGGTAACAAGCACTCATCCTGATGAGCCCTCCGTGCGAGGGAAAAAGCGTGAAACACAAATCCCAGTAATCCTTGGCACGCTGAGGTGGGCAGGTAGGGTCCAAGTGGCTGCATCGCTACACAGCACCCCGTGTGCCTGCTGGCATTTTGTCTGAATTATGTGTGTGACTGTTAATTGCTCAGGCAGGAGCTCATTAGGGACATGCTGGGGAGGTCTGTCTGAGAATGGGGCCCTCGGTGAATGATGGCACAAGGAAGCAGATCTCCAACATACCAGGGAAGCAGATCTCCGGTACACCAGTCCTTCCCCGTAGCTGTTGGTGTAAGCAGGTAAGGTGGATAAAGGTGAGGCAGGGAAAGAACAGAACGGGGAATAAATAGTCTTGTGCACGTCAGCGCCTGGGGACAACAGGTCCTCGTCTCTCCAGTCTGCTCCCAGTGCGCTGTCCCAGACCACATGCTTTTCCCAGGAACAAACACGAGGATTGTGTCTTCCCATCTGTAAATAAACACAGCCTGGTGCTCCCCTGTGTTGTGTTGCTGCTACGAGGCTGCGAGGCTTGTGCTCCGCATAAAATTCCTGTCGGCAGCATAATGAAGAGTGACAGACACAGCCACGTCAGGCCCTGTCACACTGCACCTTTTTGTGGTGGTGGTTTAAATCCACCAACAATATTGCTGCGGCTTCACAAGGTATTGATGCTTTTTAGGCTAATGGGAATGGTATGGGTTGTTTGCAGCTGCCTTTTAGGAGCAGGTGTTAGCACTGTGGGGCTGGAAAATGGGCTCTCGGCACCATGAGCATGGTGCTGGCATGGGACTTGTGTGGGATCCTGCGCTGGGAGCCAGTCTGGGTTTAAGTGATGGATATATAACTCTGTGGCATACTTAAAGAAACATATTCTGTCTGTCCTTAGTGTTGACCCGAAGCCAAAAGAGAAGGGTTTTGGCAGATTTTTGTGTCTAGAAACTTCAGGAAATAATGCTCTTTAAGATATTTCTTTTAATAAGCTTATGTGGAAAAAATCGAAAAACATACTTTGATGTCCTAAAGTATGAAATCTGAATAGCTTACTAGGGACTAAATTCTCTTCCTTGACTGTGGAGAGAGGCGAGGTTTAGGAACATCTTCAGATCAAATAAAATAGGGTCGGCTTTGTGATGTAGCTGTTCGTTGGCGTGGAGGGGCCAGGAGTTCAAGCTCCGAGTTGAGCATTTCTCTTACCAGCTGCTGTTCCCACAGGGCTGCAGGGCTCATATTTTAAACACAGCCCTAGAGAGAGGCTGCAGACCGGCTGCAAGGGGAGGCCAGCGGTTAGAAAACCTACCCATGATGTTTGATTAGAGCAAATTAAAGCACAGCTTTCTCCGTGATTTAACTCAGGTACTTCTGTGAAGTAGAACTAAAAGCACTTCTGCGGCTCAGGAAGGTGTTTTGAGCGTTAAAGACACCCCAGACCGGAGTTTAGGAGGTGTTTAGATGCCTGAGGATTCAGTTAAGCAATTTGGAAAATCACCCAGGCTTCCCAGGTGCCCAACTTGTTGGCTTCGCCGAGCGTTTCATAAGCTGCTCAGCCAGAATCGACTGGCACACCCAGACCCGGGGACCCGGGGAGATTTTCTCTTTACGGAGTGATTTTCAGAGGTAGCTTTAAAGATTCTTCATCTGCGGCGGTGAAGGGAACATTTGGGAAATGGCTGTAAAACATTGTTAGACAGCTTCTGCAGTTTATTAATATTCGTTATGCTAATCCACGTGAAAAAAGCTCTGAAGATACCTGCTTATGAGCCTAAATACCGACAAGAGTGTCGCAGCTGGCAGGAAACTGGGCATACGAAATCTCTGGCCTGACCTTTGAATAACCCTAACGCTGGAATATTCAGCTTGTTGTACACGGTCTACTTTAATTCGGGTTAGAAGGAAAACGGCGTGTCCCCGAGCAAAAACCTGGCCAGGTGGGAAGGGCTGCAGCTGGTGCGTGTCACCAGCTTTGTTCCGAAATCAGCTCATGGGGAAGGCGGCTGTGAAGCACGTGGGGTCGTGGCCCTTTGTATGCGTTTACCAGAAAGCAGCTTCTGAATCACACAGAAACCAGATGATAGAAAGGATGCTCTAAGCCTTTGGCTGTGATTTGGCCACGGTACTATGATGGTAATACTGCTCATATCCAAACCATCTTATGCTGAGGAGACGTATTAATCTATCCCCAGCATTAATACTTCCACATTTATGGTGGATTCTGTTTGCCTTTGGCTTATGAGCAAGGTGCAAAGGAGATTTATTAAGGCAACTGAGTTTCAGTAGAGTCTTCACCTTGTTGGTTATTGTCCACAGGCAACAGTCCATCCTTTGTGTATAGCCAACGTCCCCCAAGCCTTGCCTGCCTTCTCTGAAGGCACTCACAGGAAGACAGCCTCATCTCTTCCTCAACCCACAGCCGAATGTCACGCTTACCCAAGGTAGGACTGTGCTTGGCCAAAATTCACCAAAATGTAGCTTGTGAAGAGGAAGAGACCCCAGTGTTGGGCAGAGGGATCACCCCTTTCTGCTTCCAGTGGGCCAGCTGAGCTCCCATCTTCCAGGTGCGTTAGGTCGGGTGGAATGCACCCAGGTCTCAGACACTTGGGCGAATGATCCCTTTTTGATGCTGTGCCATGAGGCCCACCTGTGCTTCCTTCATTGACGTAGCTCGGGTGGCTGTGGCAGTAATGGGACGGCACAGCAGGCTTTACCGCAGGCCGTAAAGGCATTTCCAGCATCCCTGGATGTGTTTTTATGTACCTAAATAAGCCTCTGTACCCGTGTTTTTATTGCTGTGGGATGCTGCTGTTCGAGGAGTGCTTTACTTCTGCTTTTACGCCTCGTCCATTGCATCTGCCTTTCAAGTACCTTTATGACCAGACAGACCTACAGGGGTGCATGCAGAGTGCGGCATTGAACCTGTCCCCTCATCCTTAACCTAGGCAGTGGGCCATCCCTCTTCTTACTTACACATGAACTATGTTATTTTTCTTCTTTTATTCATCAAAATGGACACAGAGAAGGAAAGCGGCTTGTCCTGTTCCTGTCTGAAGCTGGAATAAGAACTTGCTGGCCTGTTTGCTAGCCCATAGCCATCCCTCCTCAGAGCTCACAGAGCACAGAAATATGAACACTTTGTTTCTTCTTTATGGCTTTAATTATTGTGTACACTGGGCAAGGTGATAAGTGGATATCTTTGTGTTAAAGCAACTAATTAATGTGTGGAACTTTTGTTTATTATAGAGCTTTGCATAAAGCTACTCTCAGCTGTAATGGAGTTCATAAAATACGCGCTGTAGATTCACCATTTTAGAGACAAAAAGATGAGGTGCTGCTAAGGGCCATCCGTGCGTGTTGACTTCTTTTGGTCCTACATACATCAGGAAAATGAGCCGAGACCTGTAGCCAGAGGACTGATTGCAGCTGAGGTGCGTGGTTTAATCTCACACGTTCAGGATGTCTTGTGAGCCAAGGAAGGCTATCAAGATACAGCTTTAATTAACATTTGCTTTTTAGATAATGTGCACAGTTTATTTTGGCAAGAGTTCATTGAATATGAAATTCCTATAATTAAGATACTTAAACCTGCAATATTTTGTTTTCTGCAGAATTTTTTTTCCAAAATGGCATAAATTCGGCAGCGTTTATTACCCAGCAGACAACTATTACAAGAAATAGCAATTTCTCCCACTGCTTTTTTTAAGTCTGCTTCTAACCTCTTGGTTTTGATGCCTTCTTAGGCAGTATTTCCTTTCCAAAACTGTGCTTGAGCAGTCACAGAATAAAAATTAAGGAGAGAAGATATAAATGTTAAGTGCCTGTTCCTAAGATAATTAAATACAAACCTTCTATTAATACGTTTTAATACACACGCCTGAATTGACTCATCCCTGTACCACGTGCACAGCCCACCAAATGGTGTAAATCAGCCAGTCATCGCGGGCATGAAGCAGCCAGATTCTTACAATGATTTTACATATTTAGAGAGATCCAAAAGCTCCTGTCAGAGGTAGTGTCAGCCGCCTGCTGTACGGGGAACGAGCAAAGATAGGTATGAGAAACCTTTCTGGCTGTAGGTGGGGATCTGAAAGAATTTGTGATTCCTGGATGTTCTCCTTATTTCTTCTGGTTCTAAAAAGGAATTCTCCTGAAAACTTCTTTGTGCTTTACATTTTGTTGTCACAGATCTGTACGGTGAAGCTAGAAAGCTCTAAAACCGAACAGAAATGGTGGGTGAAACAAGGAGACCTCATTTCTTAGCCCTGTACGTCAACAGGTTTTCACAAGAAGCAGCGTTGTTAAACAATGCCAATAAAAAGGGAGAAAGCCTGGTTGTATTGGGAAGGGTTAGGAGAGAAGAGAATGATAAAATCACCGCTCAGAGTGATTGCTGGAAAAAAGTGGAATTGCTGGAAAAGTGGATTGCTGGAAAAAACTCAGGTGGCTGCTTCTTCCCTGGGCTGTTAAGTAGCTTTAGCTCCCTTCTCTGCAAGGAATTGGCCTGTCCCCTGTGTCTGCCCCCACAAATTAGCCCAGATCTGACTCTTTTTGGGCAGCTTAGCCATTACGTTGAGCTTGGAGATAGGTGAATGAAGCTGGAATTGTGTCCTCCGAGCAAGGAGGGGAGGAGCTGGGCAGGCTCTACAGGCAGATGCAAACCTCTGCAGGGAGCAGGCAGAAGGGAGGCTGTGCATTTATCCACACCGGTGCCAACATTTTAATGAGGGTCCACAAATGGAAATCTAAAGTGCCCACCAAAAGGCTGTGGGAATTATTTTTCTGCTGTCAGCGTGACAGCTAACAGGCCTATAACCAGCCAGGGAGTATATGGTTTTTTAAATGACTGTCATGTATTGTTCGCAGAAAATAATGTAGTCCTTTCACAGGTTCCATGTCCCTACAGTAGGCGTTTATCATTAGCTGCTGCGACGTACATAATCGCCCGTTCATTTTGGGGTCTTTCCTCCCATTCATTCTGTTGTTGTACATTAGAGAATATCTGAAACTGTGTACTTTTAAATCCAAACAATTGCTCCTAAGAACACAAGAAAATCCGTCATTTTGTATGCTGCTTGGAAAAATGGTAGCACAAATTCTTGATGTCTTTGCCATGTAATTCTAGCCTTTTTGCTCTGGCTTTACCCATATGTTCGCGTTCTTGCTCAGCTCATTTTTATCTGTATTAAATGTGTTTACATTTACTTCCATTGCAGGCTCACCTAACTGGCTTGCTGGGGCTTTTCATGGTGCGTGAGAAGGAGCTGTGCTCGCCACACGCTGCACCCCATGTATCCATCTCCAGGTGCGTGGACCAGGCAGGCAAGACTCGGGGAGTGAGGAGGTGGATCGCTTATAAGCTAATGGGTTAATCACGGCCGCGGACTGGCTCTAGCAAGCTCCGTGCCTTTGTAGCTCCAGCTGGGAAATTGTACAAGATGGGTTTGCTCAGCCACAAACACGCTCACACAAAGGAGACAAAAATGAAAACCAGAGATAAAAGAAGCAGTGTATTAGCTTCACAGAATGCCGCGATACAAAGGTTTCAGGAAACCATATTTTGAAGAATTAAGAAATTTTTAGGAGGTAAAGTGGGATGGCTGGAAGGGATATGTGGAACAATCGGCGATTGCTGTGCCTTAAAGAGGGGCTTCTCAGAGGCTGAGGCTGAACGTGTATGTTAAAACAGCCAAAGTAGTGAAAGAGGAATAAAAAGCTGAGTTAAATGAGAAGGGACAAAGATAAGCTAGAGTTCGTGTCAGCAAAAAGAAGAGAAAGAAGCTCCCTTAGAAATAATCTGAGGAGGTAAAGGAGGCTCAGAAAGGAGAGCAGGCCTGTAATAAATGAAGAGAAGGGGCTGTTAAAATAGTAATTGGAATGGCTAAGGTGCTAAAATCCTTAAACATTTCCGTAACAAGGAAAAGGATGAGGATCTGGCTCCAGGGGATCGGTGTCAGTAGCCCTCTGGTTTTGATGGGCCAGCGTTTCGCCCAGGCAGAGTGGTGACGTGGGGTTGTGGCAGCAGCAGACTTACTGGGAAGACTGGTGGCACTGAATGGGGACGTACGTGACAGTGGGTGAGGAGGAGCACGGTGACAGCCCTGCAGCCTTGCAGGGACCGAAGAGATGAGCTGGTGACCCTCCGTGGAGCCGGGGAAGTGCTGATGCTCCTGTCTGGCTGTCAGAGGGCAGCACTACCAGCCTTGATCTAATTAGCACCTTCTGAAGCGGCAGCCGGGGCAAGGCAACTGGGTGTCTGTGTTGGAAGTAATTGAGAGAGTCTACAGGGGTGCTAAAAGTGTGACAATACGGCTAAGGTGGCTCTGAGGGGGAGCTTCAGCTGAAGGGTGTAAGAAAACGGGAGAATGTGTGCCTGCTGCAGCCTGGCATGCTCAGCTGACGGGGCTTGCTCTTTTATTTTTTTTTTGTTGTTGTTGTTCTTGAATGTAAAAAGAAGCCTTTTTCCCCCATTTGAAGTAAGGCTTTAAAGACAGACACACTTGCGTTGGCCTTCTGTAGAGGAACGAATTTCACCTGCAGGGATTTAATTAGTAGTCACTGCGTAAACAAAATGGGGAAATTACAGTAAAGTGGAGCTGATAAAATTGGAGAAATTGGGGGTTACCTGGTGAAAAGCTAATAGGCTATCAGTTCGAGAACAGTATGCAGAGTGATTCTGGCAGTTCCATTTGAAAAATAACTTTTATCATTAGTAAAATAAATGGAGCTAAAATCACTAACGTTAGAAAGGTAATGAGAGAACGCTAAAAGAACACAAGGAATAAACATAAGGAATAAATCCCACCAAGAACACGTGCTGCGGTTTTAAACAGAATCACGCCCATTTTGGCAGCAGGTAATGCAATTAATGTCATAAATTTGGATTTTTCCAAAGCACTTGATATTGTATTTCAAGAAATCCACTTGACAAATTAGTTTAGTGAGGCTTGCAATGTGAAACATGGCCAAGAGACTGCACACCAGAAGCCGAATGATGGATAGCCAAGTATTGCAGTCAGGAGAGGTATCTAATGGGGTTTTCTGGGAAAGGTTTCAGGTCCGGTTTTATTTAACCTCTTCATTAATGAGCCGGGAGAGGGAGTAAGCTGCAAATTAATGATCTCTGTTTGAGAAGATTTGCAGATAAAAAGGAACAGAAATAAGGAACGTGGGCAAAAAGGTAACAAAACGCCTTCACCTTAAACACAGCAATGCAGATATTTGGACAGATACACACGGCTAGCCGTGAACGTACAGCTGGTACTGAAATAATAGACCTAGAGGGCAATAGAAGGAAACAAATTAGATGTGTTTGCAATGAAGTGTGCCAATATGAAAAATAAATATGAATTTGAGTTGCATTTGGCAGCAGTTTGTCGCAGCACAGGGATATGACAGTATGAATCTAATCGCTTAAGACATTGGGTGGTGAGATGGGAGGAAGTATTAAATCTACATTGTGAAAAATAATCTTGTACGGCACGTGGATGGACAAGAGGATGTGCTGGTCATTTACTGTACTCTGCATTTCTCTAAAGCCAAGCAACAAATAGTTTTAGGCTGGGCTTGTTGTGCCATAAAGCTATAGAAAATGCAAATCAGAAGATAACTTACACAGATGACAAAAGGAATGAAAAAGAAGAGGAAGAATCACAGAGCTTGATGCTTGGCACATGCAGTTTCCAGCTCTAGTGAGGAGGGGAAAAAAAGACTGACGGAGGGTTTGTTCCCATGATCTGCACTTTGGTGCTTCTGCACTGGTGAGCAGTGGGATGTGGTGTCTGGAGGAATTGGGAATATGGAAGGAAAAAAAGACAGAGGAAAAAAATATCAAATGCAGCCTAACAGTAGTATTTGGGGGTTCTTTTAATCAGGTTGCAAAACCTCTTTGTATGATTGCGGAGGGTGCAGGGTTTTCTGTGAAACAGGTGCTCATTAAGCTAGGCTGGTGTAGAGACAGGCTTGATAACGAATTTTTTTGGAGGGGGAGTGGGCAGGGATAAAATGAACTAACTAACAGTTCTGGGCGAATGTTAGCTCAGAGTGCCCATCAAAGCCCAGAAAACATTATTTTTAGTTGGAGATGGCCAGAGAGCGTGAGCTCCCCTTGTTCTCTGCAGAGGGGCCGGGTGCTAATGAACACGCTGCTTTTGGAGGATGGAGAAACAACAGCCAGCACGCTCCCTGCTTTGTACTTCCCAGCTCTTTTCATCAGCAGGTTGCAAGTGTTTATCCTGATACTTCATTAAGGGCAGTAATCTGTTGAGCAACAAGCAAGCTTGCAGTTCAGCTATCGTCTTTGACAGGGACATGAACAAGCTGACAGAAAGGGATCCCGCTGTAGGTTTTGTGACCACAGGGGTGAAGACTGAACAGATTCAACCTGGATTTTCGCTGGGAAGATACCTAGTTGTTCTTGGAGCTGCTGTGATTTAAGGTTAGCCATATTTTCCTTGAGGAGAAATTATTCAAATTCCTGTATAAGCTATCCTTGCTGCTTCTGGTCTGACACATGCAGCTCAGTCCTGGTTTTGAGAATGGATTTATTATTTCCATGTATGTGGCAGACACCACGGGTCTGCTTTGGTCTGTAAGTGCCGGTGAATTGTTCACTCGGTGTAATTTATGATGTGCAAATGGCTCCTTAAGTCTCCTGGCAGTGTTCCTGTTCCCTCCTTGTAGAACTGGGGTTTCTGTGAGTGTGAGTGGCTTTTTGGAGCCAGGACGTGTAGCTCGCAGTCATTTCCAAGCAATTTGAGGCATTTCTCGCTGACCCAGACTTGTCACTTGTGTACTTTGCTGGTTTCATTTGCTGTTTGTCTGTGCTCGTCTCCACCATGTCCTGGGCGATTTCCCAGAAAAAGGCAAATGATGAACTCGTGCCAAAGTTACGGGAAAAGTTTGTGCCCGGGCAAGGCAGCACCTGGCTGGTGCTGATCCCCTTGCAATGGCTCCAGCTTCCACTCCACCACCACCACATTGCTGCTAACAGGAGGGTGAACTGTGCCAGGGAACATTAAGGATTACAATTAACTTTTTCCTCTTAAAACTGTTTTCTTAGTAGTTTTAGCCTGGCTCCATTCCCTGAGCTGCGTCCCGAGGGGGAGATGTGGGGAGGAGGGAGGCTGTGAGGAGCGGGAGGGACGGTGATGGGGAGGACTCCTTGGGGCCAGCAGCAGCTTGGCCATGCCTGCCAGGTAGTGTGGGGTCTGTGCGTGTGTATTTGTGTGTGTGTTTGTGCACCTCTGCTGTGCCCCCGTGCCCATGCCGCGGGCTGTCCCCGCATTGCCATTTCCCCGTGTGTGGCTGTGTAACTGCTTGGCAGGGGAGCGTGCCGAGATGCATTTTCCCTGTCTCGTGCTTGATCTTTTCTCCCGCTACTGCATTCACTTATGATAATCTAGTACCACGTACCCGTGCACATATGCTGTGTTTGCCCTGCCGTTTATATACACGCAACCCTCTGTGTAGGTGGCACTCATGTGGAAACGCCGAACCAGCCCCGATACGGCCAGGCTGTGTGTACAGGGTCCGATAAGGCTGCTGCACCCACGAGATGTGGGAGGCTACTCCTGGTTGCACACGAATCACCTCCCCGATCAACTGATGCGAAACATTCCCCTGATAAGAACAGGAAGGAAGCGGCGTCCTTAAATAATGCTCCGTTTTGTGCGTGCGTGCTGCTGAGCCGGAAACCAAAGGAAATATGGATGAGCATTAATAACGTGTGCTTTTCTTAAAAGCAATGCCTAGCTCTGCACTTGTATTGCTGTTTAGTAATGTTTGTAGGTGCTGGTGTTTTGTTTTGCATTGCTTGGTGCCTTTCAGGGCAGCATGCCCTGGGATGAGAAGTGGCTCCTGTGCTCGGCCCCGCTGCCAAATTACCGGGGGACCTGCGTGCCGTTCGCCTGTCCGTGGGGGGAAATCCCAGGTGCCCCGGCCCAGGGAGTTGTGATCCTGTTGCACTTGGATACGCTTGGTATTACTAAACTGAAGATTGTGTGAAATCAATTGGGAGGGGAGGAAAAAAAAATCAATGCTTGGTTTTTCAGGATGAAAAGGCAAGATAGCCACACAATTAAGCACTGGAACACATTTTCCACACTCTTCCTGTCATGTTCTCCTGATTCTGTGTCTTGGCTGTTCATCAGAAATAATTAAACTCTCTCCCATGGGCAACAATTACTTGCTTAAAATATTTGAGGAAAAAGAATGCATTTATAATTACCTACCCTTTTTGAAGGTGAAAATGGAGATTATCTTTTGATGAAATAAATGTGTGTGGAGAGATTTCCAGGCAGCACCGGAGCATCGCGCCCCATGGCAGCGGGAACTGGGTTCATTGTCGGATGGGATGCGCTCGCATCCGATGTCCCCAGCCCTCCGGTGAGTGTTAAGTGTGAAGAACGGGTGGAAAGGTTTTGATTTCCGAGCCAATTCCAGGCCTCCCCTGCCCATTGAGCAAGAGATGTTTATTCCTGCAAATCTGCATACGGGCTCGGCATTTTTAAGCGGCAGGAATGAAGAAGGAAACATATCCAATTTGTACCTATCAAATATCACCCTTTTATTTAGTCATAGCGTGTCTTCCCTTTTCATGCTAAGAGTTGTCTTTGTTCCTTTTGACTAATGCTCCCAGGGGAGCTGGAGCTTTGAAAGTGTTTCATGTTTCAGAGCAGCCTTCTTTCCCCCTCAGATTTGTTTACTGATCCATCCTTGGTGAGACCTTTTAGTGAATGTGATAGGAAGGTTATTAAAAATAAAATATTCATCAGGAAATCAGCCATAAACATGGGGGCTGGTTAAAATTCAATTCCTAATTCTTTCAACCTTGACATCATTTTGCTTTTTGCTTAATATCTCTGTATACAAATGTGTGAGGTAATTTATTTTATAAACTTGCGCTTATTTCGGTTGTTCATACAACTTGCTCTTGTCTGCTTAATAGCATCAAATAACGTGACAGTGGTAAAAATGACAATGACAAACTGAGGATTGTGACAGATTGGCTGAATTTGAATGCCTCTCACTGAGAAAAATGTTTCGGAGTGCCATTAATTGCTTTCACAGCAATGAGTTATGTTTGTGCATCTTGTCTGTCACTTGGTGCTCGCTCTGCTCTTCGCGCAGAGGGGTGCCTGCCTAGTTCCTGTCACTGCCAGGGACAAACGCACTAGGAAGCCGAGGGACAGAGTGTAGAGATACAGGAGAGGGAGCAACACACGTTGGTCTGGGACAGAGGAGGGAGCTGGGTTTACCTAGCTCATTTACTGCAGGCAGAGGTGCAGCTGGCAGCTCTGGTGGGTCACACCGTCACCGCCGCACTGTTCTGCCCAGGCTGAGGCTATTGATGGTGGTCAGTCACGAACTAATCTGCTCTGTTCTGTTGAGTTCTTCATTTTCTAGAAAAATGGTTCAGTATCTCCCTTCTTCCCACTGGGTCTTCCTCTATGCCTTTGCTCTTCCATTGCCCTCCTTGCTCCATCCACTCTCAACGGATGGAGTTGGGCCGAGGAGCTGCACACCAGCACCTGGCTCTCATTTATCCCAGAGCTGGGAGCTCGTACAGGGCTGGAAGAGCAATCCCCATCTCCTGGGTCAGCATACAGACTGAATTTCAGTCCCACATCCAGTACTTCGTTACGGTTGCATCCACCTGTCACGGAAGGGTTCGGTAATGTACAACCTTATTTGTCAGCTCCGGTTTCAGGTGGTGTATGCACGGATTTTTGACGTCTTTTAATTAGATAAAAATATGCTTCAATCTTTTGGACATCTTGCTTGGCAAATCAGCGACTGCAGCCAACAGTTGCCTGTCAGCTCGCAGTATGTGTGATAATTATAAAGGTCAAGTGTGAACCTGCATCATCAGAGAGCTCCCGGCACTCGGCGCGTCCTCAAGGACTGCGCGCTGCCGGCGCGCTGACGGAGGGGATGTGTGACAGCTCAGCGGGGGAAATGGGAGAAAGAAGAGCAATGGGGGCTGAAGTCATACCTCTTGGAGAGCTGCTGTGCTCGCCAGATGTTTCCCACAGAGGCTGGGCCTCCGTGGGTGGCTTTGAGTAGTCCCCGTGGTCCTCGCCGCTAGGGGTGGGAGGATGGAAGGCAGCCCCCAAATCGTCAGTCTCACGAGTGCATCTGGGAGAGGGACAATCTAGGCATTTCATTTCAAGTTTCATTTTCAGCATGGTTCAGAACGCTTCCTCAGGGTGACCGACGTGTTTTGGAGCCCGAGGAGCGCTTTTAATCTTGGTAATGTTTATTTTATTAAAAAAGAAATAAAGGGTGACCCCGGAAGGGCTGGAGTTACACACGAGGTGCTCATTTCTGAGCCTCTCCCGAAGCACTCTTCTTCAGAAACAAGGCTTTGCCGATTCCATTTCTGACCTAGGTGTGTCCCTGAGCCTTATGAGAGGGTTTGGTGTGCTGAGGAATAGAAAAATAATTATTTTGTCTTATTGCATGCAGGTTTTCTGTGACTTCTTCCGATTCCCTTCAAATCCGTGTGTTAAAATAATCAGGAGATAGCAAAGGGCAGGTTTTGAAATACATGCGCTCAGTGCTCAGCCATCTTTCGTAGTGGAAATGATGATTATGCTTTAGAGCCGAGATTGATTTTCCTCCTTGACCTCATTGTCTTTCACGAGAGGAGAGGACACTCGCCAAGCCCACATAAACTCTTGCTCTCACCTTCAGGAGGGGTGAGCATTTTTAAAGTGTTTGAAAGCCTTGTTGGGTCATGGAAATCTATTCAGAGGCCTAAAGAGCTGGGGCTTGGAGCAAAATACCTTTTTTGATAAATCTGCCTCTCCTTTCGTCCTTTCCTTCAAAAGGTCACAGCTAATGATTTCCCATACGGTTGGTACAACAGAAAATACAGGGCAGAGTATTTGAGTTTGTTTAATACTACTTTGTATATCAATATGATGAAAAAAAAAAAACCATAAATAGTTTACCTTGCAGGCTGATGCCTGGGGATTAGAAATCAGGCAGCAATTTGCTAGTCCCGGTGTGTTTGTGAATGTGCATTTCTGTCTGATGGCAAGTGTTAAATCGGCCTTGGAGTCAGTCACCCGCCATAAACTTTCCATATCCGAACATGCACAGAAAGGTATTGGCATCCCAGCAGAGAGAGGATTTTGAATTAGCTTTAACCAGGTGGTGTCTGGGTTTTACTCATGAGCTGCAAAAAGAGAGAGAACAAATAGGAAGTGCATATTACGAGATTTGATGGACAATGAGTGATTGAAACGTGGAGCTAATAATGTATTTGCTTTGCCTCTTATCTGTAATAGAGGCACAGGGACAGCAAAGATTTTCTCGTTCCTTTTTACTTGAATGGGGGCATTTCTTACTTATCTTTTTGTGCTGTAGAAAATAGGACTTTCCCCTTAAAATATAAATGTATATTTCTCCTTTTCAGATACTTCCTTTTGAAACCAGTTGTTTCAAAACCTAAGAATTTAGAGACCAGATGTGTTCACAGCTAACGTTTTCTGATGTGTAGGTACTTTTTTTCCCATCAGAACTGGTTTTGGTGCCAGTGGGGACAGATTCTGAATCAGACACTGAAGAAATTCTTAAAAACCGGATGCCCTAATTGACTTGAACAAGGTTACCAATGAGAGTTGAATTTGCAGCATCTGGACCTTGCAAAACGCACAGACAGGGGCTGTTTGTCTGGCAAAAGAGTGAAGCCACTTTTTGGCCAAAAAAAAAAATCGGGGATTGCTTTGCTGATACAGAAGAAGGTTGTCTTTGTTTCCGAGATCAAAGTGGGATCCTGTAGTTGAGCCTGTAAAATGCCCAGCGCCTCCCCCTCCTCCCCGAGATGCTGTAATGCATTGATTCATCAAAATCAATTGCACTTTCATGAATTAGTCATTCGGTTCCTTGCTGCATCTGGACAAATTATGTACTCCTTCCTGCGTGCTGATATCTCAGCTCTGGTCTCTGAAGCAAACGCCGCTGACTGGCGTGTTTAATAGGCCAGGCTGCTCCTGATACGGAACCGGCTGACAGCAAATAAACAGTTATTTTGTAGGATTTTGTTTGATCACCTGCAAGAATCACCCCAAACATCTGTGATGAAGGGACTCGCTGCCTTCCAGTAGCGATGGCAGCGAGAGGATTTTTCAAAGGAGTAAGGCTCCTGTGCTATTTGAGGATGGATTAAACCCTGCTTTATCACCAGCAGCTTTATCGCCGCGGAAGGCGCGGAGACGTGCCCGCCGGGGAGGCAGGTTGCCCTGCGAGCTGGGCCAGGAGCCATGGGGCTGCCTCTTGGGCCCTTCAGCTGCCCACAGGGACCGGCTCCAGGCCTGTGCCCACCCTCTTAGGACCCGAGCCCTGTGCTGGGAGAGGATTTGAAGGTGTCAGGGCCTCAGGATGTGCCCCTGGGGCAGGCGGTGCGGGTGGCTCCTGGAGCCGGGCCTTCTGCATCCCCCCAGGCCTTGCACAGGGCCCTGAGCCCCAGAGAGTGCCTGACGTGGCTTCTTTGCTTGGAAAATGGGACGGTGCTGGAAGGATCCCTGGCTAACAGCAGGGCATTCTTGAAAATATTCATTTCTAGTCACAGGCCGTGTTTTCTTTGCGAAGCCCAGTGATGGTATGTGAGCAGGCCACACCTGAGCATCAGCAAAGACACCTCGCGAGGGGGTGGGAATCCTTCCCGACTCGTGGCGTTCCACGCTCCAAAGCATGAAATGTCATCATCATTACCTTACTGCTCTCTCATGTCCCTTGGGTGCTGTGTCCTCCATCCTGCCCGCGTGGCACAAAAATCATTGCTCAAAAAATCCTCTCGCCTTTTTAGATCTAGCCAGAGCATTTGACTTGATGGCCTTCTGTGATGGGAAATTCTTCAGGCGGGCTCTGTGAACAAGTATTTCCTTTTATTCCTTCCAAATTCACTGGCAATTATTGACTGACCCCTTTGCTCTTGTGTTATGGGATGGTGTGAAAAGAGAGGGATTGATCAATTTTCAGTACACTGCCCTGCAGAGTTAACGACATTTTATTTTCCTGTGCTACGGGGGGAGAGAGAGAGAAAGAGGGAGAGAGAGATCCTTTTTCATTACATGTCTGATCAATTCCTAAGTTTTTCAGGGCATTCAAGTTCCTGAACTTTACAGATAGTAAAGAATAAGATGAAAAGGCATAGAGTTGTTCTTGAAATGATCATTGAAGAAGATGAAGAAAAATCAGCGGTCGTTCATTTGCCTTTATTGCTTTTTGCCTATATAAATTAGAATCAAAAGTGTCCAGCTAAGGAAATGCAGGCCTCTGCTGTCTGCACTGCATAAGATCTTCAGGCAACATTTATGGAGTTTGAAAATACTGTTTCTGGTAATAAATGGCAGAAATATTCTGTTTTCTGCATCAGCAGATATGAGGATTAAAGGATTTGACCATATTAAACAATTTTGCACAGCTTTGGCTCCCAGGGCTTGCAGGCTGCGTTATCAGAGTTCATCTCACGGCATTTCCAGACCTGATTTAAGAAGAGAATAAGTTCCTGCTTTGCAAGTTGTCACTCCCTAATTTAGCCCATCTTTGACAGAATTAAAAAAGCAAAGATAAAGAGATTATTTTTCTTCTTTTGAAAGTGGGGTGGCTTCCTAAGGTCCCCCTGCCACCCCAATCAGCCGTTTGAAATGATGGAGATAATTAAATTGTATTGTTTCTCCATCCTCCCCCGAGCTCTGCTTATACCGGACTATCACATTGCTATGGAAACTTGAAAACGATAGTAGCTGATCTTTGTTTGGGTGAACAGGAAGGTTCCTCTGCCATTTGTCACCATAATTAAGCGAGACTAAGAGTATGACAGCCTGCCCCATGGTTTCGCTCTGGCAGGTATCTCCCACTGTCTTTTTTCTTTTATTTCCAAATCTAAAACAACAGAATATTTAGTTGTTAATTTAGGTGTCCAGCATGAAGACAGCACGGGTAGCAAAATAAGACTAAGATGCCCTCAAGATGTCTAGGCGTGAAATAGATCCTGAGCATCCTCCTGCCGTCAGGGTTTGTACCAGACCGAGGAACTTTGTCCCTGTTGTGCTCCAGAGGGGATGCTCCCGCCTGCCTCTGCCCGGAGTAGGATGGGGCAGGTATGAGCTTCAGGCACTTAACCAAGTGTGACTTTCTTTACATGTTTTCCAGCTGCTTTGGGTCCATGTATCAGACACACCACAATAATACACCATCACCCATTTGTATAGCATGTCTATACCAAGGAGGTATTTTTAAGATCTGAAGAGTGAGCTTCTACATGTTGTCATGTTACACTTCACATGTGGTTTATCTAATAATCCTCTAATAGACTCTTAAGAGCCCTAGAGTCTGATTGTATTTGAAAATTATTTTTTGCATTGAAGAGTCATTAAGTTTTAGGTGAAAAATTACGTAGATACCCATTAAGCTGTGCCTGAATTGGCCCACCAGCTCCTCTTTGGCTCGTCCTTCCTCACCTTCCCATCTCTTCTTCCAGATCAAAAATGTGGATTTCAGTCATACAAGCCCTTCTTTGAATTTCTAGCAGTCTATACTGTCTACTGCAGCATTAAAATTCTCTCCCAGTGGTGCACATCATGAGCCCTGTTTTATAAAGCTGCTTTACCTTTATCAAAGAAAACTCTTCAGAACTTTCAAAGTCCTGAATGCGGATACCTGCTCTCGTTGGCTCTTGCTGCCTGCATGGGATTAATCAAGGCTGTCACACATCTAGTTGTAAAACCTTTAATATTTTTAAAAGGTTTGAAGCTGCTCTATTTATCACATGCATCAGGGAGAACAAACTGTTAAACTGCTGTATCAGTAGGGAATTGCTTTAACTGTTGCAAAGAAAGGCAGAGATGAGCCCCAAATGCTAGACACCTCAGAAAAAAAACCTCAAGATACGAGGCTGAGATGCTGTTTTTTGAATGTTTCACAAGTATTTCCCAACAAATACTCATGTATGCAAATTGCATTGCATTCAGTGGAGTTTGCAAATGGAGACTGGCAAAAACAATTATTGGTTCCTCTAAACAGGCAATAAAAAGGGCAGTGTGTCCTTCACTCTGCTGGTAAATACCTCATTTTGGAAGAAATCCCATTGTTGACTTTGTCAGGACAAGACAAATCTGTTTTGGCATGCAGCTTCTGATAATTGTGCAGAGAACAACAAAAGTGGTCTGATATATTGGTAACAGCCCGTGCCTAATGCAAGCGTCATAAGAAAGTCCCCAATTTTACTTTGATACCTCTCTGGAGTAGTCCCCTTTGCAACCTGGATGTTGGAAGGTCTCCATGAGAGTACAACCTGGAGGTGAAAAGACTTTCTGCTTTGCACTTGAGTAATCGCAACCCAACAAACAGCAATGATGGCTTCTCAGCCCTCATTTGAAATTCTTGAGTCTGCAAAGCTGAATTGGAAGTGCCACAAAGACAGATGTTGCTTTTGCCTTAATTCTATACTTCAGCTTTTAGCTTTGCTGGAGATTGGAACAAAAGAGAAATGGTGGGGAAGAAATAAAAGCACTCCATCGCTCCTTTTTGTCTTTGAAACAGGTCTGAGAATGGAAAAGTTGGATAAGTTTGCTTTTTGCCTATATATATATTCCCTGTGTGCACCCACATGCATGTACGTGTGCTCAGAAACATGTAACGCCAGTAAGATACAGCACAGGGTGAAATGCTGGCTGTACACAGCCAGGGATTATCTGTCCAGAACAAGAGGGGCTTTGTTCTGTTCAGCTACAATGCTTGGGAGTGCAACGATGGATTTAAATAAGGAAAAGCTGGTGTCAGGCCAGTACTGGGTTGTCCCAGATCTCCAGGTGGAACTAAAACCACGCTGGGGTAAGCGGCAAAGTGTGCGCACTAGTACTGAGCACTAGGTTGTACTTCGATGCCCCTATTATGAAACGGGAGCGATTGTAAGTGTTCAGCGAGTTCATCCTGAGAAGTGTGTGGCATCTTCTGAGAGCTGCTAAACAATTTAATTCCTCCTGGCTGCTGTCAGAGCCGAGGATGCTACACGCTGTATAAGATGAGCACCGACGCGATTATGCATGGCTGGGACACTTGTCTCTCAATTTTCCCATATGCCTTTCTTATAATTGAAGCGTTGCAAAGGCTAAGTTGTCAAAAAGGTGTCCAAATAATGATGGCTATTACATGATTAATTAGGCATGCAAGTGCAGTTGCTTAATTTTTTTCAACAGTTGGTGCTTAATAGCAAGGAAACTGTTGTGCAACTAAATAAACCCCCAGAAATGATCAGGTGGATCTGGGGGCAGGTGAGTCCATTTAAGTATGGAGCTGCAGAGTCCCTGTAATTAGTTGCCTAATTGTGTGCCCAAACTTATTTGATGCACTTAGTGTGTATGTATAATTAATGATGATTTATTGAAAAGCACTCTTACTGCAAGTGCTTTCCTTATCATTTCCTAAAAATCAAATTGCTGAGGGAAAGATTAGAATTTGGTTTAATATATATGGATAGAATTAGTATTTCTTACTGCATTTTTTTTATTAGCTTAAAACAGATAAGCCTGGAAATTATCCGGAGATAAACTCATGTAGGAACGGCCCCAACGTGCTGAAGTTCAATCACCTCCACTCATACTGGTGGTTCAATTATTTTTGTCAATTCACACAGATGAGAAAAACCTTTAAAGTGTGAATACTGTGTCACCTTTCATGCTTTCTCTTTTCCCCTGGGGTGCCCTGGGTGGTGCTGTGCATTTGAGTGAGGGTTAGGCTGAGGAGCATCTGCTCTCTTGTTGGGCTTGGGGCGACTTGGCTCCGTTACTGAGCCTCCTTTCTTTGGGTGTAAGTCTGATGGGCAGTAACAACTTTGCCTCTAATGGAGCTCCTGTTTTGTGGGTACGGAGAGGGAAGTGTGGCAGCACCCTGAAGAGGCAGCTAACGGGGCTGGTGCTGCTTGTGGTTGTCTCTTCCTCAAGTCTGGAAGCTTCACAGCTGCTGTAGCCGGGGGTGGAGAGTTTGAGGAGCTCTCAGCAGTCAGGCTTGCAAAGCCTTTTCAACCTCCTGCATTTACAATTAAGCTGTTTCCATTAGCTTGGGTTTTAGAAGAGTTCAATGGAAAAACAGGAATTGGGGTGTGCTTTTCCCTGTAGAATCACCCTGTGTAGCTGGGGCCCTTGACCTGAACACAAGCTGGCCATCAGACTTGCCCCTAATGGGATCCTTCACTCAAAAACATGGGAGGACCCCAAACTGAACTTCAGGGATGGCATCCCACATTCACTGTCCAAACCAGAACCTTCAGGTGAGGTGGGCCATGGACAGTAGGTCGCGGGGCAGCCTTGAGAACGAGGGCTGTCCCTCTCAAAGCCACGGTGCAGCTGAGCTCTTCCCTCTCCGTGGTGCTCCCCTGGTCCCATGACGGTGTCTGCGTACGTCTGTGGCCCACTGCCATCTGTTACACACACCCAAGCTTCCCATGCTCTCCAGTATTTCCTATCTGTGACTGGCAAGCCTCATTTTCTGAGCATTTCAGCCAGGTTTGAGAGCCAAATGGTGGATTTCAGCATCATTTTCTCCAGGTTTCCTAATAATCTTGGCACGATTACCTCTTTCCTTCTCATGGTTTACTTAACACAGCACAGATCTGTCACTGCCCCTTTTTCATCTTATTATTTTCAGCCTTTGGTTTCCTGCCTTGCTGTTCTTGATGGGCTCAACACGGCTTCCCCTGATCTTCTGTTCATCTTTGTTTTCACTGACATGCACAGACTCAGTATTTGTTCTGGCATTCAGATCTTTCCTCATTTCCTTTCTATCTTTTAACAGTCTTCTCTCATCTCTTCAGATACAACTTCCAAGCCGTCTGGCGGCTTCTTCTTCTAGCTACCTCATCGTACGAGGACAAGCTGTGTGTACCGTGCGGCAGGTCCAGTGGGGAAAAGCAGAGCAGATTTATGTGCAACAGAGATCACTTGGTTTTTATTTAATTATTTTTATTTTTTTCATTTTCGAATACTGGCTTAAATGAAAATGGGTTTAATTGCTTGAAAGTACACATAATCAAAGTAATACTTTGAAGATCTGAAAAATACAATTCTATTCCATGAATATAAATTAAAACACATCATGTGTAGGCTGTTTGTTGCCTGTTATTCTAATATTCTAATTCAGTTTGCTATCTCTTAGTCTTACCAGATTTTTCTCAATGTTATTTTTAAAGCAGATTTCGCAGATACGAGTTGTGGAAACAAAAATAAAGTGTGAGTTACTACAGCAAGGGATCTGGAAAAGGACTTCAGTCCTGATTTTCCTATAGAATATAGTATAGCATACTATATTCTACTAAATATTCCAGTATTTATACTGTAGTATTCTGGTGTACAGATGAAGAACCTCACCAGTTTCAGAATGGCTTCATGTGGAAACAGCGATGTGGTGAGATTTGTGCTTTAATTACCACTAGAATCCAAACCAGTCTGAAAAGTAAGAATCAATTAATCATCTCCCTTTTTCTTAAGCTTTGTCTAAGTTGGCTCCAACAAGACAAGCCACGATAACTTCCCTCCTAGCCCATTAGGGTTCTTAGCAGGCCTCGGTGATATGCAGGCTGTAGGTTGACTGGGTACATAAAAATTAGTGCAAAACATACCAGTAGTAATGCTTCACATCTTTGAAGCACTTTACAGACATTAACTAATGAATTGTCACAGAAACCATATAACATCTACAAGTGTCTTTGTCCTCATTATACAGATGGAGAAAGTAAGGTAAAAAGGATAAATCACTTGTCCTGGGCCCCAGAACAACTGACAGCAGAGGAAGGATTTGTAATGTAGGTATTTCTTGCCAGACATGCAGGAAGGCTGAGGTTTCTCTTTCTCTGATGAAAAAACTCTCCTACAAAAAAATTGCCAAAGGTGGGTAAATACCATCCTTTTCCTTCCTTTGGCAAATTTTATTGCATGTCGCTCTAATATGTTTCAAAATGGTCTGTGTACAAATAAGTTGGGGGTGAGTGTAAAGGTCAAAAATTGTATCTTGGAAAATGGTATTTTTTTTGAATTTCCCCGTCTGATGAGTCATTCATTGCTATGACATATTGTGTCTGCTTTTGTTAGTCATGTCATATTAGAGTCAGTGAGTGAGAATGATCCTGCCTATTCCAGGCTGGCTGATTTCATGAAAAAACTTAAATTGAGAGTGACACTAAAGCGCAAAAGAGTAATCTGAGGGAATGCAGTTAGTTTGCTTCAGATCTTATTTCTTCTGTACATAGGACTGACATGAATGTTTTTCTTTATAACCTGCAGTTCACAACCAGCTGAGTTCTCTAAGATTATACACTCTGCAGAAGTGACACTATTTTATTGAATTAAGTAAACAATTTGTCACTGCTGAAACTCGGTGTTAGTAATTTATTACAAATTACATCATTATTTTACAATACAGGACAAGAGAGTCAGATGAAACGTGTCTAGCTAATTCTGAATTTCAGGATAATTGATGAAGCCTTTGTTAGATTAAAATATGATATATTATCTAAAGCCACTTAGCTGGGCCTGGGCTTGAATTTAAATATTTCTCTAACAAGTGAACTCTTAATTTCAAAAACAAACAAGTGTTTCCATCAGTACTTGAGAGAGTGTGTCATCCCTTTCTGATGACTGAATCCATGGCGAACGTGCTTTATTCTGTCCTAATCATCATAGGGTCGTACTTTGTGCTGTGATATTTGAGGGTTTCTGGCAGAACAGGACGTTGTGCATAGCCCTTTTCCTTCTCATCCTCTCCCTAGGAGGAGATTGAGTGCAATGTTTTGGTTTTAGTGCCCCTGCTGCCATACAGCATGTGTAGGGCAGGAGCCGCCTCTCCCTGCCGGGTCCCATCCTGATGTCGGATCAGCAGGAAGATCTCTTAGGGAGATAGGAAATAAGTTGTCCAAACGTGGGAGAATGTAGGAATTTTGGAAATGTTGCCAGGTGGCCATAAAGCTGAAGCCCTTACTATTTTCATTAGCTGAAAAGGAAAACAAATTTTCAGGAAGATGTCAGTTGAATGAAAGGTTTCCTTTCAAGCTATTTTTGTAATAATTTGCACGTATGTCTAAATGATGAGTAATATGAAAACATATAATAATAGTCAGTATGAAGTACCTATTACTTTTTTCCAAAACCAGTTAATAAATTCATTAAAAATGATTTTTTCCTTAAAAAACGATGTTTTAATAAATCTCTTTTTTTCTAACCGCATTCAGAATTTCCCAGGAATCCTTTTTTTTTGCATTTTTGCCCTGTGTTTTCTGGGTCAGCATAGCCTTACTTGCTATTAGGAGAGGAATAATACATGACGGCCGATAGCAGGAGGCAATTTGTACAACCTGAACCAAGCTTGTACGTGTAGGGGAGAGGAGCACTCTTCTAAATCAGAGTGCAAACGTTCAATTATAAGGCCTGTTCTGAGGCCGCGGCTCCTGCTGTCTTCCTAAGGGGAAGGCCCTCTTTCTTCATAAAGAGTTTCTTCCTCCTCCCCTTCAGCCCGCCGGCAATAGGAGTTGGATTTCTTGCTGTTACACAGTCCACTCGTGGCAATGGATGTGCTCGGGATACTCCTGTGATTAATGACCCTGGTTAAGGGCCTGTTACCGACCGGAGCTCGATTCATCTCACTTCACTGGAGCATTACACGCCGTGCATTGTCATGGGCCACGACACGGCCTTCTGCAATTAGGGTAGGTAAATTCTGTCTCCAGGTGGTGATTCCTTCCTTAGCTTCCTCCCAGGGACAGAGCTGTGAAGTAGCCCCAGCTGCTTTGTCTGAGAAATAACCCGCCTAGATTCTCTTCTGCTTGAGTGCGTGACTTTTGTGGGGTACCGGGCTTTTGCCACTCTGTACAGGGAGACTTTGGGGTGAAGGGTTAGGCAGTTGCTGTGTAAAACTTAGGGAGAAAAATAAGAAAAGCAGTAACCCTCTTAGCCTTTATTTCTTGGTTTCCATTCTGTCCCTCTGCGTCTTTATTAGGTTACAGTTTGCCATGCGTGGTATCTGCCTGGAGTGAATTGAAATAAATAAACAGCATTTTAGCTACTTTTTTTACGCGAGGGAAACAGACTTCCCTGACTACTAAAATTTATTTTCTCAGCAGTTTAGTTACTGTCCACACAGACACAGCTTCAGGAAGTGCAAAGTGGGACAGGGAAAGAAAACAAGCTGTGGTGTGAGATGCCCCGTGAGCCTGCCAGCAGAACGGGGGCCGTGCTCCTCATTTGCCACCCCCGCAGATGGGAGCAGCGCCGTGCAGCACGTGAAGTCCCCCCGCCACCACCGTTAGTGCCTGGCCTCTTGCTGCGTTGTTCAGCCTGACGGGGTGAGAAAAAAGCAGGCAGGGCAGGAAAACCGGGGCCATCTGATGTCTCCAGGTGGATAGGGAGCCCTCAGCTCTTCTCTTCCTCCTTGGTCCAGGGATGCACCGAGTGAGGAGGGGAACGGCAGAGGCTGGTTTGCCGGAGGCAGGCTGGCGGCACAGTGCTGTTCCTCAACCTGTGCCCAGCACATCGCTGCCTTCTGCTCCCTGGGTGAATGGGGAGAAGCTCATATATGTGTCCAGGCTTAGGCACTAGATGCCTTGATAGATTTTCAAGGTAACTCTTCAGCAGCTGTACAGTCTTGCGGCAGTTCCATGTGCAAAATTACAAACTTTCCAAACCACAGCATGGATGCAGTGTGAATCCATTCGCAGCAGCTCTTTCTGCAGAGCTTATGGCATCCCTGGGCTGTTCAAGGGACTACCAGCTTGGAGTTTATGCATCAGATTAGCAAATAGTCTGAGATGGATTTGTTAAGGTGACTACTGGGTTGCATGGCTTCCTGATGGCATTGCCTGGCACGATCTGGGCTTGTCGCCACACGACAGACATGAGTGACATCCTCCTGTCTCAGCACATCCCACTTTGGATCGCTTTTAGGTTTCTACCCCTTGTAGTTCAACTACCAGCATGAGTGCCAGCTCGAGAAAAAGAATTTATGAACTGTTTTATTTGAGATATTGCCTAAAGTTGCTTTTGAAAATGGTTGTTAGTCACCTCTGTCACGTTGATGCTTTTCAAAATTGTATTTCCTGTTCAATTTCTCACTTTGTCAGACAGCAGTAATTAAGGTTTAGCGTGCAGAATTTGAGCCAGGAAGGAGTCCCTGTGCAAAAGATGCATGTGGGCACTGGGGATTAAATTTAGCAGCCTCCTAGTTGTAAATATTTTATCACTTTATCTCTGAGATTATGACCATGATACACAATGGGAGTTGGAGATGTGACTGAAGATGGAAATGCGGCTGTCTGCTGAGGGTGTTTGTTCACCAGCGGGCAGCGGTAGCTGGTTGAGCCTATCTGGCTACTGGGTAAGTGTTAATTTATATTCACCAAAACCCTAAGCCTGGGAAGTGAAAGAAAAGCTCAAACAGTTCAGTAGCTAAGGCAAAAAGATTCTCTCCCGAAACACCCAGCACTGGTCATAAGTTTTTTCTGTCTCTCCCGTTTCTAAGTCTCAGGTCTTCACATAAGAAAATATACTTGGGTTGGCGGAGGGAAGGATGGAAGAATCACCAGGCTTGCGTTGGCTTTGGCAAATTATATTGAAGGCTGAGGAGGAGCAGCCAGCAGCCAGCCCTGTAACCCTTGCCTGGTCCATGGGCTGTTCTGTATCATCAGGAGCAGATCCAGGTGAATGGCGATGGAGATGGAACTCTCTGAAAGAAATTCTTCTGAAAATTGTATTGCTCTGAGAGGGAGACAAGGAGCAGATCCAAAAATTGTCATCCAGACCCAGGCTCGTACAAACCACTGAAGCCGTAGGTTGTTTTGGTCAAGCACTGGCTCTGCAGAGAGGAATTCCGTACTGCTTACCAAAGCCTGGTCTGTATTTAGGGTGCTCATTGTCTGCTGGGTAACTCCAGCAGCGCTTGGAGAGCTAGATAAATGCAAAGAACTACGTATTTGGATTTCACTGTGCTTGTACTTACAGCTTTAGTTCAGACAAGTTTCTAATTAAAGCCAAAACATTAAAGTACTTTTTCAGTAAGGTATTACACGGTTAATTCTGTTACTCCTTCAGTTGCATGATAGAAATGATAGATGAAGCTACCAGATAATTTGTACTTCTGGCATATGGGTTGTTTGTTTTTTGCAGCTGAGCAGAGTGACAGCTCTGGGCTTGCCACTGTGCCGGGTGTTATAGATTGCATTTGCAATTCCTCCATCATTCCGTATTTGCATGGACATTTTAGTGCCTCTGGACTTCGCACAGTTATCTCCCAGGATTATCAATAGAATCCCAAAACATTAATGCATCCAATCAAGGTAATTGAAAGAGAGAGGCTTTATTAAAAAGAAATCTTGGCAATGCCTGTAGCTTACATAATAAGATTGTTCTATAGAATCTCTACATCTGAGGCAGAAGAAAAGGCTCTTATGTGCAATACAAAGCAACTACACCAAAAATAGCTGCTGCCACTGAGATCTTGCTGTGTTTGGTTAACCTGTGGCTTTGCAGCAAATAGCAAGGAATGACTTGAATAGTTTAATTTTCCCCTCATTTAAAGCATAAGTTGTGTGTACAATACCAAGTTATGTAATAGCATCCAGAGGGCACGTTTCTAGCAGTTTTCAGGGTCTTCACTTTGAATTTATACCACTT
Organism: Heteronetta atricapilla; assembly: GCA_011075105.1. NCBI lineage: Eukaryota > Metazoa > Chordata > Aves > Anseriformes > Anatidae > Heteronetta > Heteronetta atricapilla. The sequence goes on along the minus strand of CM021738.1, from coordinate 27,666,674 downwards.
GTTTATATTCAGCATGAATCGATGGCTGCAGCAGCTGCATTAATGAAACATAACATCTATCTGAGCGAGCCGGTGAAAGGCAGCAAAGTTTATTCACCATAGATTTGCTGGCTGTAATGTAGGTAACACAACTACATCTCTGCTCCTGTTTTGACTGGAGCAGTGTGGCTGGGAGTCCCCTCGCTGCCCCCACTGATGGTGAGCCCATTCAGTTCTCCCTAACGGCCCCAGGCGTGCGCCGAATGCATCCCAGTCTCTCATGGAGATAAAAGGGGTGGGTTTGGAACAACATGCGTGGTGGACACATTTGGTTGAGGGCAGCAGATTAAATCTAGCTCCCAGTGACATCTGAATATGTATGTATGTATTTATATATACACATGCGTGTATATACATACATGTAGAATAGGTATCTACATATATCTACATAGTGTGTTGTGCCTGCTGTTGTTATCTACTCTCTACTATTGTTGTCTGTCAAACGTTGTCTTCCCCAGTATCTTAAAGAATGTGAGGTTGTATATGTGTAGACAACCACAGTTGGCAGACTTAGAAAGAGCAGCTGCTGGGAATCTGACCCTGACCTCAGTGGGGCAGGCACGTACCTGATGGGGTATCAGTGAGTGGAAAACCTAGGTGTGGAGCTTCCCGGGAATTCCAGCTATTTGCACTCCTCAGTGTTTTGGTGCCGTATCAGATAATGCTCTCTTCCTCAGAAGAAAGAGGTCTCTCAAGCTCTCAAGTAAGACACATTTTCTTGTATTTACCACGTCTTTCTGCAACACATCACATACCGATTTTCAATCTTCAGTTGTAGTGGCTGGTCCATATGTGTCTAATGGCAATGCTCTCCAGTAATAGCTGGAAGATAACCTGGTTGTTGCAGTTCTTGCAGTGGCTTTTAGCTCGGCTGTGTGACATTTCTGTTTTTCAATAGATGTTCAGGGCCGGGACTTTAGTCCCAACCAGTGGATGTGTGTGTGCTCAGCATGTTATTAACCACGCTTTTCCTTGGCTGTGGTCAGTACACAGACTCTTTTACCACAACATAGCTTGGAGTTAATTGCATGGAAGATGGAGAGTAAAGCAGAGAAAATGTGTGTTACTGGTGTAAACTTGTCATGTTTCACCGGGAGCCATTGAGCAGACCCTAACAAAAACCTGTCATGTTACAAAAACGCTGGAAGATGCGTAAGAAGATGTGAAGCACTGATGTAGAAAACGTTCTCACCTCTTTATGCACTGTCTTGTGTCAGTAATGCCAGAAGGATATTTTCATATTCTTTTATTTATTGTTTTACCACTTGTGCTGTTCCCTCTTTGATTACATAATTCACAAATTTCATATCCCATTCTCATTTATTAATGCCCTACTGCAGGGTCATGGCTATCCAGCACTGCAGAAATGTGTCTGCAGAGGGTTTTTTTGTTACTTTTAGCACTTGTTTCTGACCATTTCTTTACCTTTTAAAATTCGTACTTACAAATCTGAATTTCGGACCCAAACGAGTTGAAACTATACCTTTAAAAAAAAAGGCCCAGCCCTTTATTAAAGTTACCCCAATGTTGCTGTGTCAGCATCACTGTGATTAACCTGCCATACAAATGTGGGTGCTATAAAATGAACTTGCTGCAAGGCAGCTTTGATTTGCATGCTCAACACTTCCCAAGTGTTGCATTTATAAATCAGTACTTTTTTGTGTGTGCCCGTTCTGGGGAAGTGTTTTTGCTTCGTTCTCCCTTCTGTCCTGCAGCCCACTTGTTTATCATGACCACGGGAGAGCTGCACAGCTGGTAGATTTACACTGAGAGGTAATGATTCTATTTCTTAGGCATAAGGGAAGGAAGACTGACCTATTCCCCGGGCTTTCTGAAATTAATACACACATCATTAATTGCTTGTGAGGGGGAAAAATTGAAGAAAGGAAAAACAACAACACAAAAACCTGACCTGCCAGTGCATTAGATTAGCAGGCAGTGCAGCATTACAGAAGGAATGTGTTCCTAGCCATTGTAGCAGGCAGTGTGCTACATTCATCACACCTGAGTTCATATAAGCACAGCCACTAGCAGAATACCTCTAAATTCCCTTTGAAATGTTGCATTTATTCTCAAACAACCATCTCAAACAAACCTGGCCCAGCCTTTCACTTCCCAATTGTTCTGGTTTTTAGGGAGTGCCTCTCCGGGGTGCTGCACTTCTGAGCAAACAGCCCTAGTTGTTTGTGGTGGGGAGCGTGGCTGGCTCTGCCCAAACACTACGGGTGTCAAGTTCATTTGAAGTGCGTACAGGTAAGGGACTCATTGCTGTGGAATGGGATTTCATTCTTCCCTTAAAGCACGTGCAAGATCCCCGTTTGATGATACCGATTGATAGATTTTCAGTTCCTGCAAACTTTCTAGGCATGGTGGTGGAATCCTAAGGAGTGAAAGAGGTTGCTCTGGGAGAGGTGGAAGGCCGACCTGGAGCAGCATTCCTTTTTCCTCTTTTACCCATAAGAATTTAGCACCCATAAGAACAGGCTGCAGCTTCTGATTCAGCAGAAATGCTAGCAAGTGTCACTTCCCATGCATCATATGTAGGAACAATATGAATAAGAATAATGGTTCATGTCAAAGGACTTTCAATATTAGTATTTATTTCAGTGCTAATTCTTTCATTTAATTCATTGTTTCAGAGAACACGGGAGAGGAGATTGGGTAATGTGGCCAAACAGGCTTGAAACTGAATAAAGGGAATTTTTTGTTGTTGTTGTTTTCTTCCATTTCTTTGGTATTTCACCGAAGTTTTTCTTTGACTTCGCTGCTTTTGCTACCATAATTTTTCACAACAAATGTTGCACCGCAGGATCTGCAGCTCTGCACATCAATACAGAAAGCACGACGTGGGAAAGAGCCAGAGAGAGCCTGTATTTATTGCACCAAAGATAGGGATTTGCTTTACTGGTGTGGTGGGTTTCTGCTTTTCCTTTTGGAGGCTGGGGGGGAGTTTTTTCTTGGGTTTGGATGTTCTATTACTCTCTTGTCTCCAGGCAAGAAAGCAATTCTCCCTTTGCCTCAGAAACATGTGGTGTAACCTCATGTCTTGCTGGTAGGGAATTTAAAACCACCACTATAATTTACATGATAATTATGTCATATTTTTTACTTCCCCTACAAGTTCCTCCTTGTTTGATACTTGCTGTCCTTTAGCAAATAGTGTGCTTACCTTGGCTCCGTGGGGAGTTCTCTGCAGCCTTGAATAAGTAATATAACAGAAAAATGGCTCATCTGGTGATTTCCAGGGGAAATCACATTTAGGGGAAAAATCTGGTGGATGGGACAAGGAGGACAACTGTACAGAGTGCTACAGGAGTAGAACAAATATTTAATCTGGTTGTCATGTGCTCGCCCTTCTTTTAGCACGTTTTGTGGTGTGGTTTTTGCTGCAGAGGATGATCAGGAAAGCGGCTGGAGAGAAGTTTGAGGAGCAAGTGGTGGCCATGCAGAGAAATGCCCATGCAAAACGAGGCATCTTCTCTGGGCTCAACAGGATGCAAGCAGCTTGCACATCACAAGTCCATCTTCTGCTTTGTGTTTTAAGGGGATGGCCAAGCCGAGAGAAGCATTACACACTTGGCCCGAATGCCATTTTCTCCTCGTCTGGATGCGAGGACGTGCGGCAGGTCTGACCGCTGTCCCCACGCTGGTGCTGCCGTTCGCGCCGTTCGCCAGGAGCCGCGGTGTTTGTCCTGCTCGGAGAGGAGATCGATCGGCCTGGCCTTTGCACGGCTCCGCTCCTCGACGTTCGGCTTTGCCTGTTTGAAATACAAATGATAGAAATTAGTATATTAGCAGGAGGCTGCAGAATGTAATTGTGCATTGACTGAAACGCTCCTGATGGATGGACCTGGTGAGATGACATCTCGTATTTATGGAGAGGAGAGCACAGGTAGTTGATGGATTTGACAAGAGCGTAGTGGCAAACCAAATAACGCTAAGCCAGAATGAGAATGCATTTCCTAATGGCCTCCCTCGCAGCTGTATACACTGATTTAATCTCTCCAAAGCACTCCATTGTTTATGAGGCCTGTGGGTACAATTTTATGCCTGACTGAAGAGGTTGCTAATAGCTGCCATATTTGTGTTTAAGGACCTGCAAAGGATTCAACTAAGTATTTTAAAGCAATGAGCCATAATAAAGTAATAATATATCGAAAATAATAAACAGCTTTTTATTCAATAATTGGCTGCAAAACCGGTGAACTTTAAATGACAAAACTACTAATTATAAATGCAATTGCTAATCATATATTCATTAGGGAATGCAAATTAAAACCATGGCATAAAGTCTCTATATGTGCCAGAGGCAACAAGTTGCGGAGCAAGACTGTAGACTGTTTAAAAATAATACTAATAGTAAGAGAAAACAAATTATTAACATAGGAAAAAGTTGTGGAGGTTTCTCAGGATTGCTTTGTCAGGGGATAAAGCTCTTCTGTGGGGAGGGAAGTGCCTGTTCTTGGGGCCAAGGTGTGATGGGCCACGCTGGGGCATTTGGTGTCTCGCCCAAAATGAAGTATGAGATGCAGCGGGGAGGTCTCGGTGTGGCTCTAGATGTTGGTAGATCATCCAGGAGGAGATGGAGCAAAGTGCTGCTTCTCCTCGAGGCAGCCTGTGCTGCCTGGATCGCACCTGAAGTCCCTGCTGGATTTGCAGTGGGGCTTCCCACCTGGAGCAGCTGTGTCTAACAGGATGAGAAATGAGGAGGCACACCTGGATCTGAGTCTCCTCCAGTAAGATTTGTCTCCTGTTAACGCTTCACAAGCAGGTTTCCCTTTCTTAATGAATATATAAAATACAATGTATATTAATTTCCTCTTAGGAGCCTTCGGATTTCCTTTAATGACTTGTGTCCCTCAAGGAGCTCGCAGTGCCAAGTTTATGTAGAGATTCCCGGGGAATAGCCCAGGGGACGAGCAGCACAGCACGTGGTTCGTGCTCTCCAGGAAACCACAGGCATGGGAACGGCCCCAAAATCTTGTCAGGCCACCGAGGCAGCTGTGGTTCGTCGTGTGCAGCCCCACACAGAGGCTCCCCCGGCTCAGAAGCCACAGAAGTCAGGGCCACCTCCAACAGGGGCACTGGGCAGACGTCGGTGCCACCAGCTGTGGATGTTGAGCTCCCTGGAAAAATGGATTAGGTACTTAGGCACTTGCATATAAATTTTAGGTCCTCGCCTTAAATATCCATGTTAGAAATACCTCAGAGGGGAAAACATTTATCAGGCAAGACATGGTTAGAAATAATCATTTTTATTCTGCTTCCTATAGATCCTACCTTCATTTTTTATTTTCTTATTTCCCTGGCATCAGCAGGCTGTGCTACGTGTGCCTTTCTAGCTAACCTGAACAGCTTCTGTGCAGGTTTGTCAATCCCCGTCCATTTCAGATGCCAGCACTGAGGTTGGACAATCCTCTCCAGAGCGTGCAGCCAGAGGTCAGGCTCGATGCAGAAGCCACCAGATGAAATTTGGGCACAGTTTAATGCAGGAGATTGTTTGTGGTGATGGGGGAGATCTGTCCTGAAGATATTTCCAGGGTGGTCCCTGTGTGTCGATTACAGAGGACTGGGCGGGTGCAGAGGCTGCGGGGGCACCCTGGTCCTTGTTGGGAGGGGGGAGGCAGCCAGTGACCGGGATTTGGAGTTGAAGGAAGTTAATTTTTCAGTGACCACAGGAGAAAGCCCATTTCTTTTAATTTTTCAGTGTTAGACTTCAGAGAACGAGAACAGAAGCATGCAATTTGTCTAGCTACAAAACCAATTAGCATAGCTCCGCTACACTGAATTGCTCGGGAAGACTTTTCGGGGGAAAAAAAATGAGTAAGAAGAAACAATAACTTTATGAACATTGTAACTCATTAAAGGACAGCTTTTAGAGTGTGAAGGGACTGAAGCCATTGAATAAATTATTATCACTGAAGACATTCAGCCCTATGTAAATTATAGCAGATGTGTCCAGATGTGAGATCCCCTCCGTCACGCTGAACTGCGGGCTGCTCAGTCTGTGCAGCTGCCTGACGGGGGAGGTTTTGCTGGGCTCCCATCTAGTCAGAGATGTTTGAGAGGACAGATGTTTCCTTAAAACAGATCCCCCTGGGTTACAAAGAAGGAACAACCCCCTGGTTCCCAGATCCCCGAGGGAACCACAGCTCTGGGGGCTGTTTTTTGGTGGGGGTGGTTACGAGTGGCTCGGGTACAGGTGCTCTCAGTCATGCATCGTTTGCCAGCAGAGCAAACGAGCCATGTGCGTGGAATAACCCCTTTTGCCAGCTCCTCAGGAGGGCTGAAAGTCAGCTGTGGTCTTTGGGAACTGTGCAGTGCCCAGAGTAACATGGGTTTACACCTCCTGCAAGCCCTCAGCCTCACCTGGGCAGCCCCTAAAGGGCTGTGGGGAGGAAGGGCTTTAGGATGTAGAAGGCAGAAGAAAAAGTGAGCTGCTGCTGGGAACTGCTTGGGGTGATTATGTTTTTATTATTATTATTATTATTATTATTCTTTCTGGCTGAATTCAGTGGTTTGGGTGCTGAGAGTGGGACTGACTCTGCGATGCACAAAGGTACGCTCTTCTCTTAAATGATGTGCTTGTGTAGGGTATAATTATTTAGACATGCACATGTCCTGGAAACAAGGTCAGGTGTGTATTTCTGTTGAGGGGGGAGTTGTGGAACTATTTGCATGTGTTTGCATGGATCAGCTCTGCCACAAAGCTTCTTAAGCAAGCTGCTTTCTGGATGTTTTCTGGATGCTATGAGCTAAGTGCTGAAGCAGCAAACAGCTTCCTCATCCCCGCCGTTGGGGCTGGCGCTGACTTGGAGGCACCTCTGCTGTTGGCTGGCGGGCAGAGCTGGGAGTCGAAGATCAGAGTCCTACAGCGAGGATGAAAGTTGTTTTGTCTTTAAGTCTGTACAATGCAGCTTTACCAAAGCTCCAGATATTTTGTTTTGTAGGCACTGTGTGGTGTTTGTAGGGATAACACATTTGTAACGTTGGTCTTGGCGATCAGCACGAGGAGGTTTTGCTCTCCAGACCAGCAGTTGCTTTGCTGCTCCTTCCTGCTTCACGTTACGTCCCCGCGGTGGTTGGGTGGCCCCAGGGAAGTGGGTGTGGATGTCACCAAATGGTTCCTGCGCTCCTCGGCTGCGCCATTTAATTTTTACCACGGTTGTTGTAGTGATACATTAACAAATGTACAGACAAAGGTGGTGGGAGTGTCACAGAAAAGACGGGTTTAATAACTACTTGTAGAGAAAACAAAAGCAAATCCAGTGACAGTCCTGGCAATTCCCACCTCTGTTATTGCTGACAGACAGAACAAGAATAAAAACAAGCGGGTTTACATGTGCTGACACTAATATACAGCCAGTGGGGATGTCCTGAAGGGAATGTCGGCAATTAGCAGTCACCATCCAAGATTTGGCTACAGAAAGAACGAGGTTTAAAGACGAGCCTGGGAGCCTTTCCCCCAAGTGTTTCCCTGTCCAGACACATGTGGGGGTTTGTGAGCCAGCTCAGATGAACTTCATGGCTGGCTTTTCTGCTCTGCTGAAGTCGTTCCCCGTGGGGCTGTTCCGCCCCCACTGCCTGCGCTCGCTGGGATTGAGGTGGCGCAGCGCTAGGGTGGAAATAAATACGCTGGAAAATGGAAGGTGCAAAATAAGGGGGTTGTGTGGCAGGGTTCAGCGCCGAAGAAGTCTTTAGAAGTGAAGATGGGAAGGATGAGATGTGCATCAGAAGATGGAGCAGTGCAGAGGACAGCGCCCAGCACAGGGACAGCTTTCGGCGTGTGCTCCAAGATATCTGAGAGCAGAGCAGGGTTCGGGGTCTTTCACTTTGCATCAGCTGCTCAATCCCCCTGCTTAATCTGAAACCGGACAGGGAAAAATAAAAGATGGGGGGGAACTGCCACACCACTGGTAAAAACTGCCACGCCGATTTATGCTGCATTAAAAACCTTTCCCTGAAGCAACCCTTTAATAAGATTCCTAGTCAGAAGTCAAACTCTGCCTAGTAATTCATTCTAAACTCTCATAATGCATTTATTAGCATGGAAACTGCAGAAGTGAAGTGGCCAAATTTGAGGTCCGTACTCAAAATTAGCAAAATTCAATGTCATTCTGAGTGAAAAAGGCAGGAAAATGAGTGCTGTAACATGCAGGGTGATATCCTCCGCGTTAGCAGACAGCTAAATGAGCATTGTTTGAAATAACATTTTATTAGGTTTCCTTAAAGTGGATATTCAGCCTGATAGATTATTTTTTTTATCTCAGATAAAGTTATTGAAATGAGAAATGTTCCATTATAAAGGAATTTGTTGAAAGACAGGGATGCACTTTATCATGTTTTAGCTCTTGCATCGTATTAAATGGTACTTATGTGTTTTATTGAAATCCAGACCTCTTGCGTAGTGTCTCTTTCTCAACAATACAAAAGCTTATGATTCACAACCTTTTACATAATAGATATATTAATGAATTTCTGCATATTTTATTGCTTTGTATTATTCTAAAAGCCATTAATCTATTTTTCTTGATTATCAGTTCTGGCAAAGACATGGTAATTTTTCTCTGAATTTCCTTGTGCCAGCCGAGTTCAGGACTTCCCAAACGAATTGCTTTAGCTACCTGTTGGACTCGTTAGACCTGATCCTTCCCTTCTTCCTTTTTCTTATTGGAAGCTGTATCCAGCTGAAGACCCAGTGTATTTTTTTCTGAATACAGGAGGAGAAATTCTCCTTTGGGCTACTTGCATGTTCTCTCATTCAAGTAGATTAGAATTGTGCATATGAATCTCAGGCCCTAATTATGTGTCTAATAATAGAAACTTCTTGCTATAAATACACGACTCATTGAAATCATTCCTGCTTGTTTAGGCTGCAGACGTGACTTGTGCATTCATTAACCTCTAGTGCTCCACTTGAGAGGAGGAGATGGAGGATTAGCGGAGGGCCTGCCAGGAGGACAGGAGTGGGGCTGTGCCACATCTCCGGGGGTGGAGCTGTGACCCCGACCTTATGGATGTGGATATGCATTTAAACTTACTTTTCTATTTGCTGTAAATGATAGGAAGTCTGGATGTCTGCTTCTACTTCCTCTGTGCACAAGTTTGAAGTTTTTCAGAGATCTGTGTGGTTCCTGGGCACGTGATGGGGAGCAGGTGCCCGTGGTGCAGCCCAGTGTTAGTCCCAGAGAACACGGTTTTGCTGAGGATCACTGGCTGCACAGCTCTGAGCGGTGGTTTGCATGAGAATGGGAAAATATGTTGTACATCCTGCGTGCTGTGTTTTTGGCAAGGCGACCTCACAATGTTTATTTGTATAAGGTTGTCATTTCCCCCTCAATGGCTTCAGTTACCTTCCCAACAGGACATTAGTGATTAAATAAAAAGACCTTTCATTCCTGTACATAAAAACACATGGCAGATATGTCATTTCTATGGTGCACAAGCATATGTGTGGACCACAGACCCCTTAAATCCCATGTAGCACACCCCGTGGGGCTGAGTGATGCCCAGGTCCCGCAGTGTCCCCCTCCGAGGGCTCCATGTCACCCATGGGGAGCAGCCTGCTGTGAGAGCAGATCCTAGTAGCATGGCTTTAATTAACTAATCCTATGGATATGATGTGGCAGAACAAGCTCTTGTTTTACCCCGGCAATTATTGATTGATATTCCCAGAGTGACAGCAAGCATTTTTATTTTTACGTCCAGCAACAAGTTGTCATGGCAACTTCATCGTTGGGCAACATTCCCATCGCACCCTCGTCCCAAGCAAAAACCCAGCAGGTTTGGAAACTCTTTAAAAATGATTACGGTAATAAATTTTTTAAGATAAGTTTTACTTCTTGTCTGCTTTCCTGAGGGGAATAATTTATGTTCCAGGAAGGTAATGCATGAATCTTCTGTACCTCCTGCCAGCATCTGTCTCTGCTGGGCAAACTGATGCTCCCTACAAAGAGGGATGGAAAAGCTTTGGTTTTGCTTTCCCTGACCCTTTGTCTGTTTGTTCATCTTGCTTTCTTTCAAGGGGGGAAAAATAATACAAACCCCACCCACCTCCAATACTTCCCTCAACTGCATATTTGCTAGATAGTCTTTGGAAGCCCACAGCCTGGCCCTGTTGCACATGAAGCAGCAGCAGAGCTTGCCAAGTCAAGTTCTTGTTCTCCCCTGGCACCTGGAGCATAGCTCTCCTTCCCAGCCTCGCTAGAAGGCTGTCCTCGTTAGGTGGGAAGTCTCTGCAGAGCCAGAAGCGAGCAGGCTTTTTCTGAAGGCCTCTTCCAGCAATTTCCACGTCTTATGCCGTGACCAGGAGTTGCTTTTTTCCAAGCGCACAAGCTCCTGTTGCAGAGTTCCTGTACCCCTGCTCTATGAGGTTTGGCTCAGCTGTGTGCTGCCCTCCTGCCCATTGTTGCCACAGGAATGTGTGTTTGGATCACGGGCTTAAACTATGCCGGTTTTCTTCTGGCAGTGCTGAAGTGCCTCTTTTCGTGGGCAAAGAGGGCTGGCTAGTGGCACACCTGAAGAACAGGCCCCTGTGGGAGCAGCACTGGGGGGTGCGTGATTCCCCTCTGGATCTAACAACCAGGGCTTGCTAATACAGAGACTTTTTACATAAAACAAGTGTCCCATTCTCAACAACTAATTACCACTGCTATTTCAGCCACCTGCTTTGAGAAGTCCCACTCAGGCAGGTGTCAGCACCCCAGTGAGTGCCTCAGGTAAATACTTACAGCTTTCACAGCCCTCGTGGCCTCCTCCCATGCTGGGGTGCCCCATAAAGGCTGCTCAGCTCCCTGCTCACCTTCCCACCACGGGACAAGCAATCGTCACACCGGCTTCTCCATCAGCGTGTCAAAACCAGCAAGAAAAAGCCCGCACTGCTGCACCCAGCTCTGACTGGCTGGAATTATTTACCATCAGTGCATCAGGAGGTATTTCCACAATCTTCTCTTCTTTTTTATTTTTCATCTGCCTCGGAAGGTTTAGATATAATTAAAGGGAGATTGACTGACTGGAAATCAAGTTTGGTTTATCTGTGGGTGACCCAGCAAACCACATCTTTTTAATTTCATGCCTCAATGAGATGATACGTCATGCTTTGTACAGTGCGACAGCTTGCTACATTGCATAACTCAACATGCTGATGCAACCAGGCATGCAAAATTAACCTGATCCTCCAGCCCAGGGAACGCGAGACAACGAGCAGCTTCTTCTGCAGCTCCCATTGTTCAACAAACCTCGCTCCCCATCTTCCTTCTTACTCCCTTCTTATTGAATTTACAGAAGAGGAGTACTGTGAGAGTTATAATCGTGTAACAGTTATAAAATGTGAATAATTCCAGTCTGGGCAGGGGTTGAACTAACACCATTTCTTTGTCAGGGGCTGCTCAGAAGGACGTGCTTCTCTTTGACTTCTGGGTTAGCTTGGGAAGGATTGTAGCTTACTGGGCTTCCTGTAAGGCACACGGGTCACCTCGTCTCCTTCCCTCCCAGGGAAGGGAGCAGCAATATTGCTCACTGCCGTGGGACCCGCAGCGGCTCCACTGAAAGCTGCCAGCAGCCCCTGTGTTGTCGTGCTGTGCCCTGCATGTAGCGTAACGAGCAGCTGCAGGGAGAAAAAAAGGCTGGCGCTGGGCATGAGTATCTTTGGAGTTAAAGGCTGTGGTGTGCCACAGGTAAGCTTGTGCATCCAGCACTTTGCTTGGGGCAGAATTTTTTCTTAATATCTGACATCTGTCAGTGGCTTTTTGCGTGCTTGTGGGGGAAATGGAATAGAAATGCTGCACAAGTTTTTTGTGTGATTGTGGTAATGGGAAGCCTTGAGAAACCGCTCTTCATGGCTCTGCTTGAATGCGTGGAAAATGGGGACGGTTTTCTGTGCAATCTTACCCGTCTGTGGTGTCTGAGAGCAGCTGAGGACAGCCCCTGGCCACAGCGACGAGTGACACATACCCACCTGAGCAGTGAAAATCCCAACAGAAAGGTGTCGAGTGATCTCTGCAAGGATCAGACTCTGACGGGATGATTGCAGTGCCTGCGGTGGACTGTGGAAGTGGTGACAGTGCTGTGGCTTACCTGTGAATGACAGCAACCTGAACGTGGGGCTGGATGCTTCTGGGTGATGAGCGTGCACAAATGCTGCTCTTCTGCTTCGGAAAGGTCTTTTTGAAGCAGGAGCTGCTGTGTGTTTGGGTAGCACCTGGTGCGTGGAGTTCAGCTTCTTCAGCTCTACCTCTCATTTCCCTGTCTTGTTTTTTCTTAAAAAGAGGAAAATGAACTGCCTGGAATCCATTTTCTGCCGTCATCCCCACATCAGCAAATGGGCTCCCCTCAAATGAAGAGGATTAGTGCGTCTTGGAGAGGTAGAGGAGGGCCATGACAGTTTGGAGTCCTTAGATATTGCTCTTGCTTGAGTTGCTTTGCGTTTTCTCAAAGTGTACAGTGCCCTCTGGCACAATATACATATACACTGCATCGCTAAGTGCTGAAACTTCACATCTTAATTCCATGCGAGTGGTTTTCTCTCGAGGCTGTGTGCCTCTGTGGTAGGGAGCCTGATCGCAGCACGGAGAAGGTTACACATTATGCGGAGAAATGTTGATGGCGTTTTAAAAAATATCTTCAGTAATGTCTCTATTTTTGTTTTTGTCATGTACAATCATATTTGAAGTACATGCACTTTGAGGTTTGGCGAGGAAAAGCCTGTTTATTTGAAGCTGATGGAGATACTTCAATAGAGGATAACTGGGATATAGAGCTCTGGAATAAATTATTCCACTTGTATTTTCTTTTCTCTCTCTCTTTTTTTTTTTTTAATCTGGAATGCACATAAGCCATACAGCAATATTATCATCACTTTGCACTTTCCTTAGGATGTATCTTAATATTCTATAATCCTCTTTACTACAGAATGGGGACTGAACTAAGATGGAATTATATTTTAATATTTTAATGTAATTCCTCATGAAACAAAAGGGGGCTATGTTCAGTAGCTGGCTAGATATATGGCAAATGGGAACTAGACAAGCTGTGTAACATCATGACCAGTTTCTATGGCAACAAAAATGTCAGCTATCCTTTTGGCTGATTCTATTAATCTGTGGTAGAGGCACTGATACTGACACATTCGGAATTTATTTAAACAAGAAGGTGAAAAGATAACCTCAGTGTAGCTTATAAACAAGGGGGAAGTTAAGCCACTAACATAATGCTATCTGACATGTATATAACTGTGTAACAGGCAAGTAAGACATCTCCAAGCCAGCCATTCTGAATTTTATCAGGGAAGTGATTAAGCTATTTACCAGGAGGAGTTACCCACTATTGTTTTGTCTCCTGACAAAATTCCACACTTGCCTCCGGGTTTCAGAGCAGTGCCTGCTGTACCCCAAAACGCTATACTGTGTTAGTGCAAGCGCTATTGAACCAGTGGCCATGTGGCACTAAACCCACCAAGTGCCATGAAGTCTGTGCCCCTGGGGAATAGTGAACCAGTTGTCTGTTTTTTGGGGGGTTCCCCTCTTCCCATTTACTGTTTCCCTCCTGGTTTTGATTGTGTAGCTGGAGCAGAGCAGCTTGACTTATGAATACTGGAGGTGCTTGCCAATTAAAATGCATGTCCTGGGCACTGCAAAATGGAAAAAAGTGGTTGCAAGGAAACAAACTCTGTTCTCTGTTCCCTCTATGTGGGTCAAATATTTTCCTAGGGATACTCGGAAAGGATTGTGCTGTACTATTTCCCTTCGGTACTTTATCCTTTATTCTCTTGTTATTGAAATAGCTAAATGTTTTCCTACTCTTCAATGTACCATGACAATACAAACTGTACGGTGATGTTGGAGCACAAAATAAATATGGATGCAGATACTTGTCATTATGATAAAAACAACATCTTTTCATCTTTATCTTGGAATTACAGGCTCCTCAGGAAGATGACAGTGTCTTGTTATGGAAAATGAATTTTCAGTAGTAGAAAGATATCTCTCAACTTACTCTTGAATTCTTCCTGTTTGCCAGAGGCATGTAGAAAAATTAGCTTCTTTCCCAATTCTTTTGCTAGTTTTATTAAAATTCATAGTACAAAAAGTGCCATATAAATGTGTTTGGTGTGTGACTGAAAAAGAAGAGATGGAAAATGCATAGCTGAAGTTATTATAAGATTATTAGTTGTCTGCTGTCTGCATTTTTTTAATAATAATAAAAAATAAAGTAAGCCCTCAACATCCTCATTGATTTCTTCTTATGCTTGTAATGTACCAAAAGTAATTGAATACAGTATGTTTTTTAATGTATATATTACTTTTTTTTTCCTGGTTTAAAAAAATGAATTGTCAAATTCCCCAATAGAAAATTTGTCAGAACTGTAACCACAATATAGCTCCTGGGAACAGAGTGTATGCAAAGCTTTTCAAATTCAGAAAGGCTTTTTGATAGCAGCAGTGCTCAAACTTACTCCATGCTTCTCTTAGGGAAAATGATGTCCTTCCTGCTCCTACACCTTGTAGATCTGCCACTAGTATCCCTGTGACTGCTGGCTTTGAGCAGGTGTTGGGTTGGATTGTTCTCCTCAGCAGCTGATGGGCTGCAAAATTGTGCAAGTGCATTAAGTTTTGAGCTCTTACTGCATATAATTGTAATATTAAATGATAATGAAGTTAAAAAGATAAATATGTAGTGATAGTACCTGATATACAGCAAAGATGGCTTTTCCCAGTTTATAGTCTGAGAGCAGTTATAGCAAAGATAAGTTTAGTATCAACCTATGTATTTGGCATCATCCAACTTGTGAAGTTCTGCCTCCGCAACTCCCATGGGAATTATTTCTTTTGTCAGTGTTTCAGTGTTTCTTCCGATGTTTGTGATGTAGTAGCAGAGTTACGTAGGTCACATCACTTGATATTACAGAAAATGAGGTAGATGTGGCTAAGACTGCATCCGAGGACTTGAAGTAGCATTGCTCTGGCCCCCTGCAGGGGAAGTGAGGATGGAGCAGCTCATTGGAATATCTCCCTCCCACACCCATTTTTTGTTTTTGAAAGTCCAGGAACTTTTACCAACAACAATCTTGATTATCTTGCTTTTCTTCCTGTTCTACAGGAAGTTTTAATGAACTGTTTTGGGGGAGGTTTATCTAGTTCTGGTAAAAGTCAAACCGTTCATTGGGTTTCTTTCCTCTCTCAGCATGCTTTTAAGTATGCCTGTGCCTCCTGCTGGAGATTAGTCCCTTTGTACACCTCATTTAGGAATCACTTGAACTCTTGCAGACTGGGCACTGTCCAACCACCAGGAAGCTTGTTAGTCTAGATCCACAGGAAAGAACGTCACTTTTCACCTGAAAAATAGAGGAGAACGAAATTTTATACCTTTTATAAAGAAAAGAAAAATGTTCTTTATCCCGTGTTAATTGTTGCAGCAAAAATGGACTTTATTCTCCAAGAAGGTCAAATCTCTTATGAGGAGAGAAAGTGAGGAAGGAGAAATTTCCCCTATTGTTATTATTCTTGAGCAAGGCTGACATTCAGTATGCAACAAACATAATTCTTTATTCCAATTGAAAGTCATGCCAGACACAATTGTGCGAGGAAAGCAGTCTTTCCTTCTGAAGCTATTGACTTGGAAAACTTGCACACACAAGAAGGCTGACCTTTTGAGAAGTCACAGGCATTAACTTTTGATTAAGTAGTGTATTTAATTTCAGTGAGCATCTAACCTGAGGGCAGGCTCTAGCTTAGGGTACTTTGAAGTCAAATTCGTGGCTGGTCCTATCATGATCAAAACACATTTCTGAGTCCTAGGTATTAGCAGGGAAAATACCTCTGGTGCAAAAGCAGATGTATCTTGAATTGTTTTAAGTCTTTCCTCTCTGAGTTTGAAGGCATTGTTTGGGATATCTCCCTTAGTGCTTTAAGAATAAGGACCCTTGTTTATTCTTTGTCATCTTCTGTTCAATAAGCCTGATTCTGATCTGGCAGAGAGGAGTGAACTTGCCGTGGTTGCCTGAGTTGCCATCCCTGCATGCTGTGGTTGGACCAGCTCCATGTTGGTGCACGTGGATTTCCTTGGCTGCCTTGCCTTCTGCCCTTCAAAGATGCAAGCACTGATTTTACATGTTTATGTATATTTTATATATAATGTGTGTGTGTATTCATAATGGCATATTTTGAGTATCTAGCCTTGTGTTTAAAATCCAGGCATTCCTCATCAATAACATAGCAATGGCCTGCCAGATATCTGTCTGGCGAGCCAGATGTTGCTAGAGGAGCTCTTCAACAAAACCTGCCAAAGGACTATAAATCAAGTTGCTGGCTCCTGGCAGACTTTGATGTGTGCCAGAAGTGGGGCCTCAGGTACGTTATAGCCAGAGGACCGATGTTTTTGGGATCCCATCAGATCAGGATAGGCCAGAGGTGGAAGGTAGTTTGGTCTGGCTGGACCAGCAGAGGGCTGGCCTGGTGTTCATTAGCAAACTTCATACATGATTAAGTGCCTTGTTTGATACTTCTAAAACATGGATGCACAGATGATTCTGTGTGTACTTTAGCCTCTCCAGAATACAATCAGAGCAACTTCACCGTGAGCTGAAGGGCTGCTGTCTGGGAGTAGCCAAAGTTGGTTCTGCATCTACTTATGAAACAGATGACTTACTGGTAAAATGGCAAAATCTCGTAGAAAGACGAGACTGGGCAATTAAAAAAACCTACTGCTTGTTGGTTGGGTGCAGCTGCCCCCATGTAGGCTTTCAGACCAGCTCTGTTCCTCAGGGTGAAACACATTATCTTGAGTGCTTTGTAGAAGTGCTCAGGTAGACCAGAGAGGCCCAGCGGGGCTCCAGGGTGTGCTGTGCGTGCCTCAGCTCACGAGGAGGCCAACCGCAGTGACGTGATGGCTTGCGGCAGCCTGGCATCGCCTTGGAGGAAGAAAATCCATTTTCTTCTTGTCACCAGAGAGGTCTGATCAGCCTTGGGGTGCAACGCAGGGAAATCCATTAATTTCAGAGCTGCTATGTGTTTGCTTCAAAATACGCACCCTTCTGAATTTAAATCTGTCAAAGAAAGGAGTCTGCGGTGCCCTGTCGATAGCACTGTTCCTCCAAAACACCCGGCCTTCCTCTGGTGCAGAAGGGAAACAGCTTTGTGACCACAAGAGCTGCCTCAGCTGCTCTGTGGGGAGGACCCCTCAGCAGTTGGCAAATTCCCCTGAGGGCCCACAGAGGCCATGGGTGAAGGCCTGCAGGTCGCGACACGGCCTAGCAGGAGATTCACCTGGGCCAACCTGTGAGCTGAACAAAGTCTCGTCTTTGTGCAATATTTACGAAAGGAAATACTGTTGTGAGAGGATGTTGCCTTTAATTAGGCTGGATGTGTGCTGAATTCACATCAGAAGTGTCTGTTTCTTGTTCAATCATGCTGGATTACGGCTTCGGCTAGTGCAAACTGTTGGGGACGTGGTGCAGACATGCTGATTCACTCCTCCCTACGTGCGGCATTAATCGTTCCTCCTTGGTACCAGACTAAAAACGTCCAAGACGATGCAAGACTGCGATGCTTAACATTTTTCGGCAATTGCTGTTTTTGTCAAAACTGTCTGTAGCTTTTCTTCTTCAGTACAAGATGGTGAGTAATGAGCTATCGGAATAATGTCTGCTTGAGACATCCGTAGCCATATGGCAATGTGGGAGGCGAGGATAAAACAGGGATCAGTCACAAGTGTTTACTTTGAAACACGGATAAAAAGGCAAGTTTTGTGCTGCAGCTTGGTTATGTGTTGGATTAGGTACTGGAAATAGAGTAGTTTTTAATTGTTTTTGTGTTTAGTGAACTTTAAAATCCCAAGCACTTAAATCTGTTTTTTATTAGTCCTCCTGATTGCTCTCTTTAGACCTGTATCAGGAAACAACAGGACAAACTGATGTTTACTTGGAGTGAAACCACAGCTGACTAATCCGTGTATACATTACGTGTATGTGTACATTATTTACAACAAAATAAGCTGAATTTGAAATTGCTGAAAACATTGCTTAGGAAGGCTTGTAAAAATGCTTGGCTGCACTTGCAAAACAGCTTCAGACGTTTTTTTTGGTTGCTTTGAGAGCAGTTCGGGCCCCCCTGGCAAGCACTTGGCTGAATAGTTGATTTTTTTTTTTTTTTTTTCCCAAGGAGCTGAAAAACTTCCACTGCTTCCTGGGGCGAGACACAGCTGCAGGAAGCAGAGTCCTTTGGAAAAGTAGGTGGGTTGTTTTGGAAACTGAAATGTTTTTGGAAGTGGTAATGCCTAAAAAATATCTCTCTGGAGACGAATCCTCATTTGGGCTCAGGGAGTCATTCTGATTTTTTTGGGAGGTCCCTGGGTTGCCTTGCCCGGTGCTCCCGCACCCGAAGTAGGAGCCCCAAACCTCGGCGCTGGCTCCATCTCAGGGTTTCTGCCTCAGAAACCTCTCAAGGGGGTGATAGGAAAACATCCGTCAGGGAGGCGTTTGGAAATGAGTGTTACTAAGACAGTGTTTTGGTTCAACAAAGGGAGCCTCACACGGACCGCGTGCATTTCGCGTTTGAAAATACCTTTATGGATTAATTAGATTGATGACCCCATTTTGTAGGAGGAAGGTGAATTTGTAGGTGAAGAGGAAACTTACTGCATCAATATGATCTGGTAGTTGCCTCCAGGAATACATTATTGACTGCTGAACAACTTAAAGGGTACTCATAGTTTTTTTAAAGGGAATAAAGAAAATAACACAAGCAGCCCCACACCCTCCTGAATTTGTAAGTTCCTCATGTGCTTTTAGCACCAGAAAGTTAAAACGATTTCCCAGTGCCTAATTTTTGAAAATTGAGTGCTTTTCTTTGCTAAGTAGAAGCACAGCACAGATTAAAAAGAAACCTCAAACTTTGCTGATACTGTGTGGGCTTTTGATTAGAGAGAACTCTGTATGCTAATTGAATGTTGTCTTCTATTAGCATAATCTTGGGGTTATGGCTGGGCAGTGTTAATGATAAGTGACAGAGACACATTTCAGAAACTCTTTTTCATCAGATGGGAATTATATCCTGTAAATGCAAGCCCAGATCATAATATTTCATCTTTGTGTTGATTTATCCCAACCTCAGACTATTTATATTGATTTTCTACTAGAAAACATATCATCTAGTGTGTGATCTATTAATTGCATGCATATGATACAGTCATTATCCTCAGTATAATGTATAAATATAAAAATTAGGAAGACTTCTTGAGATGTATGTTAATGAATTCTAAAATCAGTTTGAAGATAACATTGCTTTATGAAGCAAACATTTTATATGTGTTTACATATATAACATGTACATATCTGTTTATAAACTTTACAGCCGTGTTTAGTGTATGTGCTTTAAGGTTGTAGGACCATATTTCTTAGGAAAGTATGCTTGTAATTGTTCAGAGGGTAAGTATTTATAATTGCTATGATTTTTGCACAATTACTGTAAGTAGCTGTGCATCAAAATGAGCATTTAGAGGATAAACTGGCATGTTCCATGTAACAAGAACTTTAAAAATAAAATAAAATCCTGGGAAAGTGGCTTTGTTCTGCCACCAACAAGGTAACTTCACTAAAATTAAACAGAACAACAACCAGCATCCACCCATCAGTTTTAGTGCTATATACAAATGTCTTCACAGCTATTTGCACTTGAAATGCTTCATTTGCCAACTCAAATGTGGCATTTGCAAATGCAGATTAGTTACGGGAACGCTGTTGGCTGCTGCTGCTTCCTCCTTTCAGATGTGGCTCTGACTGGACATTTCCTGCCCAGACTTGTAGTCAGCAAGCATATGGCCTGATAGATAGTTTGTGGAATAACTTGCTGGGAGTGCTTCAAGTGTTCCAGAAATCTCACAGGCGAAGATGCATCATTTCCAAACATAAAATTCAGCTGAAATGCCAAAGTTAAGATATTCGTTTGCTCACTCATATTGTTGCATTTTGTAATGATGGCACAGACGGAGATAGATGGTGGATTAAACTGAGAGAGAGAAATCTCTGCCTTTATTAGCTGTTTGTTTGAAATGCAAACATTTTGAGGGGGCCTGCATTACAAGAGAAACTCCTATATCTTATTAACAAGTGAATTCCACAGTGCCCGTAGCTAGCAACAGAGGAATTGTCTGTCTGTCTGAGATTACAGTTTCTCTCTTCGCGCCGTACAGCACTTCTGTTTTATCAAATGTACTCCATGCCTGCCATCACTAAGGGAACTGTCTAATTCTTCCCTGTACTTCTGAACTGTGTCAAGTGTTCTGGGAATCAGGTTCCATACAATTTTATTTTTTCATAGCATATGGTAAATGAGTGTAGCACACCAATTTAATATTGTCATATTTCCTCTAAGATTTTTTCCATAAACACCCTGGTATGTCGGACTAGGGTTCTGTTGATGAAAGTTACTGTAGCAAAAAGACTTTGATTTCAATTGCCTAGCAGTGCTCATTTATTTATATCATCTCATCTTAGATAAGGATTTGAATTCAGAATCTGCCTAAATGCGATGTTTAATACCCTGAAACGTGACGCAGAGCCATGCCTGCTGGAATGTCTCAGTGTTCTCTTTCACGTGGCGTGTTTCTGCTTAGGACCTTTGCAGGGCTCGTCGCGGTGCTGTCCGTGAAGTTGTGGGGGAACCACAAGGGGGGGGGCTCAAAATGTGCCATTAGAAGGGGAGAAAGGAAAGGCAATACGGCTTCGACGTGAGGTTAGTAGGGATTTTTCTTTTCCTCTAGTTAACTCCATCCCAGTGGCTGAAACCATGTTAACTTAATGGTTCTGCGGTCTTTATTCCTGGATATACATACATCAGTGGAAACATGACCAGAGGTTTCTTTTCCTTCCTCTCCATTCAATCCTTCTTTGTAGCATGGCACTACTTTCACAGAGGGGGATCAGGGAGTGCTCCTGGATGAGGAACAGACACAGTCATTTGGGATTTGATCAAGTAAATCTGTGTTGCGCCTTCTTGCTCCAGCTGTCTAGCATGTTGGGTGTAGATGGGAGGCTGAGTGTTGGGGCTCAGGTTTCAGTGCTTTCAAAGCAAAAGGTAAAGGATGGCTTTATATAAACATGCATTTTTCAGGTAGCTGGCTTATTCACTTGATTTTTGTGATCTCTTTGACTACTTTTCTCAACACTCGTTCCTCTGGTAGCCTCTTCTGGCTGGCGGTGTTTGATCATTTGATCAGCCCAAGGTTGATTCCTATTAGATATTTTCAGATGAATGCATAACATGAGGTGAAAATTAACTTCAGTTTGAAGTGATGTAGTGGCTTAAAGGCAATTTCTTAGCCAAAAGTTGAAAACCACCTTTGTCATTTTGCTAGGTAACTTGTGATGGTGTAGCTCGTGTGAAACAACCAAGAGCACTGCATTCATGCTTACAAAAAGGATGTGTTGCCGAAGGGTGAGTCTTCTCATTTCAGGACAGAAAAGCAGTCTCTCGTGTAGAAAGACTGCCATCTTCCTTAAAAGCAAAAGGGAGGAGCCATTGCCTTCTTCACAACATTTTCAGTGCTGGTGTTTAGGTTCTGCAGTGTTTGGTGCCCTGGGGACCTAGCCCTTGACCAACTGGGTTACTGCTATTTCTAAATTAAGCCCTTCCAGTCCCAAACAAAACATTAACAAACTTTGCATTTCTTTTTCAACAATCACATCATAGGGTAAGTAGGGAGGAAAATCAGAACCTATTCAGTATTGTAAATACAGCAGATTATTACCCTAATTTGTTATCCAGCACTAACAAGCTAAATAATTCAGCACACTTTTAGGGCTCTATTCAGTCTGATGAGCTAAAATAAAAACTGTTGATTAAGCTAAGTGCATACCTCCGAAGATGGATATTACTGTTTTCTTTGGTTTGGCTTTTTGCAAATAGGGGAGATCTCTGATAAATACACAACTCTCATAAGGCTTCTCAGAAGCTGTATTCCTTTGCCGTCTTACTGTCTTTTTAGTGTGATCACTTTAAACTGGTGTTGCAAAACTATTTTTTTTTCCTGTCGGAAGCTCGTGTGCTTATGATGGGTTTTATTTTTAATCCTACCTCACCGCTGGAGTTCAAGCATCACATAAAGAAAACCTGGCTGTAGGAAGATGATAAAACATAAGCGTCAGCTCCTTGTATTTTCTTGAAGTATTTTGTAATTCAGAATGAAATCTTTTTGTTTTACTTTTCCTCTGCTGCTCAACCCCCTAAAGATCCCAGGGTTTCTAGAAAATTTGGTGTTATTATCCCACCTGACTAGCAGGTCTGTATTAATCAGGCCAGCTCTCCCCACGGGGGGTGCTTGTGACAGGGAAGATGGTCTCACAGGAGGGCTTTGGTCTCTTCTGAGACAATGCTGTCAAGCATGGTTTAATCTTAAGGAAGTCCTGTGTGGAGTCATGAGTTGACCCAGTGATCCTTGTGGGTGCCTTCCGTCTCGGGATGTTGTATGTTTCTGCGATTCGCTTGGACTTGCATGGAAAGAGTGACTGTACAGTCCCTTCAGGAGCCGTGACGACGGCGACGCTGCCGCTGTGCTGCATGGCCATACCATGAGCGGGGGCTCGGCAGAGGAAGGAGGTGCTTTCACCATAAATAACCAACACCTGGGGTTGGCCCCTTAGCAAACCGATCTAGAGATACAGCTGGGTCAATGGACCTAATATTTGACCATTCAGCCAAGTTACTCTGTGTTGTGTCGGTGTTTGCTTCCTGTGCACCAAGATCTTTGTTGCAAGAAGTCCTCAGCAGCTGGAGTCTAGGTTTAGTTGTTCCATTCCCATGGACATCCCTGCTTGTAGCATGAGGTAACTGTTAAACATGGTCTGCGTTTGCACGAGCCACACCTTTCCATTACCTACCTCTTAAATTCCCCAACTAAGGCTCATACATAAAAACAACAACAACATGATTTTGAATGGTGCTTTATCCAGCGCAGGTAGACAAAGATACCTGGCAGTCGCCTTCAAGCATTGTGGAGAACAACAACAAATGTTTCTTTAGGAAGTTAATTTTTCAGAATATGTGCTACGTGGATGGAACAATGCTATTCCTATTGAAATGAGTTGTCATCATTTCTGTAATTAACCCTATGTGAAGGATATGATAGGAGATCGCTCCAGTTTCAGAGACACAAAGATTTATTAGAGGCTCTACTCCCAGAAAATTGATAGAAACATCTTTAATCTTGGCATCAAGTATTTAGATAAAGAAACTTTCCAAATAAACTTTTATGGTGTTTGCCTAAATTAGACAGCCAATGGTTTATGTAAAAAATAAAAATGTTAGGGAAACCCCTAATTTATTTATTTTTCAATAATATCAATGCCTGAAGTATGAAGTGGTCAGGTTTGGATCTCAGTTTTCATTGTGGAGACTGTCTGTGGAGATATTTGGCTTGCACCACTTCAATCAGTTCAACTGATTTTTCCTTCCCTGTCAGCACGGATACAGAAAAGCTGTTACAAAATTATCCCTTTAATCCCACACCGTTTTTATCTGCTGATTAGAATCGGGGTAATTTCAGCCCGTGTTGAAGGAGTTAATCTTCCTGATGGAGATGTGAAAAGTAGAAGCCATTTTAAATCTCAATACCACATGCTGCCTTAGGGATCACACTGTGCTAAAACCCAAGATAAAAAGGCCTGACAAAGATTATTGACGGTTTACCTTTTAATGAGCAGCTTGGATTGATTTTTATTTCCCTCTGGGGCTGCTTGCTTTGCCCTGTTTCCACCCATGATGTCATGATTAACAAAAACAACCCAACAACAAAATTAAGGCTTCGTATCTGAATAAGTGCAGAGAAATAAAGAGTAGCCATGGCATTAAAAGGAAATCTGTGCCAAGTCCTGTTGAACATCCTAGGAAAAGCCAGAGCACTGTAGTCAGTGGTTTGGTACCTCTCTCTTTAGAGGAAATGTGCCTCAGCCAAAAACCACCTCACTCCTTCATTTATACAGTAGGTTATAAATAACGTACCGCTCCACAAATCAACAGAAAAATGACAAGAACTCTAAATAAAGACAAAATGCCTTCAAATACGTATTTTTAATGTTATTGTTCAGAAAAGCAGTGATTTCTCTTCTTCTGCCAGGCCCCCGCCCCTCTAAAGCCATCACTGAACAAACTGCCTCTGGCGACGTTCCCATGATTTAGTTCAAATCCTTAAGCTTCAAAAGAGCACAGCTCTACAGACACAAAACTACCATCCAGAAAGCTCTTAAGCTCTGACATCATCTATTCTGTTTGAGTCCTTGTGTACAGGCCTTGCCAGAAAATGGAAATCCCTTTTTCACACGGGAGAAAGGATGTGTGTTTACAAAAAACACCACACACAACAACAAAAAAACACCTCTCCCATCCTGCATGAGGATGAAACACATTCAAAAAAAAAGAAAAGAAAAATAGGTTTTTCTCAGGCATTTCCAGAAAAACCCTGCTTTCAAAGACCAGGATCAAGCAAAGCCAAAGCCTTCCAGGCAGGCAGATGGGAAGCCATCGTCGCAGAACCATTTTGCAAAGCAGAACCCTTCCTGTGGAAACCTCCATATCCACAAGCAGGAAGCAATAGGAGTCAGGATGTGGCTCCAGCCTTTGGGGCTGGGTTGGGCGACCCGTGATGAGAAGGCAGGGTTTTGGGAGCCTGCTGGAATGAAGCACACAGGGGCAATGTGTGCATGCAACCACTTGAAGGTGATAGGGGCTGGAAAAATGCCCCTCAAAACCACTTTGTGTGAGCTGAAGGAGCCTGATGATATGTAGGTGTTCCTCAGAGTTAGGTTGGGTGGAGAGGTAGCTGTAAATATGGTAGCTTGGAGTGCCTGAAGAGTTTGTGTGAAGCCATGGGAGCTGGATGCTGTGTGGCAGCACTCCTTACTGCCCTTGGCCTGCTGCAGGAGGGGTGCTGCTGGACGGAGAGGGAGAAAAAGCAAATGTGAAAGGGGAAACTGCAGGTTAAATTGCTTTAACTATGGCTAAAACCCTCTTCTCAAAGTTTTTTTTTTTTTTTTTCCTTAGAAGAAGAGTGTGTTGCATAACTGCGGGCTATTCTCAGCAGTGTAAAATTTCAGTGTAGATTTCAATTCTTTAAAACACATTCTTACCTATCAAATTGGCAGGCTTGAGGAGTAGTTATTCTGCTGCAACTTCAAATCACCGCTTCAAAAATTGATCTGGGCTTAGGTATGTCTTTGCGTGTCCATGCTTATTAGCTTCATGTTGTGATTAACTTAATGGGTTATGGAATTTTACATGTACTCTATGCAAATGCAACTGAAAAACCAATTATTGAAAAGTGAAAAATGAACTCTAGGAGACAGTCATTAGACTATTAGAATCCCCAGTTCCTTTGGAAACTGTATTTGGGTAATACGTGGTTTTAATACTGAATTTCAAACCCAGAAAAAGCAATTGGCAATTAACGTGTTTTAAAGCAGTATGAAAACATTTTGACAGGTCTGCCTGCATGGGCTACTAAGACCCACTGAGCTTTACGAGTTGGAAAATTAGTCACAGCTTCAGTAAAACATTGTAGTCCACTTAGTACTTGATTTTTGACATTCTCAGATGTACAAGCATCAGGGAATTTAGGTTGGGTGGCTGGTGAGTGGCATCGGTGTTGGCTGGGCTGGGTCCAGGGCAGCATCCAGCTGCACTGATGCTCTCTGGCCGCTTCTTTGCAGGACTGGCTTGCAGCGAATGTGTTTAGCACTGGTGGATGTCAATAAAAAAGTTCATCAGGTAATTTATGTGCCCAAGACCACGTGGGCAGCCTGTGGCAGCATCTCACGAGACGAAGAGTGCATTAACACTGTTGTCGTCCTGCTGCGGGGTTGCGGCCTGGATGGCACTGCTACTGCTCACTGGAGAACGATGCTGATGATTTTCACCCCTCTGTAATGCCTCTAGTTTTGAAGTATGTTCCCATTCATATGCCGAAGGTGCTGCGGGTGGCTGTCGATTTGCTTTGTGGTGTTTGCAGGCCAGCGGCCCCCAGTTTGGTTAGAAGCCTCTTCACAGAGGCTGCTGCTGGGGGCCTGGCTCACACATGAGGTGCAGGGAACGTGAGCATGGTCCTGCAGTGTATTGCTGATCGCATGGAGGGATATTAATGCAGGCACTAGTGTTTGGTGAGTTGTGCTTCCTCAGAGGGTGGAGCTCATATCCTTGTCTGTAAGGGATGGAGCTCAGCAGAAGGCCAAAAAACTGATGCAGGCCCTTTGTGGAGGGAGGACTGTCCTGGGATGTGCGTGGACCTGCGTTGTTGTGCCATCTTCCCTTCTAGTTGGTGATCTATAACTAGCATTCAGCATGCCAAGGGGCACGTTTGGACGCTTTGCCCTCCCTCGCTTTATACTTCCATCAGGAATTTGCCAGTTTTTCTCCAGCGGAAGTTTCCACCCTGCCTCTGCCCCAGGCTTTGCAGCTGCCCACGTGGTAGGCCACGAGCATCGGTTTAACGCATGTGCGTACGGTGCCTTGTGCTGTGGGGAGTTCTTTGCTCACCTCCATCTGCTGTAAAATATTTTTGTGATGGGCTGGAGGAGCTTGTGTAGGCATGAGTAACCCTGGGCTCCTGAGTGAGCTGTGTGAGTAGAGGAGGGGCAGGCGCTGGCCTTTCCTTTTCAGTAGTGCCTGGGCGCAGTCGGATGGAGAGGCGAGGGGTACGCGGAGAACACCGCTGTAATCGGGTGGCATTTAGGTGTGCTGTGGTGAGCGGCTGTAAATGTTCTTTATTTATGGAGATCGGATATGAGCAAAAGGAAAAGAAATAAGGATGGGTAAGTTCCATAGACCAAAGTCTGGAAGAACATAGTGAAGACCAGATGGACAGGAGCGAGGTGTGCTGAGTACAACAGAGAAGCTAGAAGCAACCAGACATAAAGCATCATATGGTGTAATGCAGGCCTAATCAAGCAGGCAGCTTAAATACACTTAAAATACCCTTTGTATAAATGAACAGGGGAGTGTAAGGATAATCAAAGTACAGAGAAAGCACATATCAAGAGTAAAACATGGTGATAAGGGAGATTATGAAGCAAAGAGAAAGAATAAATATGGTCTGGAAAGCAGATGTGGAGACTGAAGGGAATGTGCATAAAAGATAGGTGTAAATAATAAGGCATTTGTCAAATCCTTGAATGTAAAATGTCAGAGCTTCAAGAACTTGTAAAGGTTATTTACTAACCGAGGCCACAGTGCAACACTGTTTAATACATTGATGCAAGGCAGGTGTGCATATATGCTTTGCTGAATAGGACTGCTGTGATTACTTAGTGCCTAAATAAAAAAATAGTAATTCTTTTTGCCAGGAAAATAGAAGGTAAATGCCATAAGAAATCGATGTAAATTCCTGAGTTTTTAAAAGAAAGCAGAAATGAAAACTGTGGCAGAAGGGAGAAGAGAAATCACACCAGAAATCACAGTGTGTAAATGTTGAAATCCATATTGGAAAACTTAAGAGTGAGAACTAACAAAAAGGACTCTGGATTGAGGAAAACTGTAGTGCTGCATTGTTTCAGGTGTAGAAAGGCATTGATAAAATTTCAAAGACTCTTCAGGAATGTGTTCATAAACAGGACCTAGAAGAGTCTGCTTTATATTTGACATAGGAATGGGTATGAGCCCCAGAAATTCTCTAAGAGCTTCAATAAGATGTAGCCTGGAAAGCTTTTTTAAATCAGTATTAATTCAAAATTATATAATTCCATGCAGACTCTAATAAACTCTTTTTAGGAACCAATGTCAACAGCCAAAAAAAGAGTCAAAATGTTTTAGGAGCTTGATAAAGCTGTCTTTTGACCATAGAGCATTCAAAGGCTCCTATTCCTCTGTTAGCTGAGGACAAGTGTCTTTAGGCTCCTTCAGAGACTAGGTTTTTGTTTGGTGGGCTTGAAGTCATTTTGAGTTATCAGCATAGAAACAACAGAAGGAATTGTAATGTTTCATATGTTAATGACCTGGAAAAGGGAATTTGCAGCAGGTAAGAAAACATGTAACAGGCATACAGAACCGGGAAACAAAGAGAGAGCAGAGGAGGTAAGCAACCTATAGTACTTCTGAATACATCACAGATTAAGAGCACACAGATAAGCAGGCTACATGATTTATGGTAAAGCAAGATAAGCCTATGAGCAGACAAAGCAGGCAATATAAAAGGATGCAGCAAAATAACCTCCGTGGCTGTACACAGACAAAATGGAAAAAGAACAGATGAGAACAGTAGTTGGATGGTGTTGCCTTCATCACGAATGTTATCATCAGTGCATTACAGCAAACAATATGTTTAAGCACGTGTAGCAAAATGACTTTTAAATCACATGAAATAACCTGACACCAATCAAAGGACTTGGGACTACCTCTGCAGCCCCATGTGTGTGGCTTTACTTGGGTCTTTCTTGGCTATAGGCATAGAGAGCATACAGCAGAGGGCAGCCACATTGTCCTCAGAACTCCTGAAGCGTTTATAAGTACTGTTCTCACATTTACGTATACTATATTGTTAGACATCGTATTGAGCATGTTCATTAAAATTAACCAATTTGTTGTAATGGCTTCTGGTTACTTGCACACAGCTGCCATAGTCTTGTGAAGAGAGATAGTATCAAGAAGAAATGCTATAATTACACTCAAGACCTCTAGAATGAGATTCCTGTACTCGCTGGATGTAAATTCATCCCCCAGATAGTTTCTCTCAGCTATTTATCCTTTGAGAATCTATTAGCTGTTGCTATTTCTGTGCGGGTAGTAGGATGACTGTTTATAAAGAGCTGTGTAGATAAATCAATAACATTTGCAAATCTGATGAGCTAGGACGTGCTGCAGGGTGCTGCGACTGGGCTGCTGTATAGCATAAAAACAACTCACTTGACTCAGACTCTGTTCCCAATTGCAAAAGTAGTGTGACTTTTTGCTGGTTTTCTCATCTGACATACTCTTTCCTCTTTTCTTTCTGGTGAAGCAGCTGCGAATTATGGCACAACTGTGAGCAGCAGGGGGAATTCCCTTCCTGGGACCTCTCACCTCTGTCCTGTTCTGATGAATGATGAGGCAGAGTCCTGGGCACGCAGTGAAGGTGATTTTTGGATTGCCTTGGCTAGGCGTCTGTGTGGCTTACTTACCATGTGTTTCAGATCCTGAAAACCCAATCCCTTCTGCAGATCAGTGGTGGGAAGCGTCTGTAGTCTCCTCTACATCTTGCCCCCCTTTCTTACCAGCTGGATGACGAAGGCTGCTTGGGTGCATCCTTCACAGAGATTGTCCTTCTGCTTCCTTTTGGGCAGTTGTGCTTTTCTAGGTATCATGTATAGTTGTACAGTGAGCAGGGTTCACATCCTTGAAGTAAAATCAGCCCTGTTCAATTTTAGGCACATGGACTAAATGATCAGACCTGTAACTCTTACTTGTATAGGCAGCAATCCTCCGCTTCTTTGGATGTCTGACACTTTCAAATCCAAATCTGCTAGTCACGCGATGCTTGGGTCATTATCTGTGTTGCACTGAGGATGAAGAGCACACAAAATCATTCCTCAATCCTCCATACGTGTGATGTAGCCCATTTCAAATAACCCCAGCAGAATGTGCTCTGTAGCTTCCCTCTGACACATCCGTTGAGTTTAATGTCAGCTCCTGATCTCACCGTGCTGTAGATGTTCTGCGGGTTAGGGCAGCAGTGGCTGTGCATGCTGCACTGGTTGCGTTTGCCTCTGCGGTAACAGCAAAGGAGAAAGGTCTTTATTCACCAGATCAAAGATTAATGCCAAGCTGTAGAATTTGGAGCCCATCCAGCCAAGAACATCTCCAATATTTACGGTGTTTAGTTGCAGGACTTTCCAATGTATGCATTTCTCTAGTCCATGTAGGGTTATGAAGTGTCGAAGCTAACTCTCAAATACTCACCTTGCCTTAAGAGGAATAATCAGTGCAATAACGTAAGAAGGTTTTAATCTATGCACTTTGAATAGTGGTTCAATAGTCTCTGAAGACGTCCCATTTAATTTGGAGTTAATTCCACCTTCATTGCTCCATGGATGCACTTGAGGTGCTCTGTGGTATTTAATTTGGGTTCTTTTGAATGCCAGATGCAGAGAATTAGAGTAATTATAGTGTGTAACTCAGCTTTTAAAGGCTGTTTCCTTTTTAGAGAGTATAAAGAGTATATAAATTGTTCTAAACGTTTTAGTGAGTATTGATGTCCTGGAAGATTATCCAGCTGGAAATAGAATGCAAGGTCTTTGTGTTTCTCTATCCAAAGATAACATCACCATTTCTGGCTGCACTCTTAAGGAGGAAAAAAGAAAAAAAAAAAAAAAAACAACAAAAAACAACAACCCTGTCTTGGGAGAAAAAAAAAAAAAGGCACACAACTACATGGGTGTGGTGCTCATTGGGAAAAATATGGCACCAACAGGCATGAAAACACAGCTTTTGATATTAAACCAGCCCTTGTAAAGTCAAGAAAGAAAGGAAAAAAAAGAAGGAAAACTAACAACAACAACAAATCAAAACCCCAAACCAACTACCCCCAACTCTCAGGGCTAATTCAACTCTGAAGCTATTCTGGAGGTTAACTAAGATGCGGAGTCTGGAGCTGTTGGCCACTGTTTTGGGAAGTTTTAAGGTGTGCTGAAATGTAAAGAAGAAGACAGTAAACAGTAATAAAATGTACACATACTTGTGCTCTTTCCCTGCAGGCAGTCATGGCTGCAGGTTTTTGTACGGAATAAAAGCAGTGGGGAGAGGCTTTGTTTTCCTTTCCAGTACCCGAATGCGATCCTACTGGCCTTTCTGGTGGCTGTGCTTTTTGGGCTCGGCACGTGCAGCACTACGTCATTGCACCACCGGCCGTCCAGCGAGGAGCCGCCAACGTTGGGATTGTCGCTGCGCCAAAGGATCTGCTCTCAGGAGCACTCCTAGGTTTTCTGCACACTTAATCAGCTCTCCCAGTGGGGATCTAAACCAAAAGGAATATATGTACTGCTAAACCCAAATCAAATTTCCTGTGAAAACGTGAATCTGACGCTCCTGTATGACCTATTTCAGAGCACCGTAATTCAGTCGGGCAATACGCGGTCGCGGAGTTGCCTCCCACGAGGCACAAGCTGTGATGAGGAGCACCGCCTCCGATGGGGGCTTTCAGACAGCGGCCGCGCTGGGAATTGTCTGACAGCTTCATGTTTCAGTTTCGACTGGCCATACTTACCGTAATGAGGTTGTAATATTTTGTTTTAAACCCTGGTTAGCGCAACAAACATATGGTCCAATAGCTTAAAAAATTATTTTGGGTAGCAATCCTTAAATACTTCCTGGCAATAAAACAAGTAGGTTTTTCCCAACGGAAAGTACAGAACTTCCCGTAGAAGCACCACACTGGCAAGTGTTTGTTACTGCTCTTCTGCCCTGGAACGAGCTGTACCTGCTCCCATCTTGGGTTTGGCTGCGAGGTTGGGTGCTGTCGTTGCTGTCAGCAGCGTGTGCTTGGCTTGCTGTCACCCGGAGGAGAGCAGAGCACAGTCGGGTCTCTCTTTCCTTGTCGCGTGAAGAGCTGCTGTGTTGTGACAGTCATTCTAGATTTGATTTACTTCATTTTTTTTTAATGATTATTTTATTTTTTTCCTTTGGAAATCAACTATTCCTGTGGTCACCGTCCGTGCGAGAGGAAGTGACTGATTCTGAGATGTCGGGAAAGTTTTGTACCAATCTAACAAGACAATAAACAATGATCCATTTCTCAAACACAGATGCTTATAAAGCATGCAGCTACTGAACACTGGAGCTTGCGAGCATGGTGCCCGTGAGTCTCCGTAAGGTTTTCCAGCCATCCCCGTGTCCAGGG
The DNA here is from genome assembly GCA_011075105.1 of Heteronetta atricapilla. Taxonomy (NCBI): domain Eukaryota; kingdom Metazoa; phylum Chordata; class Aves; order Anseriformes; family Anatidae; genus Heteronetta; species Heteronetta atricapilla. The sequence goes on along the minus strand of CM021738.1, from coordinate 27,634,790 downwards.
CTCTGTGCAGTGCAATCCACAGACCTCGCTTTCTCTTCCCGCAGAAATGGGACATTCCAGTTGAGGCATACGGTAATGAGTCTGTGGTCTGCGTCTGTATGTCCTTAAGGCAGGTTACACATATGCTGCTTCCTCATTAGCATGTGAAACTCTGCCAACGAGAGCGAGCACGTGCCTGGGATCCTGAGCTCTGCATAGTGACTGATTTCTCCTTCTCTTTCTTGTGCACGAAGTAATTTCTGCAGCAGCTCTGATGTGGACAGCGCTGTTTGATGCATGAGCTACTGGACGAGTGTGTGTCCTGGTGTAGCTGCAGGGGCTGTTTTGTTCGGAAGCAGAAGGGATCTGGCATCAGGTGAAAGAGCAAAGTTCAGTGATCCCAAATAATACCTTCAGCAACATTTATAGATTTATGGGGCTACAGATATATTGTCTCAGCCCTGACTGAGTCTTTTTAAGTGAAAACAAATCTAGCATGAGCAGTCCTCCAGCCAACCTTATTTTCCCTTGATGGAATTCCCTTGTTGGAGCATGTTTCCCAGGACTGCCAGTGTAAAAGGTATGCTTTGAAAATGGGGCCTCTGACCCTGCTCTATAATGCAGTGGTTGCTGGAAGCTCTGCTTTTTTGAAGGATTTTCATTGTAAAGGAGCAGACAAAGATGCTCGGTGGAGTCAAACCCCCAGATTTTTCCTCCTGTTCAGCAGCTGCTCATAGAAGTCAGAAGGAATTTAGGGCCCAAAGTTAAATGCTGAGGTGTCGCTATAGGGGAGAGCTTAGTGTTGTATCCAGAACAGCATATGCTTGTATACAGGGAGGTTCTCTGTTCTCCAGTCCTTCAGCATTCACAGCCCTGCCCCCTCTTCTGGGCTCCACATTTACATTTATTTATGTGTAGGTGGAGCCAGTTTCACTCTTTTTTCCTCTAAAAGCATGGCTGGGAGGGGTAGAGCTGGGACCGCTACCTTGTGCGCAGGGCCGTTAGTGTGAAAAGCAGATCCTTGGTTCAGAAATGGCTGCTGTGCGTTGCATGAAGGGCTCAGCGTACCAGACACAAGTCGGCTGTCAGTAAGGTGTGGGGGGCTCATCCTGGCCCCGGGCCGTGCTGTCCTCTACCTGGGCTGGCTCCTTCCTTGCAAGAGCTGGGTGTCAGAATGTCGTCCGTAAAGCCACCACGGCAGGAGCTGCCGTGCCCAAGGCAGGAATGGTGTGAGTCCTCCTGGGAGGAGCAGGGCACTGAATCCAGCCTTCTTTGTGTGTGGACAAGTGGTGGAGGCTCCTGACTTTCTCCTGAAGGAGTGCTGGTTATGCTCGTAGCTCGCAGTGCTCGTGAGGACAAGAAGCTAAAGAGCACAGACACGTTATTTGATAGCTTTGCCAGGAGAGTTAGGAGGCCATGGAGACAAGTCAGGTATCAAAGTTGCTTTGATTTCTCTGACTCATGAAAGTGACAAAAGGATTTTTCTTTGCTAATAATTGACTTCAAGTTTGGCTTCCCTTCAAGCAAGGAACGTGACTTTTTTTTTTTTCTATGAGGATAATAAGGTGGTAGTGGAACTGTTTGGTTTTGTGGCAGGCAAAATGAAAAGGGGCAGCGAGGTGAGAAAACCCCATTATCAGTTTCCCCATCCTTTAGCTGATGGTGTTTGTCTTGGAGAAGAAGCTCTCTCATAAATCCACATGTTTTTGTTTTGAATCTGTTCTGCGGAAAGACTAAATGATAAATTGGATGTAACAATAAAAAAGTCATCTCTTCCTCCGAAGTAATTCGTTTACCATGTGATGTGCTATTGTTACAGAAAATTACTCTAAGTGCCTATTGATTTCACACAGTTGTGTGCGAGGACTTACCCTGGAAGAGCCTGGGATCCTCCCGGCTCCCGAGGCTGCCGGGTGCGTGGTACCCCAGAGGCAAGATGCGGTGCTTTGGGGGAGCTGGATCCCAAATTGAGCCAGCTGCTGGGTCAAGTCTTGGTTTGTACATAAGAGCTGAGAGATCAGTTCTCAGAGGCTGCTTTGGGGTTTTTAAATAGTGTAGTGAGCAATTTGCTAATTGCTGGTTCATCAGTTCCTGGGGGGAAGGAGGGGACCTTCTTTGGGCAATGCAAATGGCAGCAGGCTCAGGGAAGCAGGAACACTGCAGGTGTTTGTAGGGTGCCTGCCAGCACAGCGATGGGATCTCTCCTTGTGTTACAGACTGAGCTGGGCCATGTAATGCTCATATGCCACAAGAGGAAGGTGCTAACAGGAATGCTAATACTCCCCTCCTAAATCTACACCTGTCGGTGTGCTGGTGGGGAACACAAAGGCTCACCGGCACTTCTTGCCCATGCCAGGAGCTGCTGCTGGCTTTGGGCTGGGGGTAACAAAGTGTGCAAATCAGCAAGGTTGCAACTCCTTCACGTGTTTCTGATCATTCCCTGTTTTACTTCGCTTTCTTGCCACAGAGCAAAGCTGCAGCTCAGCCCTGCATGGGAGGCACCCCCTGTGCCCTTCAAACCCTCAGGGCATTTCAGCAGGCATCAAGTTAGTCATGTAAAGTGATTGCAAGAGCAGGCCTCATTTAGATTATTAACATCTCTCGAACAAAAAAAAGAAGACTCTTCTATCATTCACAGCTCCCGAAATATCACTAATTAGTGTCTGAGGAATACAGACTGCGTGGGAAGTTAGACATTCACCAGCCCGTTCATCTGGGAGCCGTCTGAGGAGCAGCTCTTCCACGCTGGACATCTGCAAGATTAACACAAAAAAAAAAGAAAAAAAAAGAAGAAAAAGACACAGTTCATTAACCAACAACAACATTACCGTAAAGCAACTGGGAAAGCTAATCACTGCCACTAAATCTTACTCTGTTTACCATCAATTAATATTTAGTCTCCCAGACTTGGAGCTCTTTTGTTCGTGTGCCTCGTGTCATGCACAGTTGCCACGAAGCTGGGAATTGCGGCTGGCGACGGTTTGCATCAGTATGCCCCATGGGCTGCAATGCTCTGCACAGAAGCCTTCAGGGTGCTGGTCTATTAAAGAGGTAATAGCACAGATTTGAGAGCTTCAGCTGATTAATTAAATGCAAACACAAGATTGTGCTCGCAGTCCCTTTCAAAGGACTCAGAGACCTTCTCTGAAGTCAGTTCAGTCTTGACCTGAGTAAGTCCTTGTGCGAAAGAGTAGAGGCGACCTGTAAAGAAAGAAAATGGATTTGCATTGTTTTTAAACTTGTTTTGTGTGTTTTGTAGAGAAGATCTATTTCCCTCCACGTGCATGCCACACGTGTCTTGTATTTGCAGACGATGTGGAACGTTAGGGTGGCTTGGCAAAAAGAAAACAGAGAAGGGAAATACTTTCTGTTGGTTTTGTGTAGCACACCGGCAAGAAGCAAGCATGGCACTAATTGTGTTCCTGGTGAAGGATGCCTTTTTTGTGAGCTGTGGGCTTTTGCAGGAGTGATGAGGGTGGTGGGCTCGAGGAGAAGGCATCTGCTGAGCCCTGCATGGAGCCAGGGGCTGAAGCCATGGACTGCTCCTGGGCCGTGGGTGAGCAGCAGCATCGGGCCTTGCTGTCTGGCTGGGAAGCACATTTCTATCCTGGTATTTAATTTGGGAAAATGCTTTGTTTAAATTATCTGAAACTCTTTCAAGGCCGTCAAGATCAGACTGTTGCAGGAGATGTTGAAAGACTCGGGGATGAAGAAAGGGTTGCTTTTTTTGTTGTTGTTTAGCCATTTAATTCTGGTTGTACTTCTCATTTTGAAGGGCTGAGCTGTGTGTTTAGCATTCGCTGAACAGCGTGAAAACTTGTGAAATATGTGACAACATGTCTTGGGAAAAATAATGCAGTGGACATCATAAATTACCTCTCTTCAGTTATATTTCTGAAGCTCTTAGAACAACCGAGACTTGATCTTTTCTAACTTGAATTGAACCTTATGAATTGCAGATTACTATTATTTTTTGATCAGAGCAAAACGGGTTTCCATTTTCAGGACGCATTTGTGGTTTTCCAGCAGCTATTTCCCAATCTGTAGCTGTTGTAACCCCTTAGACTGTTTAATTGGATGTTGCCAGCGAATACACAGAATTATAGTGTTACCAACCATTGTACCACATTACAAAGCTGAGTTCATCCAAGTGTCCAATTTTTTTCTCAGTGAGTTTGTCCCTGCAGAATTCTCTTTAAAGTTACATTTGTCCTTGACAGTGTGAGTATAACAGAAGCAGTAGAAAGGACCAGATGTAGTGTTATGGAGCTTCTTTGTTCTTCCCTTCATGATAAAGCATAAAAATCCTACATAGTTTAACAAAACTCTAGTATCTGGTCCTAATTGCTGTAAGTAAAGCATGTGTGATCTAAATGTTAATCAGATTTCTGCATTTAATGAGGGAAAAAGCAGCTATTATATGAGAAATGTTCAGGAGCAGGAGCTGTTCGTGTTCCAATCAGGTGATTGTGCATTTGAATAGTATTTCCATTTAAATAGCTTTATCGCCCCGCTGATTCCTAAGCACTGAGTCAAAACAAAAACTAACAGCTAAATTGATATTATTGCTAAGGAGGAATGAATAATAGGCAGTAAATCCATACCTGCTGGGAGTCATCAATGCGTTCACGGACTGTGTAGGTGTCAGGGTTTGCACCAACTTTAGGGAACTGTTATATTTACAGAGGTGCATCGCGGGGATGTAATTCTGTCCTACCGAGTTCAAGTTGCGTTTCCATTAAATTCTTCCTCTGCTCATTTTACTGTTGATTTTCATGAAAATGCTTGGTCATGCAGCGGGCTCCCTTCCCAGTTGCCAGCACTGGGAAGAGCCAAGCCTTTCAAGCAGACGCATTGAAATTCGCAGAGGTCCTGAAGGACGCGTCCTCATTTCCCCAAATCACGTTTGCAGTCAGAGCATTTCCTGGGACATCAGCGCGACTCTATTGCTCTGGCCACCCTGGAACCACCGTATCTCCTAATGCTCCTGAAAGGATTATTTATAATCTTATCCTGTGAATGCAACAGCTGTAAGCCCAGATAAATTGCATTCCTCTAGGGAGAGTGAGCTGGGACTCATTCTAACTGCATCCCGGTGGAATTACATCATCTGTAACGTTAAATGGTATTTGGCTGACTGTGATTGCGGTTGATTCAATGGAAGAGCCACCTTAGGATGTGCAGGCCTCTCTCTGCCTTATAAAACAGGCTGGTTCATGCTGATGCTGAAGTCAAGCCACGAGCTCTGATGTATTTGCAGTGGGACTGCCCTTCAAATAGTGGCCACTGGGAGAGTGTCATGAAGAACACATTCTGTTTTAAATTTGGCTGTTCTTTGAGCACATGCAACTGTCATGCTAGGCTGGGTACAGATACAATTAGACCTTACGAATGTTCAGAAACTCTCGTTCTCTCAGGCTACGCTTCGCAGCTTCCCAGATGGTAAAAGCCAGATGAGGTTATATCATGATCGTCGCGTCCTGCCTCCTGCATGGCCCGGGCCAAAGGATGTCACTGAGCAATCCTTTCATCAGGCAAGGTGCTTTGTGCTTGAACCGGAGCACTTCTTTCAGAAATACACTCAGGCTTCAGTGAAGTGGTAGAGAATCTGCCAGCCCGCCTTATCAAAAATAAAAAGGGGTGGAAAGCCTGCTTTTTTGCCCAAATGGGAACCCTCATGTGACATCCCATCAGCAAATGTAATCACACCTATGTGAATGTGATTCAGAGCAACTTGCATCTCTGTGTACAGACCAGTCATTGCTTCCTTTAAATGTTGTAGTATTTTACAAGACATTTCATCCTAACTGCTCAAGCATTTGTTCCTGTTTCAATACATGTATTTGTTCCTTTGTTTTCTCTTTGTTTCTCTGAGTTCCCTTTGGAAATGCTGAGTGCTCCTGTTTGTGGAACATTGCTCTGCTCTTGATATTGCTGTTTCAGTCACCCTCGGCTTTCTCATCACCATGTCTTTAAAAGTTAGATGGACAAAATAGATGGACGCTTTTACCATGCTTTGGGTAGTTTCTTAAAAATAATGGTAAAGAGTAGCTATCGAAAGACTAGCTATTTCCTCGTTAGGCAATTCCAGTTTTCCAGCAGAAGGGTGACTTCTTTCTTTTTTCTTTTTTCTTTTCCTAGTCAAAAATAATGAAGAAAAAGCAACTAGTGTGATTGTTAACAATGAAAGCTCCGAGCACTGGAAGTGGGGACCACACTGTTTCAGAAATTCAGTAGGAAAGAACGCAGCAATTTCTGTGGGAGGAAGGCTAAGCTCTAGTGCTGCAATATGCCACACAATACAGAGATAGACAGCTGCTATCTGTCAGGCAGACTGCTATATGTATGTATGCACAGAAATGTATATATATGTGTGTGTGTTTATGGAAAGGTCAAGGTGTAGAACATGTAGGTCTGATGGAATCTTGGTTTATGATTATGAAGTTGATGCTCAAAATAGTTAAGTGCTTTGCGTGGGACAAAGGTCCCCAAATCTTCTGAGTACTGGTTTAGTGTTTTTAATCAAAATTTCTTCTTTCTTTTCTACCGTACATGTAATTATAATAATTACATGACAAATAACGGGCTGCCTTTTGAATGTTGGTTCCTAATGAAGAAGGCTCTATTCTTGAAAGTGTGGCTGAAGGTGTCAGAGGTGAGCAGAGGAACTGATCAGAAAAGCATACATCAGTTGAATGAGAATTGCATACAGTGATGGTGCAAATGTATTTGGAGTACATGTTGGGCTGGTTTTGCCACTGGGTATTTGGATTTCCATTCAGATTTCCACTGGGCTTGGTAAAGAGAGGGATTTGATTTCGACATTACAACTTAACACCTGGAAATCAATTCTTACACACAGCCTCTTTCAAAATGTTAAATGGAAAATATTCCCTGACATCTACAGAAGCCACACTTTCAATGATTAAGATTGGAAATGTTTACTAAAAAATTGAATCAATGGTAAGTCGAGATGAGATCTGATGCAGGTCTGAAATCTGGGATAGATTCTTTGTTATTCTCCCGTTACTAATGATTGCATTAGTAAAGAAAGAAATCAATAGTGTGACCATACTGGGCAAGTAGGATTAAATGACTGAATGCTTGGCAAAAAAAGAGTTCAGAATACAAGATCCTTTGTGCAGGATGAGCATCATACAGTGAGGAGCAAGTAACGTGTTTGCATGACTACTGTGCAAAATTCCCAAGTTGGGAATTTCTGCAGGTCTGGCTCAGTTTATCTGTAGGAACACTAGAAGGTTCCCCTCCGGTGCCAGGCTTAGGAAAAAGAAATAAAACCCCACAGATAGAGTCAATAGTGCTGAGTTGCACTTAAGATTTATGTCGAAGTGACAATTTTTGCATACTTTTAATGAGAGGCAGCCCTAGGCCAGAAACTTCATTCTGGGATGCCTCTTGCATTCTGCCCTATTTTGTTTTGTGTCAGTCTTAGGCTGTTTTCATCACTGACATCTGAGTGCCATCCTGTAGTGCATTAAGCAGCGGGACTAGCATCTATCATGTGGTGTTTATTCTGTCATCTCTCCCCAGGAAGAGAAGTGTGAGCAATGGAGTGTTTTATTTTAATAGCATTTTTGTTTGGTTGGTTTTGTTATTGTGGAAGGTTGTTTGTTTTTTTTTCTCTGAAGGAGTTTCTTTTTGTTTTTTAATACATCAGTTGTTGTGTACTGAAGTTAAAGGAGGGACAATTGAGAACTGTGTCCTGCATTTGAAGTGAACGGGTGTGAATTTTCACCCAAGCTTTGCAGTTTATTTTTCAGCCTTATGCTTGCCTTCAAGAACATCTGCCTTCTGCCTGGGTAAGCTTTAACTCATCATGCAGAAAGAGTTCCCAAAGGATGGCCCGTGGGCGCACACAGTCTGCAAAGTCATTCTGTGTAACTCACAGAAAGACTTTTTAAATAAGATAGTGAGTTGCAGATGAATTTTGGAAAGCAGACGCCAGCCTAGGGTTCTGTCTTTGTCCCAGGTCTTTCACATACTGTGGGTCAAGATCATGGGCTACTGTGATAGGCAGGGACAAAGTTGTCAAACGATGGCAAAACCATGAATATTTCTGGTCATCAGTTCACATTAGTGTAAAAGAATGGAACTGGAGGAAAGCCTTTCCCAGAGATGATGAAGTGAGAGCACATCACTATAAAAGACCAAGAAAAATGGTACCTTGCAGCAGGAATAGCCATTGAACACATGGACCACTGTGGATAGGAATATTTGAATGAAAAGCATTTCTCCATGGTGGTGTGCTCTCTGGAGCACGGTCTGGATCCAGCTATGCAGTCTCTGTGCCTCTGTTGCCCCATCTATGGAATTGACTTTATTTTTCTTTTATACCGCTGCTGAAGCATAGACCTTCGTGTCCTACAAAGTGCTGTGCAAGGTCAAAGGAAACTGCTTCACAAATCGAAATTAAACAGCTGGAGGTGTATCCAGGCACAAAAATGGAAGAAAGGGAGTAGAAAGGAAGAAAGAAAAGGGAGGAGGAAGTGAGCACTCTTAAGTTCTTCAGCAGGTACTCGTGGGGGACAGTCTTGGGAATACGTGGTTTCTAAGTTTCCACTCCTCATCCAGAAAATAAATGTATCTGGGTTTTATATTATAAAGCAGCAAAGTTCATTGCAGCTGGATATGAAGTTGAGAGGATGAATTCACAGGGGAAAAAAAGCATTAAAGGTGAGTTATTGAGCAAGAAATGGTTAGTTAGCATGACCCTTGATAAGGAAATGACCTATCACTTTTACTATTAACAAAACCAGTCTGTGAAAGTAGAAGATGATACAACTTGAGCATGTGAGGATAAGAGAAATTAATACATATATATATATATATGTATATATATATGTATATATATATATATATATATATATATTGCTTTGTAGAATGCCTGGAAGATGATGAACACAGTAATAATGCTAAGATTACTTTTGAACACAGAATGAACTCTATAGTCCCCCACAACACCCCTAGCCAGCCCAGATGGCTGGGTCAGTAGAAATTAAATCAGCACTGAGCTCCAGATAATATCTGCTTGTGGGTTTATGGCTGGATGGATGGCTTCTTTCTTGTTTCTTCATTATGACTGATTGCAGTCACTGCAGAAATCAATAGTCTGGACTTGGCTGGGAACTGAAACAGTATTAGGCAGAAAGGCAGTGTTGTGCAGGAGCTTTCTTGGAGGCTTTACAAATCGTGGTACCGATCCTCCAAGGTGCCGGTACCTTCTAGCAGGGACTGAATGTAGAAGATGTAGAGCTCTCAGTCTTGCCTGGTCAATTGGGCAAAATAGCTCTTTGTGTATTTGGAAGTCTATACCATATACTTTGTCATGGCACTGTAATTATTCCCTGGATGTCATACAAATACGTGCAAGTCCAGCTGGGTGGAGGGAGGCACTCCTTAGTGCAACCCAAAGCTTGCTGAGAAGTTTTTTTTCAGTGCTGTAGTAAACAGAGAAAGAATCAATTATTATTTTTACTAGGGAAATAAAAGCAGCTAAAGGCTTTGAGTCTGTGCCCTTGGTGTCTTTCCTCTGGTCTTCTGTGAGCAATAACTGAAATTAAATGATAAAACTTTGCTATGGCTTTCCAGTAAACTTTTAAAATACAAATTTAGATTAAGAAAGGTTGTTTCATTCACCACACTCTGTTTTATTACTTCATTATTCTTGTCTCTACTTTGATTTTTGTGTGGTATTTGTGAACATCAGCAAAAATGTTACATTCCTTTAAAATTAATAAGGAAAATCCACTTTAGAAGGGGTGGCTTATCATATATTAGTTGATCACTAGCATAGGCTTTAATGGATTTTTAAATCAGGCTTTCAGTTCATAATTCATCAATCTGCATACCCACGGATTTTACAGGCAGTGTTCACACAGAAGCTGGACTGGGTTATTGAGTTTGGTTTCTGCAGAATCCTGTGATACTTGTGCCTTGTGTTAGAATTCCTGTGTGTGCCATTAAAACACCAACTAATCCAAAAGCTTGTAGTAAATATGAATATAAGAAGCTGATTAAAAAAAAAAAAAGATTTCTGGAACAAGGTAAATTACAACAAAAAGGGAAAATGGTGAATGATGTTGAATGTTGAAGTTCGGTGTTGAACTTTTAATAGGGAATGCATGTTAGAATAAAGGGTGTAACTACATTTTTACTTGGTATTTTTGAATGTAGATGCAGATCTGACCTGTGAAGCAGCAAAGGCTGGCCAGTGGTACAAACCCACCCATACCACGCGTGGGATGCCATGGGAGAGCCAACGCTCCTGGTGTCCATGGCGTGTAGTCTGTCACCCACAGCAATGTCCAGGGACAGTTAGCTACCCCGTGTAGTATTATTCCCTGTAGAAACTGGGTTTTGGGTCCAGGTTTGCTTCTCAAAGACCCTGTGATGGCATGGGTCTGGGTTTCCATTTTGACTTTGCTATATTTCAATATTCAACCACTTTGGGGATATGCCGTGTGCACCTTAAGCCTAGGATGAGTGGAGGCGTAATTTGTTCCAAGTGATTTTCCACCCTTTTTCCTATTGTTTATTATTTATTCTGCTTTAATTTATTCACAAGATTAAGTGGGTAAACAACATCACAACTACTTACTGCTGCACAGTCCAGTAGGCATAATGATGCCAGTTCTAAATGCCGAGCGGTGCTGATTAGAGCTGTTATGCTAATATTCATTTGTTTGTTTTACCTTTACCACTTTGCTCACATACTTCACAAATTAGGGTATTATCCTTTTTTTTCTCTTACTGTTTTTATCGTCAAATGAAGGTAATTTACCATTTTTCTATTTGAATTGTAAAGCTAATTGAACTTAATGGCTTTAGAAAAATCAATAATTTCCTACTGTTATTGATATAATGAAGCGCATGTAAGAGATTAGCCAATAAAGACACAAACCACTTAAATGAAGAATTCTAATCCACGTTGAACTATTTAAATTCTCTACGTGGACGATTAAGGGGAGATATGCAGTATGTCAGAGAACAGCAAGAGTTTTAGTACGTTAAAGTTTTGACACAAACCGTGCAAGTCCTGGAGGAGGCCACCGCGACATTCAGAAACCATCCAGTTCTGCCTAGAAAATGCATTTAGTCAATTCCTTCGGACATTGTATCTCACAAACTCTGTCACCTCACACACTACTAACTGAAGTCAATATTCTGTGTAGGACAAAGATCATCTGATGGGGTTGTGTTTGTCCCCTGCAGCTGCAGCACGTGGGCCTACCCAAGGGGCTTGTGCTTTTCGTGTGCCCTGTCTGTAGGGAAGGGTGCAGCATCCTCCATGTTGTGGTATGAACTGGTGAAGTGGGAGAGGTGTCACCAGCCTGCCGGTCAGGGCTCACCCTCAGCGGCCACCCCGCTGCCTGGTGGAGTCTCGGGGGAAGCAGCCCGCGTTGCTGGGCTTCGGCGGCCCTTTCAGCCAGGGGATGGAGTCCAAGACATTAGTAAGGATTGCTGCAGCCAGAACAGGCTGGCTTTAACATCTCGTCGGCGGCAGCTGGGTTTTTGTGGTTTAATGTACTCTGTTTCTCATGGCTGGTTTTAGAATGTAATCAAGATCCCGTATTGAAATGTGCCTGAGGCCACGCAGCCTCCCGTGAGACGGGCCTGTCCGCCAGGCTGTGGGTGGCAGCTGAGGGGGCTTCTGGGAGGGCTGAGGAGGAAAGGAATGGGCGACAGCACGCTTCAGGAACTGGAAGCTGTTTAAACTTTAAACTTCCCCAGTTTAAAAATACCTATTTATTTGGAAACTACCACTAGAATCATAGAAACATTTTGGTTGGAAAGGACCTTTGAGATCATCGAGTCCAACCATCAACCTGACCTGCTGGGTCCTGTCACTAAACCACGTCCCTTAGTGCCACATCTGTCCATCTCTTGTATACCTGCAGGAATGGGGACTCCATCACCTCCATGGGCAGCCTGTTCCCAAGCTTGGCCACCCTCTCTGTGAGGAAATTTTTCCTAATGGCCATCTGAACCTCCCCTGGTGCAACTCGAAAGTGTTCCTGGTGTCCTCATTCTGGCCACAGTTTAATGAATCCTAGGAGGATATGCAAGAAACACCGAACGAAACACTTTGAAACCTTTAAATCTGGTTCAAAACCATTAAATCCCCGAATGACATGGGAGACATTAAGGTCTCTTATTTAGGGTTTAGTGTAGTAAAAAGGCAATGGTAAATATGAAACTAATGACATTTAAATTACTGCTTCATTAGAAAACAATTTTGTCACCGTATTTTGCTGAATTTAGGATACTCAGAGATCAATAGCAACTCCCTTTATTTAAGACACTTGTGATGTTTACTGTGTGATTTATTTATTTATTTATTTATTTTGGAAAGGGTTGTTATTTGTGAAAATGTTCTTTCTGAAATCCTGGCGGAATTAAATGCATCTTTAATTGCACTGTAAAGCTGTGCTAGTTTGGCACTTGAAACTTCTGCATTAATTCATATGATGAATGGATATTGAGAATATAGAATAGAAAATTTCTGCTGGATTTGCAAAACAGGAAAGGTAGACTGGAGTTGGTTTAGCTCCCAATGCAAGGGGATGAAGAAATGTGCTACACAACGGGCTGTGTATAAAAAAAAAAAAAAGGTGCTAAGTGCTAAAAACTGGATTTTAAAAAATTATTCTGCTCCTTCCCAGTTTTGGCTTTTAGGAGCCTTGGTGATGCTCCTGAGCACCACTAGGTTGTCCACATCACCTCCATTTCATTCTGCATTCTGGGACCATAGGACTGTCCTCCCACAGGGTGCGGAGTCCCCCATCAGCGTGATGGGAGAGGTTGCATCCTGGTGTATTTAGGCCTAAACTGGACTGGAAATTTATCTCCGTGAAGTAATCCAGTTAAACCCCCCAGAGGCAGGCAGGGAGGCTGACTAGTGGAAACTCAGGAGGGAGGGACCAGGTATTATTGCAAAAACCTGCGAGGTTCCAAGGAAAATGAAAACCCTTATGGAAATTGTCAGTCCTCAAAACTGTATTTACAGAAAAATAAATAAAAATTAAATAAGCTGTTGACAGCAGTAATTGCCTGAATGCTCAGTGCATTGATCATTTGATGTCTGATAGTTTCACCCGCACGGTGGGAAGCGAAGGACACCACGTCCTGCCATGTGAAGTGCCTGGACTTGAACACACCACGGGAGTTCTTTCTCAGATCGCAGTCGAGGTACTTCTCCTCCAGTGCTCCCCTTCACATTTGCAGGATGACACTTACGGGCGTGGAAAAAATGACAAAGAGCAGCAGCAAGAGCAAACCACTCCCCTTCAACGCTGTGAAAATCGTGGCTATTACCTTCCCAGCCTCCTCTCAGCTAATGGCCTGAAACAGGACCAATATTTGATTTCTACTTGCTGTATTTACTTTATAAATAGATACTTCATGGGTTTCATTCTTTACTGAGATTGAATTAGTGGGTTAAACAGACAAATATTTCTTACCATGGCATGCTGATCTCTTAGCATCTTGCGCTGACCTGATAACAGGCTAGCAGCAGAGTAAACTTAATTATTTTTTAAGCGAGAGACTGACAATAGAGGACACTGAATATTTCTGAAACTGAGATCTTCTTCTCTGTCATCAAAAAGCCTAGAAAATGTGAAAGGAGCGTGAATTCAAGGCATATATCACTGAGATTATTGAAGGGTTTTCAGAGTGGCTTATCAGCTCCCAGGCCTATTTACCTGATAAACTAAAGCTTTAGGCTTCAAAAGCCCCAGCTCCTCCAGCCCAGTGCGGTAGCCAATGCTTTATGAGGACGAGCCGAGCATTAGGGTGTCAGCAACTGGGACGTTCCCTCTGCCTTTTGTTGCAATTTGCACATGAAAAAACAAACAAACAAACAAAACAACAACAACAACAACAAAAACCTCTCAATTTCATTATAACCAATAACTGCATTAAAAAAGTAATAAAAGCGTGAAAAGATGTCTGGGGGGCTTTGCCTCCCCGGTCTGGTCTTTGAACCCAACTTCCTCACCAGTAAAGGTGACGGAACAGCTGAAGTGGCTCCTGAGGGTGACCAAGGCAGAACTTTGCCAGCCACCAGGGCACGAGATTGAGATCTAATTTCAGATGGCCTTCACCAACCTCAGTGTAAGCGGTGCTAATCCACGGAAGCAATAGCTACCCTTTGTATCCTTCACGGCACCAGAAAACCCTTTCTTGCCCCGGGGAGGTTTTGAGAAGCACTGCCATTTCCCCGTGCATCCTTCAGAGTGCACACTGCTGCTCCTTGGCTGCGCAGCCCGCTCTCCTGCCTGCCATCGGGGCCCCGATGCTTAAACGTGCATATTAATCTTGATTCTAAAACATTCCACGGACGTCGCATGCAAATGTAGCAAGTGATTCAAATTGGTTTTCTCTGTTTGTAAATGTAGTGTTCTGTGACTGCTCAGGGGCACTTCTAACATATGCTCCTCGATATCTGACATTTTTCAAAATTTCAAGCAAGGAGAGCATTCGCAGCGCACGTGCGCTGGTTGTGCCGCCTTTCCCCTGCCGTGTGCACCCCAGAGCCTGCCTCATATGCGTAAATTCAAATCTTTAAACAAAAGCTTTTTCTTTTTTGGAAGGTGTGGGATTTGGGAGGACTACATGCAAATGTGATATAAGCAGAAAGCACTGTTGCCTTCCCGGAAATTCTGTTAAGCAAAGTCTGTTACTGGGCAAGTTTGGCCACCTCGCTGCAGGGACAGTGCCCTGCGGAGAGACGACAGCTTCGGTCACCCTAACCCAACCTGCACGCATTTTCAAGTCAACACCACTTGATTTCTCTGCATGAGAAGGCCAAGGGTCGCAGGAGGGAGGTGGCATAGCTGCCTTGGGTCCGGCTCCAGCCCGTGCCTCGTGCAGGAGGTTTGCTCGCAGCAGCCCCGGGCTACCCAGCCGGGAGGTGTCACGGTGCGTCCGGCGAGAGGCTGTGGCCGTGCTGATGCCACCGGGACCGAGCTGTGCCTGCTGGGCTCTGGGAAGCCCCAGCCTCGTTCCTCCAGTGCCTGGCTGTGCCACCAGGTTTCAGGCACATGCTTCAACGCTAATTCCTTCCACTGAAGGGGAACAAGCACTCTAACAGTTAGTTCACTGCCATAATTAAAATTCATGTTTTCTTTCTTTAAGCTCAGAAGGCTCTCTGTTGTCAGCACCTCCAGAGGTCCTAGTTTAGCTACTTCTGGTTCATTTAATGATGTAACAGTGAGAAGTAGAGATATTCCTTTTAATGTTGATGTGCAAGGTTTAGAATTAAATGTCTCTGCTGGTTGCTGGGTACTTTCTGCTACTGCCAACCCCATGAACTCTTTAAACGTATGCTAATGAGCCTGACTTGTTCCCATTCCTTCTGTATAATCCATGAAGGAAGAAAAGTCAATCTTAGTCTTACTGCCTAATGGCCTCTATATGTTGCAGTTAACACAAAACCACCGTGAAGTGATGGAGATCAAGAGTTAAATGCGTGAATTAAGCAGAGTCCCTCCAACCACACTCCATTAGAAGAGAAGCTGTCTCTAGGGAGATGAAACAAGATTTCTCTTTATATATACATTATGAGAGTCGCCCACTGATCCTCCGGGCATTTTGAAACATTACTGGCACCCCAGCGATGTGGACAGAATATAATTTATCAATATCTCTCCAACTTCTGAGCCGAGGTGTTGCTGGAATACAGATGCGCTCCAGCACAATGGGGTTTGAAGGCGTCTGCAGGCGGCGTGTACCACCGCTCGCCATCCGCTACCTGACCGCTCAGCGCCGGTAGAAGTCTGGAAGGTTTATTAATAGTAATTGCATTTATTTCAGCAACCCGTACTGCTTTTTATGTTTAAAATTGCTTTTGAACACCTGCACACGGTTTTCTGGCTTGGCCAGCAGCTGGTTTTGTGTGATTTGCTCAGAAAATAGAGGGGGAAAGTTATCCGGCAAAGCTCCTGTGATGGATTAATGCAACAGAATTACAGCGGCGAGCCTCGTGCGGTGGAGCAGACCGCTGCGGCTCAGCCACGGGACAGGAAACTATTCCCTGGTTCTTTCAGCAAAATCTTTTCATCTGGAACAGCTGGGGAGAAAGCAGTCTCCATAAAAACCTGCCTGCGCTCCAACGTCGCGATGCTATTCTTAGCGTTGTTATGATTGATTACGGTGTCTTGCACAGTCATTGTGTAAAAGTGAGAGATTAACAGACCTCGTCCCCCGCCTCTGGTCCCTGCCGCTCCATTCAAAACGCAGCTGCCACAATCAGCTTCTTACCTGACGTGTTAGATGAGGACGGGGGGCAGTCTGCTCTGTTGCTTTTGGGTCTCAACTTCTAAAGCTATCCACAGCTTATTTCTCTGCATGCATCACACTGTGATATTCTTCCTCCTCCTCTCACTTCAGGCATTTTTCCTGTGGCACCTTTCCCATCATCACCCCGTGTCCTGGGCTCTGCCCATCGTCGTGCCTACGTGCTGCTCCTGCCCCCCTGGGCCTTGCAGGCCTTCCCCCAGTGCAGGCTGTAATCTGTTGGCTCTCCTTGCTGGGAAGTCTCCAAAATCTTTCACCTGCCCCAGCGCCCTTCCCCACTTCTGTGCCTACCTCAGCCACGGTAACCATGCTTCTGCGGCCATCTCTTGGTTCCTGTTGCCATGAGGAAATGCAAGAGTATCTTAGCAGGTTTTATATATCATCAGTGCAAGCAAGCATCTTAACAGGGCATGGGGTGGCTTTCTGGGTGTCTTCTAGATGGAAAAGTGTTACTTGGGTGTAGGAATGGTGCTTTGTGGAATGGCGTTGTATGATTCCTTTGAGTTATTTGGATTATATTTTGCTAGCATCCCTCAGCAGTTCCTGTAGGACCTGTCAAAAAAGGTCTGCCGTCAGCTGGGCTCTAGAACAGAGTTGGCTGCCGGTACCAAAACTGTGCTAGCTGCTTTGCACGAAAAACTTCAGAGGATAAAAGAACAGAGAGAGTAACCACAGAAATACTTATTTTTCAAAGAAGTCTGGAAACGTGTGGTAGGTCTGTCAGAGTGATTTGGGCAGACGCCATCAGCTGCATTATTTCTGAGGTTTTGTACAGGACACGCCGCCTTTCTGTAAGCACTCGCACAGCACGCGTATAACGCCGTTGTGCCAGGAGGTGAGCTGCCAGATCCCCATTGCCTTTGCCTTGAAGTTGGTCACGCAGGCAGGCCGTGTGCACAAATGCATTTGTTCTGTAAAGACACAGGCTTGGATTGAGTTTGGTAATGTTGCCACATTTCTGGGTTTTGCTCTCGTATTATTTCTTCATGTTCTGCTTTCCCCCATCAGGTGTTGGTTTGATTGCAAGCTTCGTAATAGAAAAGCAGTTGCTTTGGGAAATACGACACCTAGCTGCCTTCCGATCGTGGCTATCAGTTTGTGGAATTAAACCGAGACCTTATCCCTGTAAAGGCTCCACAGAGAGAATTTACTTCATAGAATTAAGCTTCCATATCATGACTGGCTTTGTCCGCAGCATCCAACAGCTCGCTCTTCCTTGCTGGTGATGTGCTGAATAACGGCAGTTAGCGCTCGTGTCTGCAAATCAATACCCAGGCTTTGGCTCACGACTGTTGTGAAAGTTGTGTTACTGTGTTAAGCAGTAACCGTTACCTTTCGTGCCTGTAACTGATCATTGTGTTCTGTATTTCTGTCAAATTCAACAACAATCACCTCCTGAAGCTCTAACAAAAGGCAGAAATTCCCATGGTGCTTCTGGCAATTACACATTAGTCTACACGGAGACAGAAGATTACTTGCTGATGCCTGTTTGCGGATTCCATTATGTACGCCCCAGTACATAATGTTTGGTTAATCCTTTAAAACAGCGTAGCTAGAAATAGTCTTTCAAAATTGTGCTATTTTGCTTCTATTTTAAAAAAATATATCAAAACTGATGAATTCCGTGGAGTCTCTTGTAACCACAGGGTTTCTTAAGATGCACACTACCAGGAAACTTTCCGTTCTGGTAGCTGGACTGTGTGCTCCGTGGTGAACCGTTCCCTTTTGGGGGTATTCATTTACTTTCCATCAGTTTGAAGTGATATGCTTGCAGTCTCACCATGCAAGAGTAATAGTGGCAACGAAGACAGCTAGGTGTTTTATTGTGCTCTAAAATAATGCCATGAAGATCTGGTCTCTTTTCCTGAGATGAATTTCTGCTTTCTCTTGGCTGGGTTTGCTCTGCTGCAGGCTTTGCCCATGATACTGTCCTGACAGAGACCTGCGTCGTATTTTGGGGCCTATTAAAATCAGCTTTTAGACTCATTAGCTGCAGCAGGGTTGGACCTCACCCTTGCTTGCAAAAACGCAGTGCCACGTAGTGCCGTGCTCTGTGAAATGGGATTAGGACTGGGAAAACAGAACGCAATGACAGGTTTGGCCATGCTTTATACGTTTATAAACCTGGTCTGCCAGGCTCAGCCCTGCCCCAGCTTTGGGATTAGCTTTGCAAGCAGGAACCTTCCTTATGGAAAAATCCCTCCTGTAATTGAAAGAAATTCTCCATTCCTAAAACGTTAGGTGCTACGTCCAGTAGAGCCTTCTCTCCACTTTCCTCTCTCTCATCTTAAAACTGCGTGGCAGAGAGCAATGTTATCCGTCTGTCGCAGATGGGGAAAAGAGGCGCTAGGAGATTAAGCCCAAGGTCGCCCAGGAAGTCTGTGGCAGGACCAGGGATTGAATTCAGCTCTCCTGGGTCTTTGTCCAGCGCCTTAATCACAAAAACCCGCCCTCGCCTCCCTGCTTTTCTATTATTTAATAAGCTGAAAAAAAAATGCAAATTGATTTAATTAAAGGAGAGAGCAAATTTCTAATTTCAGCCTGGATTCATTCTATGGTTATGGAAATTTTGAAGAATGGATAATAAACATCTGTAATTTCTTTGCTTGACAGATGTGTTTTCATTTAAACAGCTGTGCAAAAATGATATTTATATATGTTGTGATGTATAATTTTAGCCTAGAAACAGATCTCATGTTGGACTACCAAGAGGTGTCATTTTCTGGCTCATGGAATAATCCTATTTCTGGCAAAAAAGTCAGTCATTTTTCTTCCCGCAGACATGGTTTCTTCCTTTAAAGCGTCTCTAAAAATTATTTTATACTTGATGAAGCAAATCCTCCACAGGCTTCATTATTCTGATGGTAGCATCATCTGATTGAATATTTCAATCATAATGTCCTTTGGAGAATTTTAGCACTTTACCCTTGGGATTCGGGAGGCTTGTGTTCGTGTGTGTTCCTGAGGTTTTGAGGAACCGTGGTAGGAAATGCAGATCATTGCAGATGCACAGTGTTCATGTGGGAGGTAGATGGTAATGTTTACTCTTGCCATCGCTTGGAATACATTAGATTGCCTCCTTCCAGTGTGAAAGACACAAACGCGGCTGCTTTGGGCCCTGCTCAGCAAAGCAGCTAAGCATGTGCTTATTCCGAAGCACGTGAGCGTTGTCTGAGTGATGTTCCTGCCGTGCATTATTAGTAAATTGCAAAGGTTAATGCAATAACGTGTCACTTGTCAGATCTGACTGCTGGGGACATAGTCAAGAAAATGCACGTTTCCTGATGCCAGGAAAAGGTTTAGTATTTGCTCAGTGTTTAAATACCCCATGGGATGGGATGCTGGCTGTCCTCTGGCTGATGTGGGTGGTGCACAAAGCTCTTGGCGTGGCCTTTGTGACGTGGCCGGGCTGCAGCGTGCAGCGTGCTAACCTCTGTCATTATTTGTATCGCCTGGCGGGCACACCTTTGGTAACACACAACTCAGTGGGCTTTTCCTTGCATTTTTCCAAAAACTCGAGTGAAAAACTTGAGCCCCATGTGCGTGGCTGCAGTCGCATGGCTGTGGTGAGCCGCGGAGCACTGGTGCTGCTCTGCTTGGCGGCAGTGCTGCCGCTCAGCTCCTCCTGTCCCTTTGGTCCTGCTCCCCTTCACGCCCTGATACTGCAGGACTTGAGGGCTGCACCTCGCTTCTACGTGTGGGTGCGCAGTGTGTTGGGCGTTTTGCAAGGCTAGGGAGCCTCTGAGAGGGACTGAGGGGGAGGAAGGAGCTTTTTCTGCCTTCCCCTTCAATGCTCGCTCACTGAAAAAATAGCCTGAAAAAAATCATGGTTTGTTTTGAGAATTGAGCTCCTGCAAGGATGCCGATTTGAAAGCTTTCTGTAGGACTACGACAGCCCTCGGTACCCCATGGCCTCCTGTCTCCTCCTCGCATCCCCCAGCGGGTTTATGAGAGGTTTTGGCACCCACCTTTGAAGGAGGAGCTCCCCAGGCTTACATTGCCGTGTCCGAATTGCCGCGTGGCTGAGGGACTACTTGTTAAGGTTGTTCTGCTTATTTCAGGCGCACATTAGGTTTTATGAACTTTAATGAACAGTAAGTAATAAATTTGCTGAAGAAATTGGGTTAGCCTGTGATTAACATTCAGAGTGATGCAGATGAGTGTACCAATGATGGGAACATGTGCTCACATCATGATGAAATGCAGATGAGAGGCCCTGGAGCAAGCCCAAGGATGTGGGCCAGCGCAGTTTCATCTCTGTCAGCTTTAATCTGATCTAAAGTGAGCGCGCTACCGGCCTGCGAAAGGAATCGCAAACCCTGGAAAGGCCTAAATCCAACTTTTGTTTTCTATTAGAGGCTATTAAAACATTTTCTTTACAATCAAAGCGCCACGACATAAAAGAGCGAGAGCGCTGTATCTAGAAACAATATTTCTAGCAGTGGGGAAGAGAGGGGAAAATGGTTGGTGGATGCCTCTTGATTTGGTTTAGCTTTTATAACATGCTGCTTTACTGAGCAGTCATTTTAGTCAATTGAAACCCAGCTGAGCCTCATCGTCTCGTGGCAGCGCCATCGTAGAGAACAGAAGAGAAATCCACCCCCCCAGTTCTAAATGAAGTGCAAAGTAACGCTAGAAAGGGAAAGAATAAATCAATTGTAAGTGGTAATCTATGAAGTTGGACAGAAAATGATGAGAAATGAAGCAACTGGTCATAGGAAATTGACCTTGAAAATGGTGTTTATCTTTCGGACACAGTGGCTGTGGAGGTTGAGGTTTGTACTTGCGGGGCTCGGCCAAGGGGGAATGTGCACGGGAGCTTCTTCGCTTGGAGTCTCAGCTGAGTTTTGGGGAGTTCCTTGCAAGACCTGTGCTCTGGCAGGCTCCCCAGCAGCGTGACAACACCTGGCAGGCAGCGTTTGTGCCTTTCTGGCAGTCCGTATTTTGCTACACTGAAAGATCGGGTACGTTTGGGACCAGGGATTGCCCAGGGTCAGGAGAACAGCCGTGACCGTGTAATGGAAGCATGTGCAAGGAAAAGATGGTATTTTCCCCAACTTTAATTTCCATACAAATAAACACATTAAAGCAAGTAAAAGGACAAATGAGTAATGTAAGTCACCTTGGCTATTTTAAACTGTAACACCTACTTACACCAGAAGGATGCTTATTGCGGTGTTATATACATCTTTGTTTACAGTAAAGGTACAGAAGAGTGTGGGAGACTGAATATATTGTGCTTTAACTCAAACACCGGGAGCAGAAATCAACTGACAGCAGGGATTTGTACCTTTAGGCTGTGACATGGTGGGGCCTCTCCTGTTCTCAGGCACCTTCCTGGTGGGTGTCTCTGTTATCATCAGCTGAAAAATGAGGGTGCAAGTTCACTGTTTTGGTGGTGAGTAAAATAACCTGGAATTGACACACACAGTTTCATTGCCTACACAAAAATCCTGTTTTTACATTGCTGAAACGTTACAAAGCTAGGTCGGTGTCAGTGTAAATCCACACCACACCGGTGGGCTATCTGGTTTGCTCAGCTGGTTGATAGGCTCGGTCACCCCATTGCCAGCCCAGATTCTCTCTGTGTAAGTCAGACAGCAGGCACACACAGGAAGGTCACCGGGACCAGGCAGAAGCCCTCAAGTTCCCTGTGTTTTGTCTGCTGGAGATTTTGAGTTGGACCTGCGCTTCACAATGGCAGGAGAAACTGCTGGTGTTAGCCACTGAAAGATGTGGTCCAGGAAACGTGTGAACATAGGGGTTGCTTCTGCTCATACCTTGGCTCTGTGTATACAAGGACTTAAATGCCCAGGTGGGACTGTGTTGGGTCTGGGAAGCGATTCCTCAGCCATTCAGACCCGCACGCCTCTGCTGGGATAGGGTCTGGCCTGGGAAGCATGTCCAGAGCAGGGGCATGGAAACAAAGGAGCGATGTGGGCAGAGGGGATGGAGCAGCGTTCACTGGTGGGAGGAGGAGGGGGACAGCGAGGGGAGCCCTGCTCGGTATTGATCAAGCGCCGGTGACATTCAGGCTGCTTGTGTTATTACAGCGCTTGTGCTCAGTGGAAAACTAACAAATAATAAATCTAAGCAATGTTATCAGACTGCAAAAATTAAGGATTTTAAAGAAGGCCTACACCAGATATTTAAAATTCAGCAAGCTTTTTTTTGTCCTGGGTCTTGAGATGTTAATGACTTTGACTAATTGTCAACACCACCAATTACTATGACTGATACCTTATCATTTCCCACAATGAGCAATGCTAATTAAAATTGATTGTGCTGCTGTTCTGGCACAGCAGCAAGTTTCCTTTTCATTTTTTGTTTAAACATGAGCTTATTGTGCCGATTTGGTGAATTAAATAAGGAAAGCTCATTATTCTGATGTTTATTTTTGAGCAGGGGTTTTAAGCCACATTGGAAGCCTGTTACAAGTGTCAAAGAAATAGAAGAGCTTGAATGAATTGCTTTTTAGGAGTACCAAAACATACACCTAATAATAATATTTAGCACTTTTATACCACAGTGCTTTCTACATGATCACATTTCTGTACAAACTGAACTACTCCTATTATCTCTGTGAGGTGGGTAAACACTATTACTTCTGTTTCACAGATATTGAAGCAGAGACACAGGAGCTTTGATTCTCTAATAGCACTGCACTTCAAGCTATTGAATTAGATTACAGATAGCTGTCTGACAGCACAGCGAACCAGGAATCAGACCAGACATTGGTTGCGATATGATTTGCAAGACTGACTTGCCTGAATTTTGTACAAACTTGGCCTTTTATTTTGCACTTCTTTTTTGAAAGTCTTACTTATTTTTTTCTCCCAAAGTTAGGATCCAGTCTTCATTTCTGCTGCCTCGCCTTCTGCTGGGTCCTGCCCTTAAATTTTGATTACACACGTGCTGGGTGCAGCCGTGGATAAAGACTAGATTTGTGCACACTTGCGTTCTCCTCCTTCGTGGTGTTTGCTTCATCAGCTGAATCCCCTCCTGTCCCAAAGGGCTGTTGTTCATCGCAGGAAAGCGATGGCAGCAGGGCGAAGGCATCACAGGCAGCAGGGCTGGCTGGTTATAGCATGGGACTGTGCCTTGAAAGTTGTTACATATCTCCTGTGAAATGCTGCAGCATTTCGAATTCAGCTGTTATTTTTTTACATGAACTTTTCCATGGGGAATATTTATGGGATATGTTATCAACAGAATGTGTGCTCTTTGAACTGTTCTGCTGCTGTTCTATTCTTAAGTGGCTGATTGCAGTTACTAGCACAAGTCTATGACCTTATCCTGCATGAGATTGATTTAATTGGAACAATTGATTCCTTTCACGATCAATATGTAATGAGTTAATATGTAATGAATATAAATGCATAGAATTGCCCTAGGTATTCTTACTTCCTGCTACTTAGTCCAGAAAATGTGTCAACTACTTCACGTGGCAAATAAAAAAGTCTTTTAAATAATTCTTCATGTTTGTAAACAAGATCTCTCCAAGGTCTTGACAGTAAAGGAACCCAAGTTTGCCTCCCCGCTATCTTGCATGAGCAGTTTTAGAGGAGTATGTCAATCAAAAATGTTTATATTTATTGGGAAAAAACTTGTATATGTCTGGCATTTGAAAGCAAGATAAAAATATTTGTATCACAGAAATATCAGTAGAAAAAAAAATCATATCTGAAAAGTATTTCAGTTGTGAACACTATTTCTTGATTATTTTCAGCTATGTGAATTTCTTTTGAGCATTGATTTCTATCCTGATTCTGATAAGAGCTAGGAGCAACCTTATAAATCTGTATTGCTCCTTATGTCACAGCACCACGATGGACTCCAGTACCAATCCTGCTTGCTGCAAAAACAGGCAGGTCCTGCCCTGCCCACCACTCGTGGTTTGGGTCTCCTGCTCCACCAGGAGTGACTGTGGGGACTCACATCTGGCTGAAAACTAATCCAACAACAACAAAAAAAGATTTTGGGAGTGATCAGTAGTTTTATGTGTTCTTCTGAGTGGGTATGTGGCACCAAGCAGCTGGGGCTTGGGTTTGGGATCATGCAGCGAGACCACCTCCAGCACAGCAGGATGGTTTGGAGCCAAATTGAGCTGACCCTGCAGCTAGGCCCTGTGCTGTCCCTCTAATGGGGCTCCCCTGAGTGTTTCACCTGGCTGAGTTTGTTTTTGTTGGGAAAGTGCTGGGAAATTGTGCTGGAGAAAGACAAAGCATTCTTCCTGGACATAGCAGGGAAACAGCTGAAAAGAGTACTGGCATGTACTCAGCTGACATGCTGATGGCACCATTATCAGAGGATAACGTGCTGCCATTAGCACGCGAAGCTGTGAAATAACATGCCGAGTATGTCTTTTGAAGCACATTGGACCTAATTCTCCTCTCATCTGTACTGATGTCTCTCGGTAGACTATGGTGAAGTTGCTCATGATTTACAGCGTAGAAAACCAGAGAGGAATCACGGCTGACTGCCTTCCTCAGTGTAACTAGCTGTACGTGGGGGCAGAAGATTTCACTTTCCTATATCCAAATGTCCCCCAGAGTTTTCTTGTGAAAAGTTGGTTATAAAAATTGAGAGGGCGAGGGGGGGAATATGTCATTTGGGTTGTGAATTGCTGTTAATTAAACTTCAGTGTGACACATCCTTTATGTCAGGGGATTCCTGATTCTCATCTCAGTGGCCTGGTAGAACAGAGGAGCATCTCCATTGAGATCAATGCTCATTATTATTTTCCTCATTATCATCATGATCCTCATCAGTATTTGTTCTACAACACTGGCTGTGGAACGGAAGCACAGGGAGAGATGACCCTTGCACGTTCCTCTTCAACACCCTTCATTTTTAACAGACAAGAGGCTGGGAGGGGAAAACAGCACTGAATTCTTCGCGGAGAATTAGACACAACTACACGGAAGTCAAAATCAGCCTTTTTTTCCACCGTAAATGACACGGTGAGCCAATGAGTTGTCATTATTTTCATCAGAGTGCCAGCACTTGCACAGGGGTTGAAATGCACCGCGCATGACAGGGGGCGGACATTTTGAGGCCTTGTAGGTGCATGGGGCTCATGCATCTGTGCCAGGGAGGGACCGAACAGGAGGTGGGAACGGAGTCTGCCCAAATAACAGGCAAGACAGCAAGGGAGGGCGGTCACATTTGATAAATGTTCCTTGGAGAGAGAAGATCTGACATGGGAGGTAAAGTCTGCAGCCGTGGCCTGCTCATGCTTGGTACTCTGAGTCGGGTGTTGGGAACCGTTCTTCTTTCTCCTCAGCCACAAGGCATTTGGTCGTCTGACCACCTTGCTTTGCTGGGTGACCTCCTGTACAACCAGTGGCAAGGCCCACAGAAGAGAGGTGTTTCTTTGACTTAAGGACCTGGACCTTTCTGCTTAAAATGCTTAAAGTCGGTTCTTTTGGACACTCCAAACAGAAAAGACTTGTGTCAACTGGACAACTTGTTTGGTTTATGGTGTATGAGGAGGGGTGTGATTCTGACAACCAGCTGGTGATCCCCCAGCGCTCGTCTCTGTGCCAGTTTCTCCCTCTGCTGATGGAAAGTTATCTATTTTTTGGTGTCGGGTGCGAATGGAGTGTTAAGGCCCTCTCATAGAAGCGGTGGGTTACAAACATGTTCACGTTGTTGTATGCTGTACTATGGGAAAAGCTGCAGCTATCTCTCTGAGGAGAATCACGGCTCGGAATATAACAACTATTGAAAGCTTTCGGGTTCCTGGAAAGATCAAAACTAGTCAGGATCAGCCTTGCTTCTGGCTTGATGAAAGAGGTGTTAATCCTGCTGCTCATAAAGAATTTAAGATGATAAATATATGAGCCACAGCCTGGAAGATTGGAAGAACACTTAAATAAATGATAGAGGCTGGATTGACAAAAAGGCTGTCATTCTGGGATCAAATTTGCCCTCTTCTGGGCTAGCCAGTGCCAGACTCTGTGAGCTCAGTGGGGATGGTGGCTTCAGGATCCAGTGATCCCTTTTTTGTCCCTGCCTATGGACAACATCTTGTCATTCAGACACTGTCTGCAGGTCCGGTATGATGCACTTAGCTCTCTGGGGGATGCTGGTTTGGAAGCAACCAAAACATCCTTTCTGGGTTGCCTTGGCTGGCTGCCCCACCGCCCAGCCCCTCTCACTCCTCCTTCTCAATGGGATGAGGACAGGGGGTGGAAAATGAGGTAGCTGACGGGGCGGCCACTCTGGGCCTGCGCATCTATGTTGGAAGGAGTCGGGTTTGATGGCAGTTCCAAAACACCAGCTGTGCCTCGTGTTTTTCACCTGGTAGCTATTATCTCCCCTTCTGGGATTTGTGGTGAGGTGCAAACGTAGATAATAGTTTTTTTGGTAATTCTTTCAAGGTAATATTTTTTGTTAAACACTCGTGTAAGAGATTTGCTGTATTTCTGAATATCTAAGTATAGATAGTATTGGTTCATAAAATAGAGAATGATGCTAATTTATTGCAGAAAATGAACAGAATAACTTTTTTCTCAAAACGGAAAAGATAGCATTGAACTTACAGGATTAATGCATCACTCTTAGAAAACAAAACAGATTTTCCTCCTTCCCCTCCTGTCCAAGACAGTGTTGAGGGTCTGCTCAGGTTTCCCCTCCTGCCTTGTGGGAGCAAGCACGCTCCACTGCCTGCTTTGAGCCCTGCATCACCCCAGCACGTGCTGGAGGTTGCTGTAGAGACCTGGCCTGGGGAGATGTCTTGGTCACACCAAAGTGTTTTGTGCGTCAACCTTTGAAGGTGAACCTGTGTCATATTAGAGTGTTTGCTGGGTGTAGGAAGAGGTTTGGGGCTTTTAGGGACCTAGAGATGGTGGCAAGCTGCTCCCTCTCATGTGAGTGATATAACCTGGTGTGTTTGCGTAACACATGGGTTAATGGGCTGTGGCTCAGGCTTGCCAGAAATTGCCCATGACCATAGCACTGCGGTGATGTTCGACCTCTTCTGGCCCTGAGCCAGGACTGTGTCCCCTTTGGGGGAGATCTCTGCTGCTCTCTGCAGCAGGGCTCCACGTCTGAAGCTTTTTATGCACTTAAAATGGCTGCTGGGGAAAGAATGCACAAAATATTTTCCTCTTGTGAAAAACCCGTTTACGGTTATAGGTGTATGTTAGCATTACTGATTTTCCTGACATGTTTTGTTGAAAGGCAGTGAGATTACCAATGTGCATCTGCACGTGCTGAGCAGCTGCGGGCATACAGGGCTGGGTGTCGGGCCGGCTGCGAGGCTTGTGTGCGGTAATTTGCCCCTCTTGAGCACGGTACAGCTAATGAGCACGGTCCCTCCACTCACAGGAAGCACACAGACACTCACCACGACAGATCGGAAACAGCCACTGCTGGGGACTCATGAAAAAAGTCTATTTTGTGCATGGCAAATAGCAGGATGTTGCATATCTTTCATTATTAACTCTGAATCCATTCAATTAGCAGTAACAAATGTTTTTTTATATGTTAAGTATAGTGATAAATTAATACCCAAGGAAAATACTGATCCCTACCTTAACCTCTTTCTCATAAAACAGGAATTTTCATTGTTTCACTGGATTGTCTGTGAGCTGCATGTGCTGGAGTTCACAGTACATCTTGTATGGACATCAGCTCCGTTGTCCTGTTCCCTTCTCTTCCTTCCACCAAGGCTGACCTCTCTTTCTTCCCCTTCCTGCGGGCGATGAGCAGTGTCTGCTCGATGGATAGAAAGAACAAAATGCCTTCTTGTGACACCGGGAGGAAAATGATCCAGGGAGTTACAGACCACTAAGCCTTTCATTTGTACCTGGTAAACTGGTTGAAATGATAAGAAAAAAAGAAAACATTTGGGAGGTGTTGATAAGATCAGGCTTATCCAGTAGAAAGGTAGTGTAGGATATGGTTGGAAGTGATAGGGAAAGCCTAGACTTGATGACCCAGCAGGTCACTTACAGGCTTTCACTCTTAATCTCTTAGAAGTCTTTGAACTTGTCAATAAGAAACGAAGAGAGAGGAACTGGTTTATCTCACTTATTTGTGATATCGAAAGGTCTTTTGCTAGGCCTCTCATAGAAAGCAGTCAAAATACAAGGCAGGTAGGTGAAAGGGAAAAAGTACAGTCATGAATGAAAAAGTGAGACAAAGACAGGTATAGTTGGGTACTTTTCACCATGCCACAGGGTTAAACCAGAGGTTCCTTGTGTGTTCCTAAACCCTGTATTGGGTCTGGGCTGGAGAAGAGGTGGAAAGGTAGCTGAATCTGTGGGCAGCAAAAAAACAGTGAGGTCGGTCAAGTCCAGGGAAGACAATGGGGAAGCTCAGAACAACCTAAACAAGCTGGTAAATATGTGACACAACATCCAAAAAATATTCAGTGTTAATGGATGGCGTTTGCCCACCTTGTGGTTTCTGCTTGAATTCACTATAGTGAGACAAGAAACAAAGCACACCCTTCAGAACTGCAGTCCCTGTAGGAGAAGGTCTTGTTGGGGCTGTTAATGGGATAAGTTATGACCTGTTCCTTTCACTGATAACCTCCCCACGAGGGTCTGCGTTTCAAGACAAAACTGTACTGGTGGCTTCAGACTCCGATTAATGATCCTTTTTCAGAAGTACAGAAGGGCGAGACAAACACATACATGGTATTATCTGAAACCAGCAATGGCTCTTTGTTTCAGGGTAGTCCCACCAGTGAGGGAACCCAAACTCGGAGGCTTCACATACCGGTAGGAATAATATCCCAAATTGCCCCTGGGATTTAAGTTAGCTTTTCTCTCTCCTTTTAGATGCTGTATCTCATTTATTTTAAACAGCTGTGTCTGTGCTTTTGTCCTACACAGATATTTTGAATAGGAATTAAAAATATATTATCTGTTTGCTTTGCCTGCTGGTCTGACTGTTGCAACTGAGTGTTCCCCGTACCACGGATTTAAAAGACCTCTGCACCTCTGAATTGGTGCAGAATTGCCTTGCGTTCCCTTCCCTTTTCCCCTAACACCTTTTAAAGCCAGATAAGAGCCACTAGATGTCCCTTTCAAAGCAGGGGACTGAAGCCCTGCATGTTGGTAATTAGCAGTGAGAGCCTTTAAAGGAACTGAAAGGTTGCATTGTTATGATTTGGGAAACAAAAGCTGAATAAGAAGTGTAACACTTAACTATGGAATTCCACTTTATTTTTCTCTAATGCAGGCTAAGCTGCCTTACAGCAATCTTTTAAATGTAATGATTGAGACTATTATAGGAAATACTATACAAAGCAACATTTTTTTGCAGCCTAAATAATAAGTAGGGCAAGGTTTTAAATGAGGCTAGAGTAATGAATGCTGTACAATAATTTTGATGATAAATTTCCCCGGAGGATAAAGTGGAAGAACAGAAGCAGGCTGTATTTAATCATGCAAAGTTAAAGGAATGCAGACCAACAAATATTTATAGAGATGTACAGTTTTTTCTAACCTTTCCTGAGATACTTTCCCCTTTTTACCTGAGAACACCAGAAAATCAGGCCTTTCATTGTGTAATAATTAGGAGGAGGAATTGATCACATAGGGTCAAGTGTTCCTTTGATGTGGTGCATGGAAATTCCTATTTCTTTGCATGCTGGAGGACTCGGACAATAGGACACTTGTTTTGCACAGCTATTTCATTCATCAGTGAGCCTGAAAAGCTTTTTCTGAGCAGATATACGCCATGTGATGACGTGCTCTGCAGCTGCACTTCACCTAGTGCTGACCCAAGGGGATATCCCCACCATACCGCAGACTTTGCTCCCAAAAGCCATATAGCTGCCTCCTCACAGTGCTGCATGCAGAATAACCAGGAGTCCTGCACATGGCGTTGTGAAGATGAGATCTATGTTTCGATGTACATACCGAGCTTGAAGACTTCGCCACGTGCTCCATCACCTGGTGTAGACCTGCCCTTCCTGTGCCCGAACCAGTGAGCGTGCTCCTCAGGGGTTGCTTGTGGTGCTCCTTGGCTGTGTGGTTCCTTCTGCTCTTTGTTCTTTGTTTTCAGGAGGCAAGCACAACTTCAGCAACTAAGAGGTGGTTCAAAAGTCACGAGGGATGTTTGGGTTAGCGTGTTCCTGGTTGTTCTGCATGGACACGTGTGCTTGTGCTAGGGTTGGCCATCGTTCCACGTAGCATAAGGTTGGGATGTTTTGTTTTACAAATCTTAAAATTAGGGTGGGTTTAGTGTACTTTAGCTCAACCCGTAATGGTATTCACTCTGCAGAGTGGAGATCTCTGTATGGCTGATCAATACTTAAAGCATATATTGATTTCCAATTCAGATGTTAACTTTTTAGCTCTTAGAAGTGCTCTTGATATCAATTTTCACCTTGCCTGATATTCATTATGAGCTGAACATTATGACAGTGAATGAGCTGGGATCTCCTTTGGCAAAACGATGAGTTCTAGTGACTTCAAGACAAACTTGCGAAGATTTACTTGTCTTGTGAAGCCTTACGGTACCATGAAATATCTGTGTTTAAGGCAATGGCCTGAGGGGTGCATTTGTTCTGGCCTGGCACACGCTTCCTCTAGTGTTTCTTAATCTGCATCATCCGTCCCTGAAATGATATAATAATCTAATTAATAGTGCTGTTTATTACGTTCATGTTGTTTTCTCATCATAATTCATAGGAAGTGAGGTCCACAGCTCATGTTGCTGGGTGGCTGGACTTTATTTAAGCAGTAGGACACACATGGCAAGCAGAGCGTTCCTATGTGATTATACCTCCACTAGTGTTAGGAGCCTCAAGGTCAAAAGGCTCAGTGCCTTTAACTACGTGAGAAGTGCCATGTAATCCCCAGCAAATGGGCTGTCTACAGTGTCTCACTGCTGTATCAGGGAGGGAATTATTTCTTTTTAAAGGCAGGCACATGAATTACCTCTGTGGTTGGCACTGGTGTGACATCACTGCCTGCCAATCAGAAATCCTCTTTGTCTTGGGTTTTAACACCCTAATTTCAAGCTCAGATCACCTGATTTTATTAAAATGATGCTTTGTGCTCTGCGTGCTCTGACCATCCCCAGTGCTGCTCATGATGTGCATTCGTATTCTTCCAGTGCAGAAGTTTTTGCTGGGGTGGCGGACAGAGCTCTATTTAGCTGTAGCTTGGTGTATGTTGCTTAAGGGTATTGTAGGTGAAAGCTTATACCACTGTGAAAGTGTCTCAAACATTATTAAAACTTAGGAACTCGAGTGATCAGGGGAGCAAGGGGAGGGCAGACAGCAAGGTAAGCACTTCAGGATCCAGGCAGCGTGGCTGTGATTTCAAAATCAATGTGTAGCTATCAAATTCTTTCAGCCTAGCGCTGCTTTTTCCTTCTTTATTGACAAATATAACCTCAAAATAATAAAATCATCCTGATTTACAATTATTGTTGATAAAATATATACACGTGGGTTGCAGATTTGCTACCCTGAGCAGATGAGGAGCAGACCACGAGGAGGAGGATGCTTATCTCGGTGGTATTGGAAGGACCGTCGGCAGTTGCTGCCACGTTGCTGCTGCAGTGGGCTGGTGCTGCAGTGTCGTAACCAGCTCAACCCCTTCAAATTCAATGCAAACCTCAGGAAAGATCAGGGTTTGCAGCGGTGTCTTTATCTGGGGCCATGAAAAGTTGCTGTTCAGCTGTGGAGGATTCGGGGGCCAAAGCAAGAGGACTCATCATCCTGTCAGAGGGCAGAAATTTAACAAATAGTTTTAAAGGCTTCAAATAAATCTATCTCCATAACGCGACTGCAGTGCTTTTTTCTATAGGTGTATTATAGAGGTAATGATACCTCTACAGTGAACTCAATTAACCTTCTGCAGCCTTCCGTGTGACAGGGAATCCTAAATCTTCTTTTTTATGAGTGTGTGTGCAAGATTTGAAGCTACTTTGAGCTGAGAATTAATAAATGCCATTTCCTAATTGGTGCCCATTTGTTTGTTTTTTACAGCAAGAGAGGCATGGTGGCCGTGAGCAGGATCTAGTGTTCATGGTTAGAAAGAGCTTTCTGCACAGGAGCGAGGTAATTTTACTTTTTTTTATTGATAAAGGCGCAAATCTGTTGCTTGCGTGGCTGCTGTTCGGGAGGTTCTGTTGCTTAATGTTAGGAGATGATCTTCAGAAATTCAGCTCTGTGTCTCAGTGGTGCTTTGCGTTAACAGGCATTGATTGCCAGTGAGAGACCCTGCTGCACGTTGAGAGCCCCTTGAACATGCCATAGAATGAGGTTAGGTAGGAAATGAGTGTATTTGGGTGTTCACAGCTCTGTTTTCCTACAGATCTGTCTTTTGCTCTGTGATACACCCTGGTAGGTGCACATCGCACCAGCCTACCTGGTAACGTACGCGCCTGCCGCGCCTCTGAGACCTCCAGATGAACACGTTGTGCAAGGAGCTGAATGTTTCGTCTGGGAGGGAGGATGTCAGCAATAAATGAGAAAACAAGAGAAATGGATGATCCCCCATAATGCATACCCTATAATATAATCATTGTTGTTTGATAAAAGAGACAATTCTAGCACCTCTCCGTGCCCTGCTAGGTATGTCTGGATTTATTATTCAAGAAGGCACAATCAAATCTCTTCATTCAGTTGACAAATGGGAACTATTCAATTCAGTATCTGCCTCTTATTTATAGCACGTAGTGGGGTGATTTATACGCTAGCTGCAGACCTTCCAAAACAGTTTTAATTAGCAGTATTGGCTATTAGTGAAAAGTCCTGTAGCTTCCCTGTCATACGCGTCCCCTTAAAACTGAATAGAAACCTTGCTGCTTGCCAGGCGATGCTCCTCGTTTTTTGTGCTGCCAGCAGCGAACCTACCTGTGCTGGAGCAGCGAGAGGATGCTCCGAGGGGGCAGGCAGGGGGAGGTCGAGGGAGGTAATGCTATTTATTGCTGTGCCTTGGGGAAACAGGGCAGTCCTTGGGGCATTGCCGCTGACATCACACACACGGGTTTGCAAATGCCATCGGTGACCTCTGTTTCGAGAACAAAGCAAGCTGGGGAGATGCCCCAGCCAGCTGCTCAGGCTGCCTGCACAGGTGTCTCTGGATTCTGCTCTGGATTTTGTGCTTGGAAGATGATGGATCAGAGCAGGCAGGAGCCCTCATCTAAGTGTGTCCTGTGGTTGGAGCAGTCACTGCATTAGTCTTCCTGTGTGCACTGCCTGATGATCTAAGTGAGTATTTCCCTCCGCTCTTCCTTCTCCGCAGAGCTGCTCAGGCTCGTGGTCTAATTGGTGCCCCCGAGGTAGGGAGCAGAGGGAGGCGCGGCGCAGAGGTGAGTGAGGAGAGGCACTAGTTTGAGGATCTATTATTTCCAGGCATCTGGTAGGAATGTAATCCCTTTGAGACCTCTGCCTATCTGTCAAACCTGTGAGCATCCAACAGGTTCAGAAGTTATTTGGGGAAGCAGTGACAGACAGAACAATTGCACAGCTCTTGTTTTTTTTTCTTTTCTTTTTCCAGGAAACCGGGCTAAAAAAGCAGAGAAAACATAAAGAGCGTTCTTTGTGTTTTATGTGGTGTGTGTAGCATGCAGAATGGTCTGTTGTTGTGCTTCCACTGATTCCTTTTTGACATGAGCAATGCAGTCATTCTGTCTTTGGATCAAATAAGCTTTTGTACTACTTGTCACCATCGTGCCGCGTCTCTGTGTGTGTAAATCCTGTGTTTGCTGCAGCCCCTCGTGTCAGCCCTGCTGCTGCCTGCGGTGGGTGGTTCTGCTCAGTCTCTTCAGGTTTTCTTCAGCAGCTCGTTGTCACTCAGTGGCATTTACTCTGGAGAGCAAGTAAACCTTGGAAAAATTGTGAGTTTTAGGTTGACAATAATATGAACAGAGAGGCCATGAATGTTGGACCCGACGGCAGATGCTTGGTGTCTCTGCATATCCTTCTCTTGGAGAAGGCCAAGGAAGCAAGCCGCATTTGAAGGGGGTAAAGCTGGCAAGAGTTTGTTGCTGTCCAGCCAGTGCTTTGTTTGTGGTGGTTCGGAGACTGATGGGAAAATGAGGAAGCAGGAGGTGAGGACAAAAATTTCTGCTAGAGACAGAGAAGCCTGAAATGAACATGGTCAGAAGGAAGAGCAGGCAGTGTGTGGAGCAGCGAGTGAGTAGCAGGGGTTCCTGTGGTTTGCAAGAGGTGATGGGCTCTGCAGCCAGGATGGAAACCCAGCATCAAGTGCTTCACAAATAACTTGCTAGCTGTGGAAAGTTTGAGGTGCTCTGGCTGAACACAAGCTAGATTATTATTATTATTATTATCTAGGGAACTTCTGGTTAGGTATTTTTATTTCCTTTACTGAGCGGATCAATAAAGCACATGGTTGAAGGAAGCCGTCCCATTATGAATACATTTGGTCTATGAGCCACGCGAGCGCTGGTAGGTGAGCTGTCTGGGGGTATTCCACTAAGTGCTTTTCTACTGCACTTCTAATAGAGTGCAGGACTGAATTTGATAGTGTTACCCCTTAGTGATTGGAAAGTGAAAAGCTTTCCGTGCATCCGTGTTGTAGAATTGGCTTTGATGGATGGATTAGCCATTATGCATTTCATTGTGTTTAAATTTGGCCTTAAATTACCGAGATTTCCTCTTAAAATTCCTCTTTTCCCCAACATTTTGAAAACATTTATAAGGCATGAATTGAGAATGAAGAGAAAGAGGAGAGGGAACTGTTCTGTTCATAAACACTTAAAGATTAAATAATGCATTAGTCAGTGGTACAGGCTGAACTCTGCCTGAGAAAGGTACTTCTAAATTACCAAAATATTAACACTGTAATTATTGAGCATGGATAATAGTTATGAATTATGGATCAGTCAGGTTAGCAAAATCACAGCCGCCTACTAGAGAGAGGTACGATGGGAACACGAGGGAAGATGACTGAGGGTTTAATTCCTCTTAATATTTCCATACGCTCCCTCTGCTAAGGAGGTTGCTGCAAGAGCTGACCAGGGGCTGGAGCATCCCTGCCTAGGGAGCAGCTGCTCCACGGGGGGGATGTCCAGCTCCACCAGGGCATGCCCGTGGGCCAGCCCAGCTGCAAGGCTTTAGGTGCTGTGCTTTGGCACCGGCCCAGTTGTCATCACTGAGAAGTGCTGGCATGCTCCGAGGGGAGTCAAGTGCCTCCTGTCCTCCCCGGGATGCTGTGGAGGGCAGCAGCGATGCTGGAGTGGTAGGGAGCGAGCTCTACCTTCGCTGATGACCCGATATCTCATCTGGGGAAAGCAACTTCCCATCGCCGCCTCTCACTTCCCCTGGGGTGGAGTGAGGATAGCATCATGTCATACCTCTGCAAAGTGTGACATCTAGCAAGGAAAAGTGCAGCCTAGAAGCACACAGAGGATATCCTATTACTGAGCGACTCCAGCAGGACCCCCAGGCATATGGGATATATATAATCTTAAATCTGCGACTGGGGAGCCCTGGAGGTTGCTGTGGCAAGAGCTCCTGCCCTGTCCCTCTGCATTTTACAGGGGCAAGTTGCCGGTGGTGTCAGCATTCAACTGCTCTTCCATCAGCTAGGTGATACTTGGCC
Organism: Heteronetta atricapilla; assembly: GCA_011075105.1. Classification (NCBI taxonomy): domain Eukaryota; kingdom Metazoa; phylum Chordata; class Aves; order Anseriformes; family Anatidae; genus Heteronetta; species Heteronetta atricapilla. The sequence goes on along the minus strand of CM021738.1, from coordinate 27,598,947 downwards.
AGCTTCTTGCCTGTCCTCCAGCCACATCCATCTTCTTCAAATGCAACCAGTTTTGCTTTCACTTCATTTTTTTAGAGGATGTAGCAATGTGTTTGATAGCTTGGAGTAAACTTTTGAGATGCAGTGACCTTTGTTAATCAGGAAGGTATGGTTTTTTTTTTTTTTTTGAGGTCTGTGGGAAGAATTAATCATATGCATACTGTTTGCTTTAAAAAGTCTCTTAGTGAATTTGGGATTTCCCAGGTAGCTGTCGAAAGGTCAGAGGCTGGAGGCAGAAGCTGGGAGCAGCTGGGAGGGATACAGCTGGGGAGCAGTGCGGTGGGACAAACCACCCCAGAGCAGCTTCAGAAGGAGGGAGAGACCTGCAGGAACACAGGAGGACAGGGCTGTATTTAAGAGAGCGGCCTCAAGCAATACTCAGACAAATTTGGAGCGTCTAAGGAAGCAATATGCTGACTAACAGCGTGCTGTTGGACCAGCTCGTGTTTGCTTGCAATATTCTGCTGCTTCAAAAGCACGTTTTTGTGCTTTCAACAAAATGTCCCCTGGCCCTAAAGGAGTCAAGTTTTACATGGCTCGGATAAATGATGAGAATTTTGACATCTGCAGTCCTTCTCAAGGAAGATCTTTCTCTGAATTTGACAGAGTTTTGCATGTTCGAGCCCACCCCTTTAATGCAGTTTTAATGTGTTTTGCTGTATTCAGTAGTGGTTTTCACCTGTGAGCCCTGCCGTGCTGCTTCTCAATGAAGGTAATGTTGGTAAATGTCGCACAAATTAGCTTTGGTGCAGAGAAGTCTTTAATTTCCTGCTGTGCAGCTCTGTTGTTACCCCACTTAGTGTCTTCAAATGCAGCAGTGGAGCTTGTTCTCAAACTTACTTTCAAAGTTTTATCAAGTCTTTTGTATGCTTGTGTTAGTTGGGAGAGGGAAGCACATCTAGAGACTGGTGCACAGAGGTGCATTGCATGACACATGTGCTTGTGCAACTTCTTTACTGCCCGTACAGGTGCACCTTGAGCACCCTAAACCCTTCCTTGCAGCGTGGGCTCATCCCTCGGGATGTATTTGGGGCCTGACTTCTGCCAGCTGTCAGAGGGAGCTGGCTCCAAGCAGCCCGGGGGCTTCTCAGGGCTCGTCCTGGGGCAGTGGAGCATAGACAAAGCTCCTTCTGCCGATGGTTAAAGAACAGAGCTTTGTCTTTAACAAATTCACCCCTCAAAAACATTAATGGAGAAGTTATGGGCTAGAAACATTTCCGTCCAATCCCGAACTCACAGAAAGTCTGGATATGAATGATTTAAGGACTGCAGGAAAGCATAAAGATGTTGAGGTGAATTTACTGCTTTGTTCGGCGCCACAGACTGTGTGAGGGCTCTTCAGCATGAATTAAAGAAGGATTCCAGTCAGGAGGTATTACTGTTTAATTCAGACATCAGTACAGTCAGGGAGAAGACAGTAATGGATTTGTCCAACCAAATAGGATTTTCCGTGCTGGATTGCACCTGTGATGTGTCTGGTCTTGCTCCTATGCAGGCCGTGCTGTGCGTGTCAGGACAACCAGGGTGGTGCGGGATAACACGCAGCTCCGCAAGGACTCACCTGGAGCAAGCTCTGTTGGCTCGTATCCCAGCCCAGACTGCGAGAGCTTGTTGTGAAAGTCCTGGTGGGCGTGAGTGAGGATGTTCTCCTCATGGTGGGCGTGAGTGAGGATGTTCTCCTGGCCTTCATCACCCTCGGTGCATCCAGGCCTCACTGATGCCTGCTCCGTGCTCGTGTCCAGCAGCAGCGAGGCCTGGGGGGCAGTGCTGGGTTTAAAACCACAACGCGGTGCAGGGCTCTTTGCAATGTGATGTTTGCTGCTATCATCCGTCCCCCATCACTTTTTATTCATCCCCTCTCAAACAGAATATGGTGCCAGTTTTCCCTGGTGCTGAAAATACAGCTGAAATCTAAGTTTTTCTGCTTCTTTTTTCTTTCCTTTTGCTTTTTGAGGTCGTGTGTCCCAGTGTTTTGGTCGAGGTAGGCTATGCTTTGTGCCTCGACACTTGAAGTGTCATTTCTTGTTCCAGTCTCTCTAGATCTTTGCTTTGACTTTCCGACCGCTTCTGTTCACAGACCTGTGACTTGCCTGGAGCTTTTGTTTCTACTGGAAAACGTGGAGGAAATAGCGGTGACTGAAGAAGACCTATTGCTCTGTTAGATTTTTTTCTAACAGCTTCTGGAGGCTTTCTTCCTCACTTACGTTTTTGTCAGTTTAAGAATGGCTCAGAAGTAACCCCCGTGCTCTGTCTCGTTGCGTTTTTCGGCTGTGTTACAGCTGCACGTCAGCGGTCCGCCGGGCGTTCGCTGCTCTCTTCAGAGCAAGCGCTCGTGGTGCCGCGACTCGAGGAGCCGAGCGAACAGACGGGCCAGGAAAGTGCCTCGCTCTCGATGGGGCTGGGGGATGAACTCATCATACAGCCAGCGAGCTGTCACACCAGCCTCGAGCCTCGTGTACCAGCGGCTGGTGTACAGGAAAGCCCCAGAAAGCAGTGCCTCTCAGAGGGGGGGCGTAGCTCGGTGTCATTCGGTGAGCAGGCTTGGTGGGGGTGAGGAATAGGGGAGAGGCCAGAAGAGGCAGAGATTTTGCAAACAGGCATCAAAAAGCTTTGTAAAAACTGACAGAGTCCAGCTCTTGGGGGTCAAAGGAGAGCACAAAGTGTCAGGTGGGGATGAGCCACACCTCCAGCTCTGGCTCTGTGGTGTGTTCACACTGTGTCCCATTGCCCAGCTGCTACATCCTGCCACGTATTCCCCTGAAAAAGCCAGAAAGTATTAAGAAAATTAAGAAAAGCACTGTGCTCAAACAAATGAAAAGGACCCAAAGTCCCCAGGCTGTGTGCTACATTGGCCAAGGGACTGGACGGCTTTGCGTCTTCCTTCAGAAAGGGAGAGGTGATGTTGTTTCTTGTCTGCTTGTCGGGGGGAGCAAGGTGCCATTTCGGAAAGCCCGGAGCGATGAAGCTCTGGGACTGAGCCACAGAAATTATTTGGAAGTTTGGGGGTTTGGCTCTGTCATTGTGACTGGGGTGAGCATGGCAGGAGTCCTCAGTAGATGCTGCTTTGGTTGCTGTTAAAGATAGGGAAATTTTTGGCACTGCTTTACTCAGAGGAATATCAGAAATGTCAGTCAGCAGCAGCCTTGGAATGGGAATGCGTGGGGTGGGAATGCTTTTGTTTATTTATAGTAAAATCCGGTAGGAACAGGGGGGAAATTGTTATCTCTGGGTTCCCCTGTGGGTTTGCAAGTGCACGGCTGATAGCCTGTTAACATTTTTAGGCTCCCTGCTTCAATAATATCATTGGGAAATCAGACTGAGAAATATTTGGCTGCCTCCATAATGCCAAGTGTTGTGCAGGCACAGCACATCGCATCCAGCGCTGTGGTGTGCGGGGGGTCCTGCGCCCGCAGCGCGGCGGGCAGGCACCTTCGGTCTGCGCTGGGAAGGTCTCTGTGCAGGGACAGGTGGGAGGACACTTCAGCTCTCATTAAGCACCTTATCGTGTGCTTAAACTCTATAAAGAGGCCAAAAATACGTCCCCACAGGCTAGGGTGGTTTTTTTCATTGTTGTTGCTGTAATGATGATTTTTTTTACAGCCAGTCCCTGGCACAGCTGGCGCCGTGACGGTGCGTAACCTTTACCGTAGGTGAGCGGGCTGGAGGCAGACAGATGTTCCAGCGCTGCTGGCTGCAGGGTCTGCATTCTGTGCCCACACGTCGTGCCCAGATGGTCCTTTGTAGAAACGCGGCAGCCTCTGGCTCCCAACACCCCGTCCCACCTGTTGACACGTACAGTATGTCTCAAAAGAATAGCCGAGTTACTGGGGAGAGGAAGACAAAAAGATGCAGCAGCACTTCTGGCTGTGAAACAAGGCAAGCTGTGTTGTAGTGCATAGCAAGGAAGCCAACAATTACGGATCTCTCCAAAGCAGAAGGCTTTATATAAATAATACATTCTGGTAATTTACCAGATTGAGGCATGTATGGAAATACAGAGGAGGTTTCTTGTTGTTTCTTTTTTGTTTTTTTAAATGAAAGGGAGCTTCTGCCCTGAGAAAAAGATGAGTCGGTGCTGAATTGGATTTGTTTCTCTTCCTGCATGCTCAGCTTTATGTAGAGAATAAAAAAGGGCAGAGAAAAACAAATTGACTCTGGAAGCCACCCCTGACAAGTCTGGCTTCAATCCTGCCACCCCTTCCTACAGAAACGAGCCCCCACCATGTGTCCCTCAGCACAGGGGCTGCTCTGCTCTCGCCTCCATAGTCCGGTGAGTCCGGCGGGCAGCACGGTGAGCGCGGCAGGACGGCCCGGCTTTAGGGACATGGCAAGCACTGCACTGATTTCCAGCAGTGGAAACTCAGGCAGTTGTGCCCGTGAAATAAAGCACTCATTATTTTCTAATAAATTATTCCTGGCATTTGCAAAACTCATCACTGACCGAAGCTGAAATTTGAGCTGTTTTGGTTTGCGTTGCTTCGGAGCTGGGAGTTTATGAGCTGATAATCACGCACACCTTTCAGCTGCTTAAGCAACAATACCGGGCTGTGCAGAGCATTTTGCAGGAAGGCACTCTGCAAGCTCCAGCAAGTGCTTTGCAGATCCTTCTGCAAGGGAAGTTGTCACTCAGTAGCATGGTTTATTTATTTTGTTTGGTTTATTAAACATGCTTTATTTATAGAGCGTGCTTTCTAGAGAACCATCTGCAGACACGTTCTTCAAGAAAACACGTGGGACCGCGCGGCTGCAGGTGCTGGGCTGCCCTCTGCCTGCGTTGTGTACTGGGGCAGCCTGGGGGGGACCGAGGGGCGCTCCCATGTCCCGGTTCCCTTTGGGCAGGCAGGGTGGCCAGAGGAGGGGGAGAAGGCCAGAGCTCATACTCAGCCATCACCTGGAAAGGCATATCCCAAAGTGTCTCAATTTCCAGCCGTCCTGGAGTGAATGCTCAGCCTGGAATCTACGCCAGCCCAAATCAGTGCCTGCCACATGCTCTACACTCAGTCCTCAGCTACTGACTTCTGCTGACCCCTTGTCCCCGCCACGCAGCTCCTCACCTGCTGGAGCCCTTCCACAGCTCAGTTCAGTGGCTAGAACGACTCGCTCCAGCCATAATCCTTTTAAGCATAAGCGTGGAAGGCTCTTGCTAGTAACCCTGTGTCATAAAAAAGTGTGAATTTGTGTGTATGTGAATTTTTGCACCATCTGTTCCCTTTCCTGCAGCGCCGAGTGAGATTTTTTCCTCCTTTGCTCAGTTCCAAGCAGGTACGTGCGATACTGATGGCTGCTGCGACATGGTACAGATTGCACAGAGTTTTCCACTGGAACGTGTCGATAGGTGGTCATAGGTGTATCAGGAGGTGGAAACCTATTGTGATAATAAACCACCTCCTGCCTTTATCTCCGCTGATCATCCTCCTAATTAAATTGAAATTCCTGATGAAAGATATATTCAGTTCTCTCCCCTTTTTCCCAGGTAGAAGGAGCTCTGTGCTTAGCAGTGTGGCCAGCTGGCAGAGCTGTGCAGAAACACGCTGGGGTGAGTTTTGTCCTAGCTGTCTACAGCCAGTGGGCAAGGGAAGCCTGCTCCAAGGAGCAACCTCCCGTGATTCTTAATGCCCTGGAAGCTGAATTCAGGTGTTGTCGGTCTGTACCACTCACAGTGCTTTAACAGTGGGACATCCCAAGGACAGCGAGGTGTAGTTTGTTGTACAGTGATTATAAAGGGGTTTGAGAAAACTATTACCAGCTAGAACAAGTGTCTCTGATCTGAGTCCTAGAATAAATAAGACTTCCGCGCTCTCTGTCTAACCCCTTGGCTGTGTAGGATTGCTCATCTTCATACAGCAGCTAATTGCTCCAGAGCAGATCATCTGCACAAACCCTCCAGCAAAGTCAGAGATGTGGCAGTGACAGTTCAGGGCGTCAGAGGGTCTGCAGACACCTGGCTTCATGCATCCACCTCGTTCCACAGCCTGCTGCTGGGGCTTCTGTGGCAGGCTGTGTGTCTCTGGGCAGCGCATGATACTCGGGGAGAAAAGGCTTACATCTGGACTGCTGGCCTTGCAAAAAGGTGGCAAAACGTTTGCTTAATCACCCAGAGGGTGAGGCAGTGACGTGCTCTCAAGAATGGGGCCCTGCTCATGTCTTCTCAGCCACGTCCAGTGCCAAGAGAAAGCCCAGCTTGTGGGGAGCCGATGAGAAGGCAGGCAAGTCAGAGGCAAAGCCAAATCGCTGTGTGTCGATGGCAATTTACACTGAGAACCCAAAACGTGCTCCCAGGTTCCTTTTTTGTCCTGAACACCTAGCTTTGCCTCATCTTTACCCATTTCTGGTGGCCACGCAGCGTGCTGTGCCGATGCTCTCCAGAAGCGCCGAGTGTGCACTTGCTGGCTGGAGAAGCCACCCTTCTGGGGCTGGCGTGGGGTGCTGCAGCACCGCGCGTGGCTGCTCCTCCCCGCTGCACCGAGCGAGCCTCAAGTGCTCACGAGCTAAATGTGCTCCCACACCAACACCTTGCGAGCTGTGCTTTAAAATTCCGTGTCTTCCAATCGCATTACTTCCGCCGTCACTGCCGCTGCGAACAGAAGCCCGAGTGCGCTTTTATTTGATCATTGATCAAATCAGGATGCAGATGAGGTCCTAAAAGTACACATATAACACGGGGAAAAAATTTACATGTATAAATGAAAACCTTTCAAATTGGAAAGTTTTGTAGCTCAGGCGATCATAATTTATTAAGATCAGCTGTAAATTTTGTATGGCAGCGTAATTCCAAGTTTCGCTCCTTGGCATTTCAAATAATTTTAATTAAGCAATAGATTTACAATTTATTCTGCAAGTAATACAATCTGCTTAGATTATGCACATTTTCTATAGTTTTTATTACTGTATTCATTTAGCTGAGCAAATTTATAAAACTAATTAAAACAGAAGTACTTTTTTGATTCAAATTGTAAATGAAAAACAATGATCTACCGCGCAATGATGCTTGCAGAGAAAATAAGATCAGTTGCAGCTCTATAGGTATTTTATAACTTCATCCTTACACTCCGAGCTATAATTTTTATAGCAGGTTCTTGGCACAGTCTTGCATGTTTTCATATTTTGGGATGCTAAAGGAATGGGAGTTTAGGATCTGATTCAAATGTGCTATGAAGCTGGGTGATGTCCTCACAATTCAGAACGTGGCAGTGCTGTGAGAAGCAGAGGTAGGTGTGGGTGCAGGTACAGACACCGGTACAGCCACACATACAGGCACTGGTGTTTTCCAAAGGTGCTTGCCTTCAGACTGAGCAGCTTTGCTCCCAGGCTTGGGGCACGCAGAGGGGACAGGCTTTCTTTCCCCTCGTCTTTGGCGTCCGCGTGTCCCCAGGTTGGTGCTGGTAGCCGTGCTCGGGTACGGCACGTAGAGCCAGGAACGTGCAGCGTTGTTTGAACTGGTTTGATGACACGCCGGAGCAGGTTTAAACACCAATTACCACGTTTCAAGTGACACATCTGGAGGGGAAAAAAGACGATCATTTAATAAATTTATTATGAAGGCAAATGACTCGTACATAAATCAAACTGCTTCATTAAGGGAGAAACTCAGTCAGCTAAATACAGAGGTGACAGAGGTTAACTCCGCAGTCATGACACCGGCTCTTGTGTCATCTCTGATGGGATCCGGCGGTGAGTCATTGCCGTGGGTGCTGCTGTCTGCCACTCCTCTGGCAGGGCTGGCATTTCTCGCCTCACCTTTCGCGACATTGAAAGCAGTCTAAATGTTAGCAGAAATTACTGATCCCTGCTTCTGACAGAGGCGCAATTAAAAACTTTTCTTCTTTTCTCCTGTGCGCGTCTCTTGCGAGCCGCTGAGCTTCCAGCGCCTCCACGATGTGTGGCTGCATGCCTCGCGGTAACCCGTACCTCTCGTCTTAGTAACACCCCAGCTTCGGCTGATGTCCGTACGGCACCGTCAGCCCATGCCTTCCTCTGAGCTGTTCTCCCGTGCCATCCCGTGTTTTCTCCTGGCTTTAGCCCGCCGTGCCCAGGCAGCAGCCTGGCTGATCTGTGCACAATTTGTAGCAGCTACTACGCACAGAGATGGCGGGATGCTCATGGGGACGGGTGAGCCATCTCCGTTTCTGTCAGCTTGTGTACAAATGCCATCTTGTTCTTTCATGCCCAGCGCTCTGTGCTTTGGGAGCCGGTGAGTAACGGTGGCGACGATGGGACGTATCACAGCTGCAGTGAGAGCAGGAAAAAAGGTTTTGGCCGGCACAGTGACTAAGTGTGATAATTTTTTGGTGCCTCTGGAGCTTACAGAATTGATGAAAGACATGCCGAAGATTTCAAATAACCCTGATAAATAATTTACGCATCCTTCCAACCCCATACGGTCCTGCTCTCTGCGACGATCCGTTCCCATGTGCAGGGTGACTCTGCCTGAACTCGCTCACACCTTGAGCAGGGCAGGCAGGGAAAGGCAGCACAAACACCACCCCACCATATGTTGTTTCTGAGAGTTCAGAATAGGGTTTGTGCGTGCTGGTCTCCCAACACACCCCTCAGGCCAGAGGCCCGTGGCACTGCAGCTGCTGTGCTTTATTTCCCTCCTCCCTCTGCCCTCCGCTGTTGAAATCGGGCTGCTGTTGCTGTGATACGCTTTTGGACGCGGCTCTTCTGTGAGGCTGGAGTTGCCCACATGGATATCCCCCGGAGACAACCCAGCTTTGCCAAGTGGCAGGGAGTGCTGCTGCGCTTTGGGGATTTCAGGTTCCTCCAGCCCCCGGCACGAAATGCTTCTGTTCTCATTGGTGCAGCCGAATCCGTGCCAGTCCCCTGCCTTCGGCTTGGTCACAGTGCACTGCTGATTTTGCACATCAATGTGTTGCGTGATAGTGCCTGAAATGAGTGATCAGAACAGCCGGCGGAACTGTGTCATCGCCCTATTAGTTCATATTTTTATAAACCGGCAGGAAATCAGAATATAGCTCCTTTAATGTCTCATTCAAGCAGACAGCAACATCGAAATGCATTTTATTTGATGCCCAAGAGACACATGCTAGCTTTTATAGTGACAATAGAAATCTGCTTGTGTTCCAAACTCTTGACGAGAAACATTGATAGCTTTATTCAAAGGAATGCTGCTCAGACTTTCTGAATGGCGCTCCCATCGCGTCTGTCCTGGAGGAATGTCAGTGCCATGGGAAGGCAATGCTGCTGGCATTGTCGTCACATTGCCACTAATTAAATTCTGCCCGAGTGAGGTGTGAGCGTCTTTTGATCTGTACCATGGGGAGGGGATGAGCCTGAGAGGGGACGTGCGTCAGCAATGGGCCTGGCCTTGCTCCCATCACCGTTTTCCTCTCTCCCATTTTCGTGTAGAGCAGTTGTCACCCACCACGAGTCACTCAGGTTTGTGAGTTAGGCGGGCGAGGATGCTTCACAACAAGCCGTAAGGTTAGTTGTCCACTGAGTGAGGACGCCTTATTCAGCAGACAGAGTTTATTTGTTGTATTTTTTGAGACAGCGGTAAATTATTCCGCAGTAGTGAAGCCTCGGGCATAGGTGACCTTGTGGTGAATCTTGGCTGTTTCATTTTGCTAAGGGTTAAAGGGAGGCTCATTTCATTTTTATAGGAGAACTCCGAGGTCTCTGTATTAGCTCTATAAGAAGTGGCAAGATTTTGCTATTACATTAAATATAAGACCTGCTATGTGTTAAAATAAAGTGGAAGTCTCTGCTAAATTGGCGCAAGGCAGAAATTACCCTCATATTCGGAAAGTGGCACTGATACCGCATGGAAAATAGTCTATTTAGAGATCATTCTGCTGATATTTTTCTCCACTGTATCTTTTTTTATATTATTTTTTTTGAGGAAAACAAGCTCTTGGTGGCTGAGGAGTTCATTTTCTCCCGCTGCTGCTTTTTCCATTGAAGTCATCATAATCCTCCATTTGTGACATCAGAGTTCCTCGCTAGCGAGATAATTATGATTTCACAAACTGGAGATTATGACCTTCAAATGAGGAAGGCACAGCAGGGAGGACCAATTCCTAAGCAACAGCCATCAGATATTTGTGAAATATTTGTGAAAATGTCCTTGCAGTTTAAAAAAAAATGAGGGAGAGAGGGCAGGAGGGAAACATCCAAAAAATATTATCAACAGAATGATTTGCCAGCCAGCTTTTTTTTTTTCCAGAGTTTTCCATTTGGTGCCTATGATTCTCTAACCTGTCTCATTTAGCCTTAATGATCACGAGACATTTTTTTAGCGTGCCATATGTGCTGTGGTCCTTAAGAAAAAAAATGCATCCAAATAACTTTTTTTTTTTAATATGTTCTGATTCTACCCAATCATAATTTACATTTTGCACAGTTTGATGCCCATCTGCAACGTCTTTACCATCAGGAAAGGTAATAAGAAAGGGAGGAAAAAAAACATACGAACATGTTGAATGACTGACACTGGAAAACCTGGCTGGAGGAAAATCATTTTTGTCCCTACATAAATACCCAGTGCTGAAATAGGTTTAAATCCCGCATCCTGGGCTGGGGCCAGAAGTCCAGCTCCTGCACCAGCAATGCCTCGAGAACGAGTCCTCAGCATTATCTGTGGGTCCCAGGGAGCTGGGGCTGGATGTGGGGCAAAGCTGCCCTTGTCTTTATGGGGGTGGGTGAGGGGTGTGAGGAGCAGCCACATGTCTTGGAGATGAGCCTGGCTTCTTGGCGTGGTGCCCTCTCCATACACAGGAGCTGTGCCATGACCGAGTCCAGCTGCGTAGTTAGGGGACATGGCACTGAACGTCTGCAAACTCCTCTCTCTGCAGCTCCTTGCAGACATTTCCTCTCAGAAAGGTGGAAGGCCTTTAAAGGACTTCTGTTTCTGTTCAGTCTTCCCTGTCCTCAAAATCACTGGACTCGTGTGTTTTTGGTTTGGTGCTGGGCAGGAGGAGAGGACGGAAACCCCCCACCAAAAGGGAGGCCCCAGGCCCGTAGTGCTGGGAGGCTGCAGCCTTGTTGGCTCTAAGAGCACTTCCAGGACTGGGGGCTTTGCTCATCCTTGTATTCTGCCTGGTGCTACGTGAGGCCTTGTTCTCAACACCTGCAACAAAGTATGACTATTAATTACATTTAGAAAGCAATTACATTTTTTTTTTTTTTTTTTTCAAACAAAGCTCCAGCCTTAATCAAATCAGTCAGGTCAGGCCACGTGAGAGGCCTGGCACGTCCAGGCTGGAGGCCTGGCACCTTTCCTTCCCTGCCACGCCGTACCAATTCCTTATTGCCCCTAAGATTAAATTTTCACTTCAGTAGACTGAGTCAGGAAATGCCACGTGTCTCTTGTCTGCAATGGTGTGGGCTCAGAAATGGTTCAAGTTGATCCCGTGAGCTGGAGGGGGCCGTTACAGCCCCGCAGGATCTCCAGTTACTTTGGCCCAGATTTTGCAGATTCAGAATTTACACATCGGACACAGCAGTCGGAGCGGTGCTTAAACAATCCTCCAGCTTTTGCGGAAGGCTGGCCATGGATTTATGACTTGCAGACTCCGTAAATTTAGCAGGTGATTTAAGTGGCAAAAAAGCAGCATTTCTTATTTATATGACACGCAGAAGAGAAATTCCTGGTGTTAATCTTAACCTCTGATGGTACGCTGGGCTCAAATAGAGGCAGGGGACAGCCTCCGACCTGCAGGGCCACCGTGCACGGTCAGACACATGAGAAGAGGGCTCTTGACATCAGGTTTCAACGTCAGGGCTTCTCCGTACCCCCAGACCTCCTCCAGGTGGCTAAGGCCACCCTTGACTCCATCTTCCCTTCTTTGAAATAGGGATGTCCACAGCTCTGAGGTGGAGAGCGGGAGGCACCCCCAGTATAAGCGGAATACTGGGATGTTTGAGAGGGATCGCAGCTCGGGGAGCTTCAGCTTGAGGTAGCCTGGGTGTTGTCGTGAGGTCTCTTTTGAGAGGCAGAGGAGGAAAGCTGTCTCCAAGAGCAAGACGTATCCGATTTGCAGTCAGAAACACAAACCCAGTCCAAATCCAGCAGACCCACTCGAATCTGCAGCTAACTGCTTGTGATCAAGATACAGACTAATAACTATTTGTATAAAATATTTAGTGACTAATTTATCATTACAGATGCTTTGGGGAACACTGTAAGCTGCTTGCAGACAATTGAAAAATAAAAAAAAAAAAAAAGAGAAATTATTGAATACATTATTCACTGCACATGATTTGACCAGCTTTAGGAAATGCAGCGTTAAAACACAAGGCAGGGCCCTGCAGAGCATCTGGAGTGTTTTTAGCCCCTCGTACAGAGTAAAGTAACAGAAGCAGCATGCCAGATAGTGCAGGAATGTGTATGTATATTGCAAAACAGAATTCATTTGAAATTGCAGCTTTAAAACTTTGTGGTTTGGGTGAGAACTGAGTGCAGAATTGAACCATTTCCCTCCCTGAGCCTTCCCCCCGCGATTGGCACAGCTCAGAGCAGTGGAGTATATATTTTTTTCTAGTTAATGAATAAAAACACGGTTTACTCCTTCTATTTCAGTTTTGCTGAACGTGGATCCGTGGCAATGAACTGAAAAAAAAAAAAAAGCAGCAGAATAAATAAGTACAGACAAATACATGGAGGAGTTCAATTATCATTTTCCACTATTGAAACTGCCTTTTAACAACTACATCTTCTGACTGACAGCTTATTAATACTAATTACATTAGATATATGCAACATAACTAATGCACTGGTACTTTCAATTATCTTCCCTTGTCTTCATCCTTTCCCCTGCTCTCCCATCCTCCCCTTTCATGCCCCGTGACTGCTACCTCGGGCTGTGGCTCGAAGCAAATGGATCTGGCTGTAAGTGAGCAGAAACCTTTCGTACCTTGCAGATGGGAGACGTGCCTCTCACCCTGGCATGTTCCTGGGAGGCTGCCCAGGTAGACACTGACGTGCTTCCAATCCTAGCTGCAGGAAATGCTGCAAACGCTTTGGGTACGGGGGAATTCCCTGTGAATGTCCCACACCATCTGAGGATGCTGTGGCTTCTGAGTCTGATTTCTATAGCCTTTTTCATAGCTTTTCCTGAGTGCAGTGCAAACCCACTGCTAATCCTCCTGAACTTGCAGTAGGGTTTTGGTGACCTGAGCTGATTTACCCTTTCCTAATTATGAACCCCTACAGAGGGACTCCATGCCCTGGCTGTTTTCATTTACAAAGTCCCAGTCCCTTCTCCAGGTCCTTATTTAGACCTAAGCCCCTGCCACTGTCTCAGCTTTGTTTCTGTCTGGTGTTTTTTCATACCTAATGAACTGTCAATCACGTATGCAAATGAGGGCAGAAGAGACATTTAAAGGTTATTTATAACGCCTGAAAGCATTACAAAATCAATCATTCCAGCTTTTACAGCTCCCCCTCTTCAAGTGTCATGTAGATCTCTAACTTTTTACATTATAATGCTGCAATAGTTCATGTAAGAAGACAAAAATGTTTTTTTTTTAGGTAAGCTTGCTGATTGCTAAAGCATCTATGAAGGCTGACATGGAAATCAGGGAGGTTTTGATTAGGCTTTTCTGATATGTAAATGTTTGTAAATGAATGATATATATATATATATATCTTAAAGGATCCATTTCAAAGCAAGCAGTAGTATCCCAGAGCAGTTAAGCTTTAAAGGAAGAGCCTGAGATGAACGTTCATGTGAGTAACGTGTATTTAAAAGCACTACAAGGGTGAGCATTGACTGCTCTATGCAGAAAGCTAGTGGAGAGACCCTTAGGTGTTCACCAAGTCTTTACACCGAGCTCTTACACAGTGGCTGTGGCTTGGCTGTAGTGTTCTGCAATTGCTCAAAGTTAGACTGTGGCCATGGACAGTCACTAAATAAAATGGTTGTCCAGTAAAAAACTTGATAAAAATGGATTTGCCAGTGATTTCCAATACCAGGTCCTCACACAGCAATTGTTAGGGCTTGCTCCTTGTGCCGATGATGGCAAGTGGAGAGTCGGGCTGCGCACAGCTGGTTTGGTCCTGGGTGGTGCTGGAAGGCCACTTGGTACATAAGATCACAACATCCCTATGGATTTATTTGAATAATATTTTCCCTCTGAGTTTTTTAGTATTTTTTCACCTGATGCACCGTGGGGGCCGTGGGGGGCTTGAGATGCAGCAGGTGGTGGACAGCAGCCCAGCGTGCGGTCCTGCTGACCCCATGCAGGCAGTGGGGTGTGCATCGCGCGGGCACTTCATGATTGCAGGGCTTTTCAGCAAGAAAGAAATCCAGCTGGGCTACAGGTGATGGCAAACCCAACATCTGTCCTCCGAGGAAAAGACGAATAATTTGTGCTTGCTGGTTTAAATCAAGCTTTTGGTTCCACGGACACATAGTGTTTTCTGTGGGGTGGGTACGTATCTCCTGAGCTTTTAGGCTGAACTTAATTATAGGCAGAGCTGTGCTTTTTCCACGTGCTAAGATACTGGTTAATCTCAACAGGAGCTGTGCCCCAAAGAAGAAGGGTTAAAATCGAGCCTTGATTTATTTTTTTCTGATGTTTTGAGCTGGATGCTAATTAAAGCTGAATCTTCCCTAGTCTCAGTGTTTTGAGCCCATTAAGCTTTTGGAGTGGTTTCCAGAGTGTGAACACGAGACTGAAAAGAGGAATATAGTTCAGCGCTGGGGTCCTCATTAGCTCTTCTTACAGTTTCAGCCTCAAAAAGCAAACCTGATGTTTTCAAATAGCAAGTTTGCTCTTGTGGAGCATCTGCTGTCTTCTGCAAATCACACAGCTTTGGATCAAAGCGCGCATGAAAACCCAAGATGCAGGAGGTTGAATGCAAACCTCGGCAGCAGTGGGGAGATTTGGCTGGAGGTTCCCGTCGCTGGTCCAGCTGCAGCGTTGAATCTCGCATTTGTGTCTTGCCCTGCTGGCATTTCTGTTCAGTTTGATGGCGCTCCGTTAATTCACCTGCTTTCTTTCATCCCTCAAAGTAAATTAGCAGCTATTTTAGCAATCTCGCGGTAAATCTGCAACATTTATTTTGGAAAGGAAAAAGAGCTCAAAAGATTACCTGGGTGTCCAGCTGTGATAATATTTCCTACCTTACGGAGTGCCGGAGGTGACTTTGAAGATGTAAAGCAAATTGAGGATTACATTAACTTCCTTCTGATTTGTTAAAATTATTAATCTGCCATCACCAGCTATCAAATAGTGTAGGGTCACTACTTTGTCAAGGATGAATGCCTATCTGTGTTTGCTATGCGTGGCTCAGTGCTGTCAACAAAACCTCTTTTGATCGTGGCTGTGGCAGGGGTTGGCTGTATCTTGGTTTTGGTTGGTGCTTTCTTTATAATACACGATTGTTGTGGCCTGCGTTCTCATTCAGCCTAAATAGTCAGAAGAGTGAGTACTGTCATATTGTAATATGACAGCTCTACCTGGAAGCTCCCCGAATTTTTTTTGATCTCCACCTCACTGCATGGCAGGTGTGTGTTAGAGCAAAGGCCGTGCTCACACCCACCGTGAGTCGGCGGCTGCACTGGGACCGTGCTCCCCCAGACACGGCAGCTTTTGGGGTGGCGAGCCTCCCCAGGCAGGGAGCCTCACACCAGACACAGCTCACACATCACTTAGAGGGGGAGGCAGAAAGGGGAACATAACATCTCCCAACAGATTAAAGAAACATAAATGCCTGCTGGGGCAGGACCCTGAAGTGTCTTACCCCCAGAATTAATACTGAAACTTGTTTGCCAGCCTAGCTGGCTTATTAGTTGGGCTAGGCTAATCCACATTTCCAGGGCAAGGTGTCAGCCACTGCAGTCAGTGCTACAGTTACATACCTGCACGTACTTTACCTGCCTGTCCTCTGCCACTGCCACTTCCAACACAGTGAGATCACTGTAGAAATCTCATTGCCTTTTCCATTAATCGGGAACAATTTCAAATCGTAAGAGTGCTCCAGCGCTATTAATCAATAGCTAACCAAGCTGTTAATTTTCTACAGATATATCGTTGTTGTTCAGTGTGCCGACTGAAAACTTGTCGATCACCTGCAGTGATTCTGCCCAGCTCCCATGCGGGTCGGTGGAGGAGACATCTCCCTGGGCTCCTGTGAATGCCCAGGGCTGTCCTGAGATGCCCCCAGCAGAAATGCTAAGGGTTCCTACCAGAAAAGCAGGAACTCCAAAGCCCCCCACATCGCTGCTGTTCCATTGCTTAAAGGTTTTCAAAGCAGTCCTAATTGCAGTTAATCTTGGCAGTCTCGAGCTGTTTAAGTTTCAGGCTTCTTTGAAGATACATTCTGCCTTTATTTTACTTGATAGGTGTTGATTGGTAAATTTGATGCAAAACTGCTGCTTCAACTCGGAAAGGAGATAACTAACGTGAAAATACTTTAAATTGGTGTGTGGTATCTACAGTAAGTTTGGACCGATATCGCTGACTTATTGGGGCCTGAAATGTATGTTCTTCCTCTGCCAGTGAGTATCATTTGCAGGAGCAAGAAGGTCGCACCCTCACTTCTGTGCTCCTTGCAGTTCAGTGTGACACGGCAGTGAGTGAGTGCTCACATCTGCATTGTCCCACCGAGGTCTGGCAGAAGACCTCTGCCAGAGTCCTTACCAAAGCGTCTTGCAGCAGGAGCTGCCAGCTGGAAAATTTACTGGCTATAAGATTTAACAGTAGCAGAGCTCTGATAATGAGTTTAACAATTAGCTGGGGTACCTCTTTGTTTTAGAGAAGTGCAATAGTTGCTGAACTTGCTATGCCACAATTAGGAGCTCATTAGCAAACAAAACTCAAGATCACCAAATACCTTCAGGGGATGTTTGTTGGAGTATTCCAGGAAAACAGAGGAATGAGAGTCAGGAAATGGGAATTTTCTTCCCAGCCACGCTACACTCGTTCTGCGGACTGGGGAGAAGGTGGGATCTGCTCCCAACAAGTCAGGACTGAGGCTCGCCTTATTTGCCCGGGTTCTCACTGACAAATATTAGGCCTGTCTATCAATGGAAATGGCACTGTATCCCCTGCTTATTTTGGTTACTTTGCCAATCATCTAAAATCCGTATTTTCTTCTCTAATGTTTGATTGTTTTCGAAATAGGAATGCATTCTTTTTGCTATTGCAAGAAGACTCCTTCTCAGGAAGAGTTGTTTCTTTGGTTTTGATCCTTTTTAATTTTCAGTCTCATTGGGGAAATAGTAATCCTAACAAAGCTGGCAGAAAACATGCCCTGGACTGCTCACACAAGAGGAGATACCTTCCATGAAGCCATTTACTCTGTCGGTAAGGGGTTTCTAGGACATTTTTGGCATTGTTTATACACTTATTTGAAGACGTCATTTTCTGTGGTTAAGTCCTCCTTGCCTCCCTCACTCTCTCTGTAACAGATAAAACAAAAGGACAGAGAGAGGTGTTTTTACCCTTGTCCTGAGAGAAACCTTTTAGAAAATGCTAATGGGCTTCTAGCAAATGGGAAAGCTGGTTGTCACTGGGGAGAATTAATCTTTGACTTGAGCGAGAGTACCTATGCCAAATTACAAGCTATGATATCCATCTGCTTGCTGTTAGCCAGCAATATAGATTTATTGTGGCATTTTGGAGGAGTAAGTAAACATATGAACGACTGTTTTGGTTCATTAGCCCCTTATTGGTAAAGCATGGTGCTGGGTGGTGTTAGAGCTACACAAAAAGGCAGTCGTTCAGCTGAAGTCGGTACAATCATTGCATTTCCAAGGCTGTGCAGAGCAGCCCCAAGAACAGGCTTCCAGAGAAACGAGCTGCTGCTTTGTGCTGCTTGGCCGTGAGACCGTTCTTTTGGTTGATGCTGGAGGGATTCAGCCAGTAGCTCCAGGAGATGGTGGGAGATGTTGGGGGAGATCCAGAGCCCTTTGGATACAGCTGCTTGGGACACCAGCCTCCATCCCAGCAGCAGGCAGGCAGATAGAACATCCTCATCTTTCCTGGAGCTCCTTTACCACAGCCAGGCTGCCCTGCTGTCTCGGAGCCAACTGGTCAGATCCAGGGCAGGCAAAGCGAGCAGCACCAGCACAGCAGTTCCCTGCACATCCCTACTTTTGTTTCACAGCTCTGGTTGCCATCGTCATAAGCCCTTCATTCGTGGCCGGTTTCTATGATGGAAAACCCATCTGTGTCATTTCTTCCTTTTCTCACAAGCATTTATTTGTAATCCACTCCACTGGGCTATTCCATGGGTGCAGCCACGTAGGCTGTTGATTTGTTTGCGATTAAGCATCGCAGAGTCAGGACGTTAAAGCCTTCTAAGCCAACTCCCTTTTCATATGGGAGAACTTTTAAAAATGCACTTTAGGCTTATGACACTGGTTTGCCTTAATTTAATTTACTCTTCACTTGACTAATTATTCAGAATGCCAGATGTAGCAGACAATAGATTCAGCTGAAATATCACTTCACAGGCATGTTAAACGTATAGAATATTGCTCTCCATATGGAAGGCACTGGATGTCCCCCATCCACATCCCAGAGCAGTCAATTCGCTTATGAATGATGCTGAGTGGGAAAAAAAAAAGGTTTCTCATTTCTTCTGTACCCTTTGCAATAGCTGATGTGAGTATTTAAACAAAGCTCTGTTGGGTGAGATGCAACGTGTACATCTAAAAGGGCGGGCAGCAAAGGATTTGTCATGTGTTAAGCATTTGTTCTTAATTGTTTACTGATGTTAGGCTAAGTGATTCTGCTGGCAGCTTTAATAAGCACAGTAAAGGCAGATGATCGGATGGTGACAGAAATGGCGAACACCCCAAGTTTTTAAGAGCACGTCTTCTGATGGCTGAAGTGGTCTTTCTGAAATGAGAGGTAGGACCGAACAGCATTGGCAAAAGCTGTGTGTAGGTCACAAACACTTGCAGACTTTATGGTCATTGGTGCACGAAAACCTTGAGCTACTGGTCTTCAGAGGTGGTGTTGGCCATGGGGTGGGAAGAGAGAGTCGCAGCAGTCTGCTCAGGCCTCCCTCCCACCCCAAGGTGTGCTTGCCCTTTGGAGTAGCATGATAGCTTGGTCATAAAAAGAGCAATAGAGAGATGATTATTTCCAGGATTACCTCTAGATCAGCAAGAGACCTTGATTCTTGTGGAGAAGGAAGCATCAGATGTCCATCATCAATGCTTCTGAAGGTTATGGTGTGAGGGTCCTACACAGGGGGCAAGACTTCTCCAGACTACGCACCTGGGCCTTTGCTATTAAAGAAAGATTAAAAATTAAACTTTCAGTAGTGCAAGAACTTGAACTTCAAACTCCCATGTGCTAGTGGAATGCTAACATGATCTCGGCAGTACCTGATAAAGTCAATCTGTCTTCCTTTCCCTAGTTAATTTTTAATCATTTCTACAGAGTGGGAGGGCTGCAGTAGGTGAGACCAGCCTGCCTCACCATAGACCCTAGGTCTCAGTATTGAGTGGGGAGCATCATGAACTAATATTCGATTATGATTTATATTCTGAAGTATTCCCTGGTTTATTTATCCAAGGTTTGGTATGTAGGTGCGTGCTCTGAACTTAGGCCAAGGGTAATAGTACAGAAAAATACCTGCCGGTGTGTCCATGTTCGCAGTACACTGTCAGGTTTCACTGTCAATGGGAACAATATTTCCTAGGTGTACGGGAAGGGTTTTTAGCAGTGCTAACTGGGAGAAAGGATGAACGTGATCAATAACTAAACCACTTGTAGCTCCAATCTTCGGGTGATTCAGCGGGATCTTGGGGTGTCTTCCTCATAATTTACGTAAATGTGTTGAGCTAACTTTGAAGGCATTGTTTCAAGCTAATATTATGGTTTTGCTATTGGTGATTTTTGCAATATTTCTGTTGTTCTGCATCAGCACTTACAAAGCATGGAAAGACATAAAGATTAATGCCTTGTGTCTGCACAGCACTTAATATTTGCTGAATTTTATCATCGCTGTAAAGGGAGGGAACACGGAGATTTTAAAGCACATCTCCATTACATGGACAGCCCCAAATTACAGTGCTGAGATAATGACAAGCTCAGGCTCAGACTGTTTGAGCAAGGGCCACCTTAGCAGAAAACACCCTAAACCTTCCTGTGCTTGCTCTGGCACCATTGCACTGCTAGTACAGGGCAACTGTAGTTGACTTCTTAGTGCCATTGACTTTTTTTTTGTGGGTCTGGGCAGCTCCCATGAAGAGACCAGCAAAGGTTGGCAAGCCCTAGAGGTTCTGGTGGCAGCCAAGGGATGTGTGCCAACACCGGCTGTAGGCACGTTTGAACCTCAGCAGGAGTTAGAGGGTCCCCAGGTGGCCCCAGAAGGTAGAAGGGGAAATGTCTTCCCTGTTCCCTTAGCCATGGACTTCTCAGAAGCTTTGTAGTGCCTAACTTTTGCCCAAATCAGAGCTGTCAGACAGCTGAAGGCCTTTCAGAACCTACCCATAAATAACTGGTAGTTGAAAAAATCTGAATTGTCAAGAAAACTTAAAAAAAAAAAGATGAAGTAAGATGCTGCAGATGAAAAGCAGAGAACTGAAGCGTGCATTTCTATCACTAGATTGCCCCAACATGTTGATAACTAATTTTGGTGGTGGCAGCCTCTAAAAGTGATGAATTCCCATTTTTTTTCCCCAAGGCAGGGTGCATAGGAGAGTTTTGTTTGCCTGGCCTCTTCTTCTCCCACTGTGCCTGTCTGTCCAGTGCCCTTTAGGGGAGCCAGTTCTGGCTGGCAGTGTTGGAGGTGACAGCTCAGTGCAAACAATTAGCAGAAATGCAAATCAACATAACTACATTTCTTAATACTTCACGCTTGGAGCTGTGCTAAACTTAGCAGCTATGAATAAACAGCATCAGCGTTCCCCTCTGTGAAAAGATGGAGAGCCTGCTGGTGTTTGGGATGGATCTGGTGCATTTACTGTCTCAGTGTAGCCAACCCTAACCATTCAGTAATGTGAGCAGGCCCTCAAAAATTGCTGAGATTAATAAATGTTGAATGTTTTCATTTCCGAGCCTTGAAGGTATACTTAGCTAATATCTTTAAGCTTTTCTTTGCAACTGAAAAGCTGGGAAATTACTCCTGGTTAATGAAAGTGGGATTCTAATGTAATCACCTTATTTCAGGAGCAAGGCTTTTAAATAAACTCCAAGAGACTCATGATAAAATAGCAGGAACTGGCAACACTGAAATATGATCTTCCATCATTAAACCATTCTCTCTTAATTAGTTTTTATTTGCAATATTGATAGCTAATCTCCTCTCTATTACACGTGTGTGACTTCCCAGTGAACGGCACAGAAGAGCATGTAAGTACCTGCAGACATAATTTGGTCCTCTCCGTGTGGGATTTGCAAACCACACTGGATTTTTGGGGTAAAATTAAGGTGTCTTTGTAGAAGATGGGGGCAAAAGTCTGCCCTTCAAGACCTGACCTTGATTTCTCCTGGTTTAAAGATAAAGAGAGAATGATGGGATCGGTGGCTAGGCACAGCCCAGTGGCCTAGCTAAAAATGGGTGAGGGGTGGGATAATCCTGCCTGTCTTTTGGCATCGTCAGTTCAGAATCAACAAAATACACACATATATGTGTTGGTTTCAACAAGGTGACATTTGATGATGTTCACTAATTCGAGAGAGACTGATTTATGCATGTTTAATCTTCACTAATGATGACTCCAGGGCAAGCAAAGAAAATAACTTCAGTTAATAATATGTGTATATATTATTAACACCTTTACTGATGAAGGTGGTTCTCTTCTTGGTAGACAAATGTACAAGCAATTTGCAGAAGACCCAAATGACTCAAGGGCTTTCAGAATGTGTCTCTAACTTAGCAAAATGTAGAGAGTAGGAATATTTGGATAGTAAAATTCTCAGCTGATCAACAGTTATTCCAAACTTGTATGAAAACTGTAAATAAATACAATAAGCAGCCCAATCCCATCTGGTTTACGGTGCTGTATAAAAACAAAATTGTATGTATCACTGTTATTATTATACCCTGATTGTGGCTGGCTTCCCCTCCTGCCATACAAATACTAAGAAGGATGCAACCCTTGAATTCAGTCTGTGTGTTAACAGACAAAACTTATTGAGAATATTAATGTGCTTGGTCTAATCATTCTGCGATTTCTTGTGTAATTTACTTAGTGAGGGAGTTGGAATTCCCTCCTAGCTGTTACAGACTCAAGCATTTATGCAAAATCTTCCAGTCTTGAGATTTACTGTGGAGTACCTACAAATATTTGAATACATTAGCGCAGCCCTTTAAATGCATTCCCTTTATTTACATACAGAACAAATAACCAGCGACTTGAATGACAGCGTGGTAATTCCAGGAAGGAGTGCATGTCCTGGGAAACCAGGGAAATAAAATGCTAAGACACCTGTGCATTTGGAGGAGCTCCACGCTGGAATTACAGCTCCATGACCTGGATTTCATTCATTTGTAATACTTTGAAAAATCCACATCCAGTAGAAGCTTTCTGGTCTCCTGCTCCGCTTGGCAGTGGTGACAGTCCCTGTCCCTCATCAGCTGTACCCGCAGAGGGCTTCACCGACCATCCCTGTACAGCAGTTGACTCTGAGCTGCCACAGCACGATGTTTCCACCCCTCCCACAGCTTTATTGGCTTCAGGAAGCTGTATTCTTCCATGCCACGAGGTAACACAGCTTTTACCCATCTGCTGTTGCCACCATTGTGCCTTTCTCACCACCCCCTTTTCTGTTGCCATCACAGCTCCATTTGCAGCAGCAGCTGTTTGGCTGGGAATAGTGGTAACTGGCCAAATTTCCTAGATGGTGGAGCTGATGTCATGTTTTAAGACAACAAAGCCAGAAAAGGGTGCGGGTGACACTCCCCCCTCTCATCCACCTCTACCCAACACAGGAAAAAGTCAGTTCTGTCCTTGTAGCAGCAGATGAGAGAGCAAACACTGGATTCACGTTAAGGGAGACGAGGGAAGGCTTACTGCAATTGATGGTGGACATTTGGAGAGCTCCTTTCAAACCGACACACCTCGGCTCACCATGGGCTATCCTCCGCTGGTGGCTGTTTTATGAGCTTCTGCTGTTTGCATTGATTTACGAGGCTGCTGCACTTGCGCTCAATTGCAGATTATTGCAGTACACGGGCGGGTGGATTGATGAAGACCAGCCCAGGCTTGGCTTCTGTTCCGAATCTTCCTCCTGGAAGGAAGGGATGCTCGGGAGAGAATAAAATCAAACCCAAAGACTCGCAGACTTACCTCTGTAGTAAGAGAGATGGGTTCCTGTCGATCCCAGAGGTAAAGCCCTAACGGTTTCCACGGAATAGTCAATTATCTGTTTCATTGCACAAGCCAATATCTTTTCTCAAAAAGATGTATTAGACTGTTTAGCCATTCAAGTGATCCATCTGGCTGAGCATTCTTAGATGCTCTTTAACTTGATTTATCAGGCCCAGAAGCGGTGTCCTTGATAGCTTCTGGGCCTGCATGGGGACTGCCCATGCTTCTGCTTCGTAGCTGTAGGGTCTTACGACCTTCAGTGGAAACAGGGCCTGCGCCATCGTGCTCCTCGGTCAGGACAGCCTTATTTCACGTTACTGCACCGTGATGGTGGGATTTAAAATATCCCATTGTGGATGGGGCCGAGGGGCCAGCAGATGCTTCCAAGGAAAATGCGAGGAAGCCCCCAGGCAGCAGATCCCTGAGAAGACACAGGCGTCTTCTCCAGCACCTACTGGAGTCTGGCTCAGCCCAGACTCCAGTAGTGGATGTGCGGTGTGAAATTGCATATCCCCTTTAAATCCCCTCCGGGTATAAAATGCACATTACAGCTGCAGCAGTCACATTATCCCCATCACTGTTGGGTGTCCCCAGCGCCGTTAAAATATGTCACTGTCTGGTTTCAGGGTAAATAACCCTCCTTGGGTTCTCACTGAGCTTCCCCGTCCCGATCTTGTTTTGGCTGGGGCCACCAAGGCTGGGCACAGCCATGGGAGCAGGGCCCAGCAAAGTGCCAACGGCACAGAGCGGTGCTGAGAGGTAGGAGCAGCCAGCGGGAGGCTGGGCGTGATATTTACATCCACAAAGTGTATTTCGAGGCGGAAAACATTTACTGTCACATAAGTAAATTGAATCAGCGGTGTAATATTTTAATTACTAAAAACTTCAGGCTAAATCCTACGTATTTTCTTCTGGGCTATCATCCAGCTTTGCAGCACAAGTTCTTTAAAGGTAAATTATTAAATTAAATAAAGCTTCGGTTCCCTATTGCTACCTTTTAAAACAGAAAAATGCCACTTGGCATTGCTTTGGTTTTCTTCCCTTTTTCTTTTCCTTAAGTGAGGGTTGCAGCGAAGTTTATGTGTGAGCACATTTTGGAGCAAGTGGAGTTATATATTTAATTTAATCCAAAACAGATTGTCTACTCAAACACTGCTCATTAAATGAACTGTCTGCAAGTGTGATTTACAGAGCAACGTGGTCATGTGGATGTCTGTGTGTATTTAATAACTGCACAGTAATAGCTTATTGGCAGGAGTGGTAATTTGATTTTGGAGTTTTATCTTATTTTTGGATTTCTGGACCGTGAAATCCTGCTGTCTGGCACACTTTTCCATTGGTTAATCTCCTGAGATTGGTGTAAAGAACAACTTCCCTCCGTACTGAAGATCCAGTGCCCTGCTGTGTATTTTTTTATTGCAGCCTCCCCAACGCAGCTGTTCACCTATACCCACGTCAGATTTACAGGCTCTGAACCACAACACAAACTGGAGTAATAGAGCAAAGTATTGGCATTTAATGAGCTAAGACCTCCAGCCTCGGAGAAGATGAAATCTTCTGGTATTGCATAAGTGCAAGAATTTCCAAGGATCATTTTCTGCATAATCTCTTGTGTTCTGTATTTAACTTCCCGAGCTTTGCTTTCAATTTAAAGTCAAAACTCTCTTATTTAATATACCTAAGGACCTAAGTCGGCAGTTCTTATTCCACCCAGAGACTTGTGAGTGGGCTCCTCTACTGATGGCTTGCAAGTTCAGCAGGTCAGCACCTGAACCAACGCGGGTTGGTATTTGCAGAAGGCCTTGAGAACCAGGTTTAGAACAAAGCACTAACATTGTCCCTTTGTACACTGCAGCTGCCCTCCCCAGACCATTCAGCACCCCACGGGGCTCTCCTGTGGCCCTGCAGAGCCTCGAGGCCTCCCAGCAGAGCACGATGAGGGTCTCTTGGGGTGGCAACAAGAACACAGTGCTCGTGGTTCCATCACCATGAAGGAGAAGAGGACCTTCCTGTGGGCATAGTTTGCTGCGGCCACTTGGCTGTGCCAGGCTGACGTGGTTATGGCACGTGCAGTATTGTCTGATAGGGAATTGGGATTGAATTGCATTTTTTTCATTGTCTGCCTTTGCCACAGCTGCTGAGAATGATGTCTCACAGCCAGTTCAGCTCCTACCTTCCCCTCCTTTCCTTCCTTTCTGGTGAAAAATGCGTGGCACGATTGAACAAAATATTTTGAGTACCCCTAATCAACTACAACACCGCCTTCCGAGTCAGTCATCAGCGTAACGGCTTCATAAAAGGTTCCGGGGGCTCAAATAATAGCAAAATCCTCCTCTTATGTGACAACAGAGGCATCAGCTGTCATCTCCTCACATCGGTAACGCAGGTTTTTTAATTCACTTGTCATTATTTTAGTGTCTCTCTGCCTAGTGCAGTGCTATTGTCCCCATAAATACATGTCTGAGTCAGCTAATTATTCATCCTGGCTTAGAGCTGAAATCCCTGCTTTTAGGGCTAGCTCTGCCACTGAAATCTTACTGAAATAAGGTTTTAGTTGTTTTAAAACATCTATAACTTGTTTCCTTTAAATGTGTGATCCAATTAGGTGTCAAATATGGTTGAGTAGTAGAAATGATGCTAGTAATATATATATATATACACATACACATACATATTTCTTTTATAAAAAAATAGGTTGTGGATAATTCCTGAACCTGTAACCAGCTTGCTGTTTCAGAGGGAAGATAACAAAGAAGCTAGCCCTACAAAAGTGACAGCCAAAGTTAAGGGGCCAATACAAAGCCTTTGGAAATCAGCAGATAACTTTGAGTTAACAGTGGACAACAGTTTGACTTCTATTTTGTATTTGTCATTAGGAACCAAATAGAGAAAGTAAAGAAAACAAAATGGGAGAGGCTTGCACCAGCTTTTTAAGCAAAAACTAGTAGCAGTGGGCAGGACCTGGAGTGTTACTGGAAATATTTCACTTAAAGAATTTTGAAGGAATGGTTGAGCCTGAAACGTTTGAAAACTTTCTAAATAAGAAATTGTGTTGAATGATTGTGATTTTGTTGTTGTGTCCTGCAATACGTTTTCACATTGCTGTTTTGTTCGGATACATTTTAGTGCTTCAAATCATCTGAGAACATTAATCCTCATACGTATTCATGGCACATACATATGTGATCTTGTTTTATGATTTAATGTGATCAAAATTATCTTTCATTGTCTCAGGCTGAAGCACTTCCTCATTATTATTGGAAATCTTTTGATTGCCTGAAGTAAATTATTAATCCATTTTTATTGTACTAGAAAGGTTGAACTAGAAGAGGGCTTTGGTATTCAGGACAGAGGCAGCTCCTACTTGGAGCAATCTGAAGTTTAGCAATGACATCAGCAAAGCAGATGCAGAAGGTGTCTCAGGAAGGTGTTTTCAAGTGGCTTTTGCTGGCCAGCTTTTCTCTCCTTGAAATCGGTGGTGAGGCCCCAGCTGCTTCCATCTGACTAGAACGAGCAGCAAGCAGCTTTGAAAACCCTGCTTCGAAATGAAGGAGGATTATTAGAAGAGGCGAGGTGGTTTTCAGAGCCAGTGGAACTCATGGTCATCACATAAATGCTCACCTTTCTTTCTTCCCTTCAGGAGGAGGTTCATAAACACTTGCATGCAGTTTAAGAGACTAACATTTGCCTTCTCTTCTCTTGACAAAGTGAACAACTGCATGCCATAAATGTAAACCCACGCACAATGCAGATTACCTCCTATATACAGTAGTCTTTTGGTAACCAGAAAACAAGGCAAGAAAAGGAAAAAACAGTAACTGGTGAGTCTGGAGCAAAGGCAAGCTGGTGTGGACAACGGCAAGGAGTGCATGTGGCACTGATGGCTTGTGTGGAGTTTGGTCACCTCCCTGCAACTGCTCAAGGATTTTAAAGATTGCCTCTGAGCTTTTTGGTTTGTTTTATTTGTTTTTAGCTAAAATTGTGGTAATGAGCCAAAGAGGTTGGTGAACCTTAAGCCACTCTCTGTGCTTACGCTGTTTTGTGGGTCTCAGCTTCTTTTCTTTATGTGTGTGTTCATATCTTACCTCTTCACAATAACAACTTCTAGCACAGGTATATACAGTGCCCATAAGTGTGTTATCTCTATGCTCAGGACTTTTGTATCAAGTAAGCTAGTGCAGACTGTAGGAGCTTTGCCAAACTGACTGTTCGATAGAGGAACACAGAATTTGACTGCATTCCTACTGCCTACACCGCTACCATGGACCTGTCTTTGAGGAGTTCCTGTCCCATTAATTCATACTGGATTTTGCTGCTGTAATTGGTACACAAGTGTGTCACCATAGGGTTCAAAAACATTTAGGCTATATGACAGCACTGAAGACAGTGGTCAAAATCCCACGCAGCCCCTGTAGTAGCAACGAACCCTGATTTGCCATGTTCAATCTACAAACCATGCAGTGTTACAATGATACCTTCTGTCATAGAAGGTGCTTCTAGTTACCAACTCCTGAGAATAAGGAGGTAAAAGTGGGAAATAAAAAAAGCTGAGCATCATGAGAAGCACCTCCCTCTTCTTCTGGCATCCAGGCACAGAGCGGGTTTGCTTTTTAACCAGTCACAAAATGAATCCAACAAAAAAAAGAGAAGAAAAAAAGAGAAGCAGAACAAAACAAACTCCAAAGTGATGGGTTTTGCTCTTGTGCTGTTGATAAATGTGATCCCTACTCATCCCCAAAGGACTGTTGTACGTACTCAGGCTGTTGGTGCTATGCCATAACAAAACCCCAATCATTCCTCCTCACTTCTCCGTATCTCATCTGTTTAGGCCTCTCAGATGTTCTTATCTTAGTGGAATGTTGCCTCACAATCCAGAGATTGTACCACAGGGCTTTGCACATCCTGAGCAATGCTTTAGTATGCATATTGCAGCACTGCATTGTCATATGTTGCTATAAATAGCTCCCACAAAGAGTCCATATTTCTGCGGAGATTTGCCTGTCAGCTCGTAACAATGGTCGTCGTTCACAATGGGAAAATAGAATACCAGCTCCATCAACCTTTGACAGACTAATAGGGGTTATTTGACTTTCAATTTTTCATTATCAGGTTTGGCAGCCACAATCGTCATGTTGAGAAATACAAACTGATCCGCACTCCAACAGGAGAGTGCAGAAGAAGCTCCTGTTCCTCCTTCAGCAGGTGCCTGCCATGCTGTGAGATGCGGCGACAGATAAGACAGGACAGAAACCCAGCCTGCAACGAACCAGCGGTTCAGAGATCCCACTATTGACCTTTTTTTTCCCCTTGTGATAGATGGAGTAGAGCCGAATGATCTTGTGTTGCTACAAAACCCCCATACCTCTGAAGCAGATGGCAGGACACAGAGCGCTGTGCAGGGCTGTAGCACTGACCCGAGGCACATCACCTTCTCTTTGGCCATTGCAGCCCTGCAGTAGGTCCCCTACGTTCCCTTGTCGTGGTGTGCTGCGTGCTCAAGTAGAAATTGCTTTTTTTGGGGAGAAGCACAAGGCAGCTGCTCTGGGCTGTGCAAAAGGTGAATCACTGGATAAACATTTCAAGTTTAGCTCAAATTTGCCACTGGCAAAAAGCACCACACAAGAGTTGGAAACACAAAAGCTTGTATTTTGTCTGCGATGTGAAAAGGCATCTTTTTACCCCAGGATAACTCTCTGGGTGTAAAATCAGGCGGCGATAAAGGACAGTGATCTACTTGAGGTCACTGTTTTTGCCACAGAGCAATTAGTCAGGACCAGCTTTATGGCCCATTAGGGGACCCAAACTGGCTGTTCAGAAGGAGAAGTAAAGCACTGACCTTCTTCCTGGGGAAGATGTGGGCTGACCTTTCAGCAAGGTCCCCCGTGTGCTCGGGCTGCTCCGTGGGTGTCCAGGCCCTGACAAGAAGCTGGTTGTCAAAGCCAGGTCAGAGGTTGGACAAGAAAATATGTTGCAAAAAGAGGGATCTGGCAGGTTTCAATCATACAGGTGAAAGGGGTTAAACTGGAATCAAACCATATATAGTTGCCCCTGAAAAAAATGAGAAATCTGATGTGTATCGGTGATACCTAGTGCTCCACAGCCGTTGAACACCCGATGAGGGCTCCCCTGGAAAGTTGCCTGCAAGGCTCTCTGGCCTCCTGAAAAGCCAGTGCCCTAGGAAAACAATCTAAAATGGGTTTTTCATGTAGGCAGCGCTCCTCTAATTACTTGCTGATGAGCACCAGCAGTAGGTACGTCTTGTAGCACGAGTCTCAGGGTAACTCAGCAAGGCTAAGAGAGGGCAGACCCTGATCCATTATCCAAACCTAAATCCTAGTGCCTTTGTGTTGAAGGGCCATCCAGCACACCTAAATATAAATGACTGCATAAGGCTGTTAGTTCGGAGCGTGGTCTAGCACTGGCTTACCTTGATAAATTGCAAGGGCTTACCCTTAAAAATCACAAATTACAGGAAAACCTGCTTTAATGGGAACCACAGTCTAAAGTAAAAGGCTACGCCTGTCTACAGACAACAGTGGGGTAGATTAGTCCCAAAGCTTAGAAAAGGAAAACGTCTTTAATTCCATCTGACTCTAGCACAGCAGCTGTGGGGATTAATTGAACTCATGAAATCTATTGATTTTCTGTAGCTGTTATTAAAAAAAGAAACAACACACTTTTGCACCCTGTGAAAGGTACGGCTCTCACTGAATTGTGTGCAATAAACCAACGAGGCTCCACTCTGTTGAGAAAGCCAGAGTCACATTAGTATCCTAATTTTATTTCAGAGCACACAGGCTTTTATTATGTCCCTGAAACTTCTGAGATGGCCCTGCTGTGTCGCCGGCATTGTTTCAAAGAAATCTTTCCTGGGCCCCACAGAAAGCAGATCAGCAGAAGAAGTGCTGACCTGGGGGAAGCGGTTGCTGGAGAAGCCACCCAGGCTCGTGGCAAGGAGCTTGTCACTAAAACCTGCCCAGCATCAGGGCTTGTGCATTCTGCATGATCAAATGGTTGAGGCATAAAAGTGACGCTCGTGTTCTTCATCTCCATACCAACTCCCATGAGTACTTCAGGAAAATGAATTTCATTTCAGAAGATTTAAAGTATTCCACTTGAAAATTTGAAGTATTCCACGGGAAGTTTTTTATTCCTGACCTCCCTGCTGATAGCTTAATGAAAGAAAAGCTGCTTTCACCAAAGCAAAGCTCAGCCAAGTCCTCTCCACTCAGGCCTCAGATAATTTCCAAGAGCTGTGTGTGTTTACGGCATTGAAATACTAATTGGAATTTCTCTGCTAATAACAGGGATGTAACCAAAGAGCATGGTGTGTGTGGGGCTCCTTCTTCCTTATCACTCCTGTTGGATGATAGTTGGTAGATCCATAGCACTTGACGTAGAAGTGCAACCACAAGCCTTAGTTTTCGTTTTTAAGCACACTTACATTTATATAAAGCCCAAGTTGTATCTCAGACCAAAATCCAAAGACAGCAATATGATGTTTTTCATCTGAAAAACATGTTGCTAAGGGTATTGTCATTTGCTTATGTGTATTGTCATCTGAAGTGGTGCTTGGTGCTGGTGGTTGCAACTTCGCTACTGCTTGAAGGCACTCGTAGTTATTTCAGTGACGAGGTTATGGGTTGTGTCATCTCTGCTGAACACGGTGGATGAGTAAATCTCATACTCCGTTCTCTATAGACTCTCCTTGAGTCTTTTATTAGTCATGTGTGTGATGATGTGTAATGAGCAAATTCTCTTCTGCCTTCTGCTTTAACTAGGAGGGGTTTTAAAGCATAACTGCTAGATACGATTTTCCAGATCATCGTGTGCATACCAGTTTTTGTTTTCTGCTTTTTGGTAGTTGTTAGGTACCTCAACTAATGATTGGAAGGTGCTTTGCAAATGAAAAGTACTAAAGACTTGGCTGTGTGCTCATAACACAACAAACCTGTTAAAAAACACTTGTACAGTGCATGTCTCTCAGGCCTGAAGTAGAGAGGAGGTTTGCAGCCAGTCTGGGTATTGTATGAAAAAATATGTCAGCCTTTTAAATGTTTAATGATTTCCAGCATGTATTTCCGTTGGTCTTGGTCATAGAGTACAATTTAATTTAATTTAATTTAATTTAAAGCATAGAAAAGGCTTTGCTTCTATTCTGTTCTGTCCTGTTCTGTCCTGTTCTATTATTCTATTCTATTCTATTCTATTCTATTCTATTCTATTCTATTCTATTCTATTCTATTCTATTCTGTTCTGTTCTGTTCTGTTCTGTTCTAGTTTATTAAGATTAAGGGCATTTCTTCTTGCAGCTCTCCAAAGACTCCCCTGAGTGCAGGCATGTAACTCTCGTTACACACAGTGAGATGTGTGCCTGTACACAAGGAGGAACAAATAGACTTTGCTTATGTTGGGATATGGTGTGTGTGTGTGTGTGTGTCCATCGCAGGAAGCATCAGCCTTTCAGGACTGCTGTAATTGGATTCTGTTTTTAAACATTCCCTCTTGGAGTCACTTAAACATATGGAGCCTTTCCCGTTTCTCACTGCTGTTGGCAGCAGTGCCTTTGCAGTTTTCAGAAGTTGCCCCTTTCGTAGCATGGCAGGTTGTGTTGTAGCTGCAGAGCACGACAACGGTGCGCAATTGTCTTGATGAGACGGATACCGGAGAGTCAAAGGCTTAATGAGGTGCTCTGGTGCGTAATCATCACCGTTAATGGGTGCTTGCTTGGAGTGCATTATTCAGCGAGGATATATTGCGTGCTCCCAGCCTGTAAATAATATTTGCAACATCGCGCAATTTGTTGACCAGCTGAACGAGCTTTCAGTGAAAACCTTTAAAATCGTGTTTATTTTCAATAAGGATCTGCATCCTTCCATGCAGTACCAGTGCACGAGATGCTTGCAGAACCGGAGTGGGCTGTGCTGGACTGGTTCAGTCTGCTATACCCGCCGGACTGTGGGTGCTTCGCAAAGCCTGCACGAGGCCTGAATGGGCTCAGACTTGGGGCCAAGGGACAGAGGGGGAAAAACTTTTTCAGAACAGGGAACGTTGGCCAAATGGTGTCACCGAGGAGGAATGGAAGCGTACCTTGATGGGCAGAATTGTCCCCTGGATGGCAGGGCTGGATGAACTCCTGGGGTCTTTGCTAAGTTGCCCCTGCTCTGGTGGTCCCATGTCCCAAAAATGATGTCTGATGACACAGCCCTCTACACCGCAGGCTGTGACCGTCCCACTGGAGAGCTGGCCGTGCTGGTGTCCCTGTCCCCTCCTGTGCAGCTCCAGCAGACCGTGTCCAACTCCTCCTCTGCAATAGCGCATCGCTAGCGAGAAATAGCGAGAAAACACCAAGGCTGGCTCAGGTTTAATTACCATTAAATTAAAACAGCAGTTAGAGCTTTAAATTGCGTACTCTAAATGAAAGGAGAGTAGATGTTAAGCTCAGCGACCCGAAGGAAGCCCTCACGGCCAGAGGTGAAGGCTCAGGGGCTGACCTGGAGCCCCGGGGCTCGTGCAGCCAGCGGGGACCAGCCCCAGCCTCCCACCCAGCACCTGCTGCAAGGCCGCCCCAGTTAATCCAGCTGAGCCGGGCCGTGTCCTTCAGGAAGCATCCGCTGGTCAAATGCAGCTTTTCGGTGTTGAAGAACGCAGCTTAACTCCCGATAAATCGTTTCCAGTTGTTAATTACTTTCACTATTAAAAGCCAGCATCTCATTTCAAGTCAGAACTTGCCTGGCTTAGTTCCTGGCTATTGGATTGTGTCGCAGCTCCGTTTGTTTCATAAAGATGCTTCAGGTATTGAGCTGCTTATCCCAGGTAGGTATTAGCGAGCTGTGATAGCTCGTGCCCTCTCCTCTCTGATACACTGCATAGATCAAGCTATGTACATGATGCACTTAGCACCTTTACTCTTCTTTTAATCACCCTTGTGGCTGTTTAATGCAGGACCTGCTGTGAGGACAGCACTGCTGTGTAGTGCTGTGGTTGTACCAGCGCACATTAACGGGGTGGTGCAATCCTTCTGTTCCCGTGTGGCTTTTTTCTCTTGACACGGTCAGGGGAAGCATCAGCACCTTTGCTACAAAGGCAACTCCTTGTCACGATTTCCAGTTCTTTCTGGTTTTTAGCCTCCGCTTTCCAAAACAGGGTTCTCCAACCTGTAAAAGCGGCCTGTGTTCTTTGCTCCTAGGATTCAGTTTACCCTAAATCCTAATTACTATTTAGGACACATTCAATATCTGTACTGTGGAGCAATTAATGTTTGCTGGTGTCGATCTTATCAGGTTGCTTTGAATCAATACCTTCTCCACTTCATTATTTACTGCTCTTCTAATCTTTGTCAGTCATTTGACATTTTTATCAAATAATGTTTTCGTATTTTCTTCTGGCTTGTTGATAAAAATGTTGTATAGCTCGGGGTCAATTACACAGGGTCCTTGCAGGATCTCATTAGAAACACACACCACTCCATGATTCCTGTGTGGAGTGATTGAAAGGAAGTAAAATCAAATGGATTGATTAGCAAAGTGATATAGGAAACAGTGGCAATTAGGAAACTGCCACATTATGCAGTGCTGCAATGATAGATTTTAATGGCAAACCATTTGGTGGCTTTGTCTTTTAAAAAAATGTTGCCTATCTCAGTAGAGCAAAGAACATCTTGTTATAATACAAGTGTTCTGGACTGCAATTTTTTAAGGCAAAATTTTTACGTTGGAAGAAGCATCAGTATTGGCAGGATTACAGTTTTTAAAGGTTGTGGTTTGTATGCGTTTCTTTTCTTTCTGTCCCATTTTTTTTCCTTGAGGAGCCAGTCTGCATTTGGGCTCCGAGGAGTCCCTGGCTCAGCTGCTGGCATCTGCTGTGCCTGCTCCTCTCCTGCATCCCGAACGGGCTCTTCTTGTGCCAGCTGGTTCCCTGCTGTAGCACAAGCACCCATGTCCCTTGGCAAGTCCCTTCCTTCCCTGGTGAACTGAGGCTTATCTGCGCCACCAAATCCCTCCGCATAGCCTGGTGGGCTGAATCCCCAGTGGAGAAGCAGTGGAAGAGGTATGCTGCCAATGTAGCTGGCTGTATTGAGTAAGTAGAGACAAAGCCGATGTCAACCTCATTGCATTTACATCAGAAACTTTGCCTATTTCAGTCATGTAGATTATGGGATGTGATTTTTCACGCTCTGTAATGTCAAGCCAAACCCTACCAACAAAGCTTTGTTGCCTCAAGACTAATGAGGTTGTAAAACTCTATCCATAAAATCAGAATAATAGTATTCCCTTGCATCACAAGATTGCTGTGGGTACATATGTATATTCTGCACTCACGTGGTCTAACGTTACATGCTGCAAGATAGCAAAACTTCATTTATTAATGCAGAGGACAAGTACTGCACATGGTTACAGCTCAAATCCCAAGGTTTTCCAACTACATTTTACTATGTAAATAGAGAATAACACTAATATGGTTTATTTTATACAGGGAATAATGTAACATCAATTATTGTTGAAATCTTTATTTGTCTTTTCATGTAGTTATCTGCTGTGGTTTCTTTCATATGTTCCCATTTGTTTAATTAAATTACATTTGGTCTTTTCAGAGCCCTTTCTGTCCCTGCTTGTTGTGGACATTAATTAATAGTGTCACTTGGTTGATAGTCTGCTAATTTTAATCTCGTCTGAATTTGATTATCTATTTACACTTCAGAGATTTTTCCCTGAATTCAGAGGACTTGCTCTTTCCTCACACTGTTACGCGCGGCGAGTTGTCACGCGCACTCCGTGTAGGTGCCGTAATGGCACTAATTAATTGCGGAGCAGTGCAGCAGACGAAGGAAAACATTACAGCCGAGTGCGGCTAATTTATATGCCGAGTGCCACGACTGACCCGTGCTGGTGTTGTGAAAGGGCAGCCCTTACTCTGGCATTACTCACTGAGCAAAGCCAGAGTACTGCAGGAGTAAGGCAAGCAGGATCACTGACAAACATCTCGTGGTTACTCTGTGGCATCCATCTGTAATACTTTAGGTTGTTTTAAGTTTTAGAGCACTAACCTCCAGAGCTGTAGGATTCTGAAATCTCATGGCAGAGGAGTGTAAGTTCTTGGAGAAACCCAGGCACTGCTAGGCACGTTCCGTGCAGTTGAGTGTAGCAGCATCACGTCGATGTTTAAATGAGTTTGCCAGCTCTCCGGTGTCATTGCTTTCTCTGGGTACTGGGTCTCAATCTTGCAGCTTGCTTTGCTTTTAATTTTCTAGTGCTCGTAGTTAATAGAGAAAAACTTGAAGTACTCAGAAACTCCACTGAATCAGGGACAAGCGTAAATGTAAAGCCTCAGATGCGTTACTTCATAACTCCATGATCTCAGATCATTCTCGGAAGGGCTGAGAAGGGGATGAAGGGAGCCAGGGAGCAAGCAGCAGAGGGTGGGCGAGAGAGCTTACAGGCTCGCTTGCAAGGAGAGTTGGCTCTCGAGCTGGACTGCGGGCAGGAGAAATGTCTTGGGGACCGGCTTTTATTGGTCCTACCCTGTGGGTGCTTCCAGGAGTAACTAGGAGCTTGTCGAGAGAGATGGTGCAGAGGATGTTTGAGTTCCATTTCTCTGGAATTTGCTACAGGGTGCCCTGGTGCAGGCACGGCCTCTTGAACAACATGGGCAAGTTCCTCTGGGTATAGTTTGGCTTTCCCTGAGTGCTTTGGTCACCAGGGAGCACGGGGAGAACCAGGGACACCTTCTCTAGCTGCTTTTGAACAGAATCCCCTCTCCTTATCTGCTTTTAATGGAAATGATGCAGGCAACAGACCCAAAGCAGGACATGTCCGATGGGGCAGAGCCTCTGGCTCAGGAGAAGGATCGGGCACAAGGCACGTGTCCCCCTGACAGCTGTGTTGAGTGACTTTGTGCCCCAGTCATTTCAGTTATCTAAAAATCGGTGGTTCTGTTGGTTCTCTTTCATCCATATTGGAAAGTTAAATGCCTCATTTTTAGCTCCAGATTCCTCTGTGGAGTTTAGGAGTTTAAGTGTCTTATAGCCTTAAGTATTGTTGTCCAATTAATAAAAGTGGTTTTTTTGTACTGTACCAGAGAACAGAGGGAGAAGCAAACAGATCTCCGTACCCCCATCTATTCAAACAGAGAACGTGTAATTAATAAGAAGCGCTGCCGCCGTGTCTCCTTTCTGTCTCACCATGGAGGCACGGGGCAAGGATCACACACAATCACCTTTCCTCATTTTCTCTAACGAGGGTGAAATTCTGCTGTCAGGCATATTTTCCAGTTTAAGTCGTGATGTACAGCAGATTGTTATGCATGATTATAAAGCCTAATAAATTTCTCACCATCTCATTTCTTCCTGGCTGGCAGAAGGCAGGGATGAAGTGCAGCCCTGCTGGCTGGCAAGGTGAGGCGAGGTGGAAGGCTGCAGTCCCAGCTCACCTCTCGGGGCTGCATCTGCCCCTTAAGCTCCGTGTCGGGGCTGTGCCACTCGTGTCAGGTAATGTGATGGAAGCAGCACATGTTTTACAGCTTCCCACCAGTCTGGGGAAGCCACTGAGCTGGCCTGGGGGCCGAAGCAGGCAGAGATGCAACCGAGGACATTTGGTTTGCTAAATACAGGATGAGTTTCTTTGGTCACTTTGTTCCATGGTTAGTTCTGATTTCACATGGGCATTCGCTAATCTGGTGAATGTTAATGCCTGTGTGGGTTATCCCACACATCATATTTGCTAGTGCTAGGGCCACGTTACTCTTCTACAATTTGAGATGAATTCTGCGAGTAAAATGGATGAATTAAGGGTTGTGAGTGCACTATTAGCGGCTTCTCCTTGAGCAGTGCAACCCATACCGATGTTGGTCTTCATTATGCGGAACAAAAGCTTTAGTAGTTATCAAGTGGGATTTCTTTAGGGATCTGCCTTCAGTGTTTCGGCTCCATCCCTGTGGTGACTTCTTGGCTCGTGGAAGGCAGCGCCCGGTGGGCAGCGCTCAGCACCACCATGGGCAGAGGGAGCACATCCAGCGGGAGGTGTTAGAGACTGCTACACCATCAGCCCCAGAAGGGAAAACACTAAGAAAAAATAATAATGTGATCTTTACGTAGCATAAACTGTTTCAAAGGCACTTGAGAGTTTTTGGCTCCTTTTAGCTCCTTTGCCTTGCGAAAATGTTAATTGAGCATCTCAGAGGGTGACTAATAAGTTTCTGGAGTATAGCATGTTGTTAAATTGCTTATCTTTGTTAAAGATAGGGATCCATAATGCTAACAAGGGACAGGCTACGGCTGGTATTTTTTTCTGCGAAGTTCTCAGCATGGACAAGCAGCTTTCCTGATACCTCGGAGGAGGCTGCCTTGGCTCGGCTCAGCGCTGTCGGATTGTTTATCTCAAGGGAACTGTCGGGGAGACAGGCGCTTTCCATTATTGCTTTCCTAGTGTTAAATTTGATTTGTTCTCTTACCCAATTCTGGCTACAGAGACTAATCATGTCCTGATTTATCCCACCCCCCCCCCCCTTTTTTTTTTTTTTTTTTTTTTGGTTACACAACCATTTGGAAAGAACTCTCCATGTGATCCATCCAGCTACAGGCTGGCACAACTCCCCTAAAAGGCTGGACTCACTTAATTGACTTTTTTATCTTCTCTCTCTGTCTGTTTCTCTCTTCACATTACTTAAAACATCAGCAAGGAAAATGCTGCTGCACCAGCAACGTCTGGAAATAACAGCTCTGTTTAAATAAATACATGCATCGTACTGTGCGTTCATTTTTGAGAATTGTGTAGAACAAATCCACTCTAAGTGGAAAAATGAGGATGCAATTTGGGATGGTAGCAGAACTGGGGTACAGCTGGGTACAGAGATGATTCCTGATGATTCCTGGTGATTTCTTGGGTCAACAGCTGAACTGGAATGCAGTTGGAGTGCAAGTGGTGGCAATTAAATGGGAACTGCGTGGTAATAAAATGTACTATTCAGTACATCAAGGAACAAAACACAACTAACAAGTCAAAATACCCATATTTATGGGCAGTACTCCCAAGCAGGAAGTTGCTATTAGAATAATTTGAATGACCCCAGTAGAGTAAGGTCATTCTTCCCATGACTTCCTGGTAATTGTATGCTACATGTGATTTTCTGAAATACAATTCCGTTATCTAGACCTACAAATTTCTTAAAATTATCCTCCCTTATTATTTCATGTCCTTATTAGTTCAAATCAGTTCCTGGTCACTCAGATGTTTTCTCTCCCGACACGCTGTTGCCTTGCTGAGACGTGTTTTCACTGGAACCACTTTTTTTAAGATCCCGCGTGTCTGAGATTCTCCCCAATTAAAACTGTGAGTGCTGCTGAAATAACTAAAACACAAATTCATGAGCATGAACATCCCAAATGCATTCTACACCGCCTTTCGCGTGGGTAATTTTTGTTTTTTAAGGGCTCGGAATGGAACAGGGTGAGGTTTAAGGCAAATCATGAAACGGTAACATCATTAGCAAAGGAAGCCTGGTAATTGATGGGTTTGAAAGGGAGTTGCTATTTTGGTTGACTGATCCCTATAGATTTATTGGGAAATGCAATCTAATCATTGCTTGCAGTGCGGTTCCAAAAGGAAAAAAAGGAAAAAAGAAACCAAGCTTTTCAGGGCTCAACTTTATTTTAATAGGTTAGACCAGTGGAAACCTGTGCGGCAGTGTTTCAGATGAAAGGACTTAGATCTAACAAGTCTCCTTTCTGTCAAACTAGAAAGGACATGAACTATTATCTTTGACATAGTGGGGAAGTAATCAAATATTTAGGTCTTTTGTTTTCATTAACGAGAACAGGAGGATAAAAAATAGATACCAGAATATTCCTTTTGATTTGCTTCAAGAGTAAGTGAGGCATAGCTATTCATTCTTCTTCATTTTCTTTAAAAGATGAAAATCAAGAGTAGTGCCGTCCTCCCAGCGCGTGCTCCAGCTTGTTGGGGTAGGAACATTTTCTGTCAGCGGAAAGTGCCCATACAGAGCACTTTGTCTCTCTCTGTCTCTCTTTCATTTATATGGATGGTTTTTCAGCAGAAATAAGTGCTGAAGTGCTAACTTTTTTTTTTTCCCCTTGAAGATAAGATGGACTGCATGTCAGTATATACAGACAATGGATGAAAAACAAACAGAATTTGTTTCAGAGGTATTTTCATTTACACATCCTCGGAGCTGGATGTGAAAGCGCCTTTAAAAATGCTGCAAACACACCGGCTGTTGTGCTCCAAATGAAGACTGAAATTCTTGGCTTTCCAAGAGAGCCGTTTGAAAGGATGAAACAACAATCGTGCATTGATCCCTCTGTAGGAGGGTGTTTTGTGAAGATATCCCAATCCCCATCCTACAAGTGGAGAAACAGAGACAGGCAAAGAGATTTTTGCAGGGCAGCATGCCAGAGGGCAATGGCAAGGCGAGGAGCATAGCCCAGCTCTCCCGAGTCACAAATGAGAGGCAGTTGGATTCTCTACAGCAGCCCGGACTGTAATGTAAGGATTTATTTAGGGATTGCAGGGACATATATTGCAGTGTGTAATCATTTGCATGGACAATTGTCCCACAGGCTGTCATTGAATGATCCTAAAGTATGGCTTGTCTGCTCAGCAGAGAAACTGTAAATGAACTCTTTTTTTTCATTCCTTTTGTTCCGAAGACCTTTTGAAGTGGAGAAATCATCCTTATGATGTCAGCAGGGAAAGATTAACCCAGTACATTATTTCCAAGGGTGAAAAAAACACTGAAAATTGCCTTAAGAAAATTGCATACTACGTCCTGTTAAAAAGCCATTGATGCCTAAGAGGTTGAAAAAAAAAAAGGCGTTGAAGTTTCAAACATATTGGACAATTTTTC
Organism: Heteronetta atricapilla; assembly: GCA_011075105.1. Taxonomy (NCBI): domain Eukaryota; kingdom Metazoa; phylum Chordata; class Aves; order Anseriformes; family Anatidae; genus Heteronetta; species Heteronetta atricapilla. The sequence goes on along the minus strand of CM021738.1, from coordinate 27,558,808 downwards.
CTGACATTTAAAGGAATGAGTGTACGCTAATTATTTTCTTACTCAGATTGGCTTTTGTAGGTTTGGTCCAAAATTTCTTGCTTGTGTGAGAATTTAAACATTGCAGGAACATACCACCTTTTTCTGCAAGCCATCCCAGACAATTTCTCATGAACAGGGAATTCAGTAGCTTACAAATCATGTAATTAGAGGATTAAAATCTAAGTGTAAAAGGAATTCTGAGACTCGGGTCACAGCTGGAATGAGCAGGTTTTCTTTACGGTGTCTCTAGGGGGTTGTCAGAATTTGGATCCGTCTTGCTAAGGGAAGGTTTAAGTGCTGGAGCCGAGGATTTTTCTTTCTGTGTGCCAGTGGAGAGGACCCCTTCGATTTAAATCTTGGTCACGTGGATATTGCAGTGGAAGAAAGTTTCTAATAGAGCCAAAGTGTATTTCATATACAGCTTCGTGATCCGTATCAGCACTCTGCCTTGCACTCAGAAGCAAACTGGGTGTATTGCATTAAAAGACTGACCAGAATAGCCCATTATTGGTTTGGAAAAGCTGGACTATCTGGTAGAAGTTTTAAATCTACTATTCATGGGAAAGGGTGGGAGAAACCTTGGAATAAATGTATTTTAAATGTCTGCCACTGATGTTATTTTCTGATAAGCTGACCTTCATGCTAAGAAATGATGGAAGATTGGCAGCCCTTTGCTTTCTCTCGGATTGAAACAAATATCACCAGGATAGAGGCTGGTGCATTTGAAATGCGTTTGACAGCAAAGTTGATGGTGAATATTTCTTTTTTTCTTTAAATTCTGAACCCTTGCACCATGAAAAACCCGTTTCCCTTTGTTAGGAGAAGCAGGCTTCCCATAACTGGTACCAAGTAAGGATAAAGGACCAAATCTTCTGGTCCTTGGGCCAAATTCACCAGGTTGCATCTCCACAGACCCCAGTGGCTCCGGAGCAAGAAAGCACAACCAGCTGCCGCTGGTTCTAACAGCGACTGCCGCCTCAGCTGAGGGGCATTGCCTGGTGGTGTAAACCCTCCTGCTCCTCTGCAAAGCCCCGTGAAACAGCTCCGCTCATCCTGCCGCTGGGCTGAAGCCTCTTCTGCTGTACCTTGTGGTAGGAGCACAAGCATCTCCGCCTCGCCGACTGCCTCCTCCAGAGGAGGCAGTTCCTTCAGCTGCTCTAACCGCAGCCGATGCCTCCAGGCATGTCCCTGTCTAGGCCCATAATTGTTGTGGACATGATTCCAGTCTTCAGACCCTTGTCTGTTCTGCAGTAAAAGAAGACACGCGAGCATAACGATCCACAAATCCTTCCTTTAATTGTGTTAGTACAACCCATCCAGTGAGTTCAGCAAGCGCCGGGTGAGCTCTGCCCCAGCACATTTTGATGTGAATTGCTGATTAGCCCACAATACATATTTCACTTTACCTCCGCTCGCACCTTAACCTCACTTAAAAAGAATAATGACAAAACAGCCCAATTATCTGTTCCCAGAGAAAAAGTCCATTACCGAGGGGGAACCAAAATTACCCTTTCTGTTCAAACAGCCCAGTTCTCTATTACATTTGCATTAAAAAGGGGCCTGAGATTAGGTTGCCTTTGTGCCAGGCACTGTACGAACACATAACAAGAAATAGGTCCTGGCCCAATGAGGTTACCATGTAGATTAGTCAGAAGAGAAAAGAAAGGCAGTGCCTTTTTTTTCCTCCCTCCTAGGGGGAAATGAGGCCTGGAATGTGTTATGTAGCAGAAGTGCACGGACATAACTGTGAACGGGCTCTAAAAGTCCAGGTCCACGTGTTACACTGCCAAAAGGTGAGGCACAAAGCGATGTGGTTATTTGCCTTCTGGAGTCAGGACTCCCGTCTGTGGGGGTACAGGCACTCGTCTGAAGCTCACGGCAGTGAGACAAGCTCACTTCTCTCCCAGCATCCTGTACTGGGAAGCACTGACCCCCAAAACTTTGGGATCCTGGTGGTGTGTCCAGCACCCCTGCACTGCTGGCCCTGGCCCTGGGACTGCCCACGGCAGTGGGCACTGGAAGCGTTGATTCCCCAGTAAATGAGCTTTTGGGAATGAGCACTGAAGGTTAAAGCATGGTAGTGTCAATAAATCAATGTTTTTCCCTGGAAATCTGTCAGAAATTTGCTGATGAGCACTGCTAAAAGCCACCTCTGTCTCTGTTTATCAAGGGAAGTTTCTAAGGGGTAGGCAGCAAAGGAAAGGTGGGAAGAAGCCAACGATGGTTTTGGCCCCCCAGTGGTGTCCTGCTCCTCCTGCCAGGGCTTCTGTGTCCTCATGTGTCAGGCCGTCAAAGGAGAGCTCCTGGACTTGCCCTCTGCACCCCTGCTTGGCCTTCGACTGAGAGGGTGAGGCTGAAAAATAGCACTTTGTGCTAGAAGAACAGCACTGATTCCCCTTCCTTCCTCCGTTCCTCCCTTCCTTCCATTTTCCCCCACACCTCTTTTCTCCCCTTTTGTGTTTTCTGGCTGAATTTTCATGCCTTACATGGGCTTTCTCTTGCAGGGAGAATAATAAAGCCCTGAAGTAATCATTCATTTCAACGCCTCCCTATCAGTGTCTGTCATTAGAGGTCACTTTTCTGACCCTCAAGAATTAATTCTGCATCCTCATCGAATCTCACCTCTCACTTAAAGTACAGTTGTTGGCCTCATCTTTTCTTTTTGCCTATTTGTATTTTTTCCCTTGCAAAATCCACGAGCAGAATCCTGTTTCCGTGAATTTATTGGCAAACAGGCCAACAGCTCACCTCGTGTGTTTGGGAAAAGACCTTTCACAACTGCCGCAGGATGAACTGCCCTCAGACAAGAGCTCTGAAGAGTCTGGAGCACAGCCAAATGGGGAAACAAGGTTGTTATTGGCATGATTTTAATCATGATAGACAATTAGCAAAGCTTAATTATATTGAGAAAGAAAATCAGAGCAAGTGGCAGTAATGAATTTTCCCAGAGAATCTCTTGTGCTTCAAAATAAAGCTGGCTGACCTATAAATACAATGAAATTAGAAGAGGTGCTTGCCTGCACGGCTTAGCGCTGTGCCGCTCGCTGATTGTTCTGAGTGCGGGTTTTGCTACGAGTCCCTGCTTAAGCATCTTTCTCTTATGCAGTAATAATCCCAGGACTGCATTTTAGCCATTTAGATCAGTCAGTGTCAATATGTGGCAAGAGGAAGCTTTTTTCTTTCTTTCTTTTTTTCTTTTTTTTTTTTTTTTTCTGTAGCTGAACTTGCTGGCATTAGGAGTTAATAGGATTATAGAGGCAGGGATTTTTAAAATACTGCTGTTAGCTAAAATAAATGTTATTTAGTACTTAATAAGTGGGTTAGTTTTTAAGGTTGTGGAAATCTTGAATATTTCCAAAGGAATTTCTGGCTAAAATAAAAGTGCTAAATGGAGTGCTATCAGCCTTAAAAGATTTCTGAGAGGATTTCTTGTGTTTGTGTTAGCAGCCCATGGGTCTGGCACTTGGTGGGGAGAGAAAGCACCTGGCTTAAATCAAGAGGGCTATTTAAATCATTAAACCTTTTAAAAGTCCCGTAATAGTGGAGCTTATGGAAGAAGGGAGCTTCTGGTGAAAGCAAAGAAACCCCTGTGAGTAGGTTTCTGTTGCTCACCTTTAAATGGAAGCTGTCTGTGGCGGTGCGAGCGGTTCTTGCTTTTGACATGGACACCGAAATGGATCTCACTGGCCCGAGGCAGCCAGGTGAGTCCTGCTGATGTGAGTGGTGCCGTGAACATGAAGGGACCTCAGGAACGTCGAGCCAGCTCATCTGGACTGGCGTGATGGCAGATGACCAAGGACAGAGCTCATCTCCGCTCGATGCCCTGCAGTACGACCGCTGGAGGCTCCTGGCCCCACGGCACCTTTGAGTCTGGGTGGCCTGAGTGCATCTCATGTACGGACCCGTCTGTTCCGTGGGTGGCGGTGCCACATTGAAGCTGGAAGCCCTAACAACCCTCCCTGACGGCACAAACAAGATTTGCTGTTTTGCAAGAATGTCCATATGTGCAAAACGACAATTTCAGTGGGATTAATTGAAGGAGCGGAGTTCGGTGGGGTGTGTTCGCAGCATCTATGCCCCAAGCTCTCTCTTCCCTCATTTGCGAAGTGCACTTCTCCAGCCTGCGAGATGAGATGAGATGAGATGAGAGGAGATGCCTGTCACTGCCAGGCTAATTTGCACTGCTCTGCGTGCTCCTCGGCAGCTTGCAGCACAGCTGGGTGCATGGGAGAGGGGCGTGCTGGGCCCGACGGGCACCCAGCATGAAGGCACCTGGTCTGGGATCGCACGCTGCTGGGCCTGCGAAGTGTCTGCGTGTCGGCGTCCCCACGGAGAGCTCCGAGTGCTCAACTTGGTCGAAACCAGAGGAGAAGCAGGAAAAGTATGTTTGTGTTTTTTCTGGCAGTCCTGAGGATGTGCTGGGCTGTTTTTCCTCTTCGGATCGGCTTTTCTGTTAAGCCCAGGTACGGATCTCCGTGGCGAGGCACCTGCGACAAGGTCAGCACAAATTTACCTTGAACTTAGATTTTCAGACCCAAGAAATTTCACCTCCAGGGCTTTCGTGTGGAACTCTTCACAGTTTGGGTTTTTTAGTCTCACTTCCAGGCTACTAAAGGAGATGTGACTGAAGATGTGCTTGTGCTGTCCTTCCTTGCAGGGATCCTGATTTTGACTGTCAAGACTGGTAACTGTATCCCAAACAGGAGAGAAAACCTGAGAGAGCATCTCTTTCTGAACCGTTTCCAAAACCCAATTAACTCACTGGATAATCTGTTACTATTTAGTTAGACACTCCAGAGCCTAAGCAAGGATGCAGAGCGGGATTCTGTTTTTTTTGGAAAGGCTGCAGTGTGAATAGTGACAAACAAGCTATTGCCTGTGGAAAAGTCTTTTAAAACTGAAAGAAAAATGTTTTAGCATTTCAAATAGCTAATGCTCTGAGATCAAGTGAAGTTCTTTGCTTTAGGAAGTGAAATGAATCTGTTTGACGGGATATTTTATTAATCGGTTTTAAGTTTTAGCAGTTTAGTTTTACACTTCCATTAATATTGTAGTATCGTAGGAATTCGAGATAATATTACGGGGATTATTACATGCAAGTCGGTAATAGCAGAGGAAATGTAAAAGTTCATTACCGTCATTGAATTTTAGAGCGAAGTTAAGTCAACCTAGTTATGTGTGATTTGTGCGCAGAGCTACATAAGCTGAAGGAGCTCAGAGCCTTTCATGTGCGTTTTGTTGTGTTCCTGAGCCAGCAGGATTTTGGTCCTGCCAGCTTCTGCTCCGTGTTACACCACGGTAAACCCCGTGGAGCTACCTAAGGTTGAAAAGGGACTGGAAGCCAACTTGTCCTATGCAGTGTATGTTGAGTGTTTTCCATCTGGAATTAAGAACACAGAGAAAATGAACAAAGCCCCGTTTTTATTATTTGCTTAGGGCAAAGCCATGCAATTAGTGAAAGGAGAGGTTGATATGCAAAAAGGAGCAGCTTGCGTCGCTGTCTTTTTTGCTGTTCAAGGGTTGAATTTCTGGAACCAAAATTAATGCTGAAATTATGAAAGCAAGGAAGGGGAAAATACATGTATGGCTCTGGACGTCACCCTTAGCTGGACTGTTACAGCTTCACTGATGTCTGCAGCTGTGTCGCTATTTCAGCAGCTGAACAATTACACATCAGGGTACACTAAAAGCACACAAATATCTGCAATAGCACCTAACAAAGTCATCATTTGCTCTGGTTGCTGAATTTAGCCCCTCTGAATTAAATTACTGTATGGGAACCAATTCTCTTTCTTTCTGTGAAGTTGCCTTCCTGATACAAAGCTGTATTATATAATTGGAGAAAACATTTACTCACTGGGAAGTCTGCGCCCTGGTCCTGCCATTGTGCAGTTGGTGAAGTGCATTTTCCTTCTATAGATGCAATGATAGGAGCAATTGAAAGCGAGGTGTTCCCATGTCCTGTCTGTTAATGGCCAGGCTGATGGATCTGTGGGGAGTGTCTGCCTCCAGCTGACTTGGCGGAGTGGGAAGATTTTGTGAGCAGCACAGAGAGAGGCTTCGGAGACTGAGGTGAAGGGGCAATTTTTTGTTTGTTTGTTTTGTAATAAGTATCCTAAAATATTTGCGACCTTTTCTTTGTAGATTCTAGCACCTCTGTGCTTTGGACTGCACACTTAAGAGCCAGTCACTGATTTTGAATGCCCAAGTCGACCTTTTTATCGGCTCCTCATCTATAAAAGGGGATAACACATTCTCTTCTATGGAGGTTAATAAACACTTGTGGGAAGCTGCACTCCATAATGCTGAGTGCCCAGAACAGTCTGTAAATAAAGGAGCAGTCTCTTCACAGCCGGCCGTGAAAGGCGTGCAGTAAGTGTGGTGTGGGATCGCACTGTGGCCAGGCAGATGAAGTGCTCTTGCCTGAGATTACGTTGGGTTTCCATGTGAGGTTTTGTTTTTTTTCCTTGTCCTAGCTGCGGTGTGGGAGACCCAAGAGCAAGGGTTGTTTGCCAACCTGGAGTTATTCAAGTGCACACAGTGGGGAAGAAGCCCTGCTGCTCACGTATGCTTGAAGTCGCCCAGATTCGTGTGGTGGAACCGAACCACACACTGTGATCCCATGTGTGGCAGGTCAGCATGGGTGGCCCCACCGGTGGTGGAGGAAGGACTGAGGTCGGTGCAGCAACACAACTCGGCTTCTTGCAGATTTACACAGCCGAGGCAGGGGTGACGGTCAGAAGTGTTTCTGCAAGTTCATGGTGGTAGATCTTGTGCTACACGTTACTCTGGTCTGTGTGGAGAGGCCTTAGTTTTAGTAAGCCTTTCTTCTGGGGGCAGAACCCAGACTTCTGCTTGTGTCTGTACTTACAGAAATGAACACAGAAGCATCATTGCATTTAAAGGCAGATCAGTGGTGGGTGGAAGCTATGGACCATCTATTCTATTCTCGTGTTGTCAGTGGTTAGTGACTTTAACTCAGAGAGAAGAAACTCACTGTGAAATACTGCGGCTGTAAGTGCCAGGCTCCCGTCAGGTTGTGGTTAGCACCTCAGGATTCCCATTTTTAGGAAAGAAAAGAGCCCTAGCAAATGGTACGAACAGTAGCAAATTCGTATTATCTTACTATGCTTTAATGCTTATCAGGGACTGTGGCAAAGAGGTCCATAGGTTAATTATGCATTGCACAAAAAAAGGAATTTCCTTTCTAGGTCTTTTTTTTTTCTTCTGAATTCCACAGAAGTTATTAAATAAATGGCTATATGCCTGCATTGTACCACTCATTTCCTGCCCTCTCATTTCCTCTCTGAACTAAACAGGCTCAGTAATACAAGCTCAGCATTTTGAGAGTGCTCTTTGTGCCACCAACCCCACAAAGCAAGTGCGTGCTGTCCCGAGAGCCGCGGGGCAGAGATGCCCCCAAGTGACGACGCCTCTTAGGAGGCATCTTGGGCTGACCCAAAGGGTGACCACAGCTTTGGATGGCCTGTCCCGCCTCAGGGCAGTGCCTGGGCACCCAGCCATGGCATCCCTCTACATGGTCCCGTTCCTTCAGCTCTGTGAAAGAAACCTGAGGTAGCGCGGCCTGTGGCGCGGCCTGTGGCGGGGCTCACCGCGGCAGGCAGCGCAGGCCTTGCTCTCGTGGGGCTGCGCGAGCGGTCCTGCGGGCTGCCAAACCGGGCACCTTATTTTTAGCATATTCCCAGGCTGAATTATCAGCAAAGCACTTTGAGGTAACGACTTCGGCGTATTTGATGATTGTTCATTTTGAAAGATGTCATTTTAAGAGTTTCTGGAAGTTTCAGAGCTGCCCCCTGGGAGATCTGTTCCTTGCCAAAATGTCATTTCAGATTCCGAACTACATACTCCCTCGTACTTTCACTTTATAAATGTTTCACAGCACCTGCATTTTTTATCATTGCACTTTTATGTGACCTATGAGTTCCTTGTAGCTAACCTCTGAGGGAAGTAAGTAATATATTTTTTTTTAATTGGCTTTTTCCTCCGTCAAGAGATAAAACCGCCGCCCAATTATATCTTCCCCGTGCATAGATATTTGTATTAATATTTTAGCAAATGGAGTGTTTATACTGTCACTCAGAGCTCTGCGTTATATTAAAATAAGTGCGTCCTGGAAAGTGAATGCTTTGTTTCTTTCCTAAAAGTTGTTAGAAGCAGGCCTCATTTCTTCAGTAGTAGATCAATCTCCTGATATTTTCTGCAAGTCATCAAACTTCATCCACAGACTGTAATTATGTGTGAAATCCTGCCTGATCACTTTGCTGGCAACACTACTGCTCGGTGCATACAGCGAGCATGAAAGTAACCTGAGCCAGTATTTGTGGTGCTGTCCCGTGTACAATGAGCACTGAACCATCAATGGGGTTGCCTTCCAATGAGCTGTCATGAAGGGGAAGGGCAACAAACCCTTCAAACATTCCTACAAAGGCTTGTAGCATGGGGAGGTAAGTGTCAAGTGCAGGCATGCAGCTCTAAAAATGGCAATGTTTATTAATAATAATACAAAACTAGATGAACAGCACTTGCAATAACCTAGATCGAGCAGTTCTGTGCTATTCGCAGCCCTCCCAGGGGCTGGGAGCGGGAGCCTTACCCTGCCCTCCTGCAGGCCACACAGAGGAGGGCTCGGCCACGGGGCCACGGATTTATTCTGTTGCTTTTAATCTCTTCTGTTTCAAGCTCTTCCGCTTTGTAAGAATTAATATTCATGGAGCTAAAGGGGAAGGAATGAGAGTAAATACTTGGGCTCAAGAGGGAGGGCATGAACTTAAACCTGTGTTTCTCTTATCTCAGTCTCTTTCATGGATTTTGGTCAGAAATTTCTTCCTAGATCTATGAAATCTATGCTATGAAGCTATCCTATTCTATTGCTAAAACATTTTAGGCAAACTGATCTTGCCCCTGCCTCCCGTAAGTGCAACATTTTTAATGAACCGACTTGTGCAAACTGGGCAGGAGGGCAAACCTGACAGGACTTCTTCCATTAATCTGCCAGTCAGACATTGATTGTAAGGTTGTAAATTCCCCAGATTTCCATGGAGTGCCTGTACTACACAGCTGGAAAGTGAAACCTGCCCCTTCCATTTGTTTAGGTTTTGCTTTTTTTTTTTTTTTTTTTTCCTCCGCAAAAAACTTTTCTGGGATTTATTGTTTCCCAGAGTCCTGTATTGGATTTTCCCTTTCTACTGAGTTGTGCATGTGATGCTAATAATAAGATCTGATGGTTATATCTTTTCTTACAGCTACAAAGTCATGAACTCCGGGGTAGTATTTCCACCTCACAGCAAGCTTCAGTGCAGCAGTGGTAATGCCTCTGGCAGCCTTGGGCTGCTGTATTAAGAGGAACACTGTGTGCCCCCCATGGTGCTGATTTAAGCTCTAAAGTTTAAATTATTTTTAACGACTTGAGACATAGAAAACCTCTGAGAATAACTGGTTGCTTTTGTGCTCTCCCCACAGAGCTGACACTGACTATCAGATGTCCCGGTCAACTTTTTAAGGCAGTATTGGTTAAAATTGTTCAGATGTGTCCCAAAGAGCAATAACTGTTTAGTTACAATCAAAGATAAGTCCTGGAAGATATTCCTCCAAAATTTAGCTGTCATGAGGAAGAGACTCTGGTAAACAGGGCCTGTGGAAGAATGTTATTTTAATGCTGAATACGTTATTTTTATGATGCTAAAGGAAACTACAATCCTGTAATGTCACCCCTGCTTCCATTTCCTTTTGTTAGTGGCTGATGAAGATGTGTGACCCTTCCCACCAAACCCTGCACCCCCATTTCCCCAGCTCCCCTCTGCTCTCACGAGGGTGTTTCCACAACCAGGCACGCCGGTTGATTGCCAACAGCAGCAAGGTTCACGGGCAATTGGCACAGATTGCCTTGTCCAGGCCTGTAAGAAGCCGTGGGGATGAGGGACACCTCCCAGCCCTCCGCCCCGGGGACATGAGGGGACGCTGCCCAGCTAGCAAGGGTAGCAAAAAACCCTGTGGTTACAACAAGCTTTTAACAAAGCAAAGAAATTAAGAAATATGGTTTTCAATAGCTGAAAGTGGGCTCCCAACAGTAGGGAAGCAGACACCAAAAGGTGTAACGTTGCCAGTGGCTTGCAAAGCTTGGAGCAAGAGCACTGGCTGGAAAATGATGAAGTTGTGTTGATGATATCCCTCCGTCAAGAACAGATCTGGAATTCAAAAGGCTACAGGCTTGTTCTAAGGTTAACGAGCAGCTTTGCTTACTTTATGTTTAAAATATGTCTTTTTAAACAGTGAGCACATTTTGTGTGTTCAAGACACAGGCACTGAGGGAAGTGACGAGTTACTGTTTCTTTTGAAAGATTAATTTAATTTGCATTCTTTTTGAAATAAACACATATATTAACTTAATGCTTTAAAAATGCACTGTCACCAGGAAGCGGCTCAGAGGCTGTGCTTTACTGTGTTTATATGAAGTATTTGTAATCTAATTAAGAAATAATTAAAAATACACAGCTCAAGAAAACTGGAGGGAAATGGGTGACAGAAACAGACAAAACTTCCTACCGGGTTTGCAGTGACCTTGTGACTACAAGGGGAAGTTTGAGGAACTTAGGGTGATTATATATACACTTAGCTTAATCTTTCCTACAAAGCCATTTATGGCCAAAGTTGGTCCAACCTGCTGTGCCCTTTTTTTAATTTTATTTTCCACTCTTCAAAATAAAGTCTGCATAATGCTAACAAACCTGGGGGCCTAGAAGCCCCTTAAATGTGTAAATCAGGAATGGGTCCATAACAAACCCGGAGCTGTTTTTGATGTGCTTGTTCTTACAAGCCGTGGTGAATTTGTTGTGCATGGGCCTGGGCGTACAAAAGCTGCGGTTGGAAGAGTTTGTGCTGTGTGCCCATGCACGAGCCGTGCTGGGGCCTGGGTATAAACTTGTGGCTATCAAAACACATGTTCCAGGAACCCCTTCAGCCAAAGATTTTGCTGCTTCTGTATGTGATCGATGGTGTCTCCGGGGCACAGGCCCTCCCGACCTGGGTTTTCGCAGTATCTAACAGGAGAAGCTCCTAGTGGGCCTGCGGGGCCTGATGCAACCAAGAGAAGTCCTGCACTTGCTTGTGGTGCGTGGCCTGAGGGTTATGTGTTTAAAAAAAACAGTAACATCAAATTCCTCATTTAGCGAGCATGTGCATAGGTGAAGAAAGTTAGGCCAGAACCTCTCCCTTTGGGTTTGTAGCCAGTCTTTGAGAATGCAGGCTATGGGAAGGCTGTCTTTCCAGATACTTAAAGGGATACAGAATATCTAAAGTGGTTATTAATACGTGTGAAAATAAGTAATAAATCCAGTGCTATGGATAAGACTCCTTGTTTTCCACTTGGTGTTTAACTAGAGCCATTAATTCCTGAAATGTAAACATATTTAGTGAGCTCTTGTTCGGAAGGCCTTATAGCTTCTAACTTGATGATTTTTGGGAGTCTTTCAAGTACATTCAGGTTCCATTCCTTATGAACCACAGCTTCCCACATCCTAAAAAGAAACCTGAAAAGACAACCCTGATGACATGCTCTGTAAGGATTCAGGTGGAAAAGCTGGGAAAAGAGTAGGATGACCCTTTCAACTGCAGGCAGTATTGCCCATTTAATTTTAGAAAGGGGGGAAAAAATAGCAGGCTTCACTAGCATAAGTCATTGAAAAGCTAGTACAGAACTATCTCACCAGAAAGACTATTTTTAATTATGCTTACGGGATAAAGTAACATAAACAAGAAAACAGTTTGATCAGATTGGGCAGATTCTTACACAGCTGATTCTGTTGTGAGATGATCCAACAGGAACTCGTTTTCCTGCAGTGTAAGTTATGTTTATTGTACATTATCCCCATGCTGTATCATGTACCTCATATATTTTGCTTTATGGGACAAATCAGATAACAGTTTAAGGCTGAGTGGTAGCTGACTGTATATATTCCTGGCTAGTTAAACTGCTGGTTGTCAATGGGCATCTTTCATGTGAAAGGCAATTTCAAGGGGATGAGATTCTATCTAACAGAAGTACTTCAAGTACATTTTTATACTTGCTCACACACAGTATTTATTTCATAGCTATCTATGCAGAAGATGGATGTGAAAGACACAATTACTGAAAATCCCTCGACTTGTGTCGTGTGATTTTTTTTCGGCTCGAAGAAGGGTTTCAAATGGTTGTCCCGTAAACAAGAATGCTAAAAATGATCTTGTGGTTATTTGTAATAGCAGTTTTGTCTATTCTTCAATTTCATGTTGCTGGAAAGGATTTCATAGTGTATGTGTTTCTTTATATTTGATAACCCACAAGCAGTGTAACAATTACCAATTTTTGCGGGATCAATTTCAGCAAAGAGATAATAATAGATTCTGGTTACTAATGGCTTGTAAATTTAAAATAATTCATCAGAAGTCAAAAATATAAATCCAATATCTTTATGGCTTTTCTGTACGTGTTTAATTGGATGTTGAGAAACCAACAAATGTATTTACAGAATAAAAAGGTCTCATAAAGAGAAAATTGGCTGAAAGAACTTAATCTTTTAATCCATGTCTATGGTGACTTAGAAAATGGGAGGCTGTGATGTTTCAAGAATGATTTTGTTTACTCTGTTATATTGATACGAAATTATATTGATCGTATTAACTTCTGTGTTTAAAATGTTCTCCCTTCTGGCTGTTGATATATGTAATGTCTTTCCTTTTTTAATTTTCTGTTCTTCACATTAAGGGATGAAAATAGGGCACTGTCTATTCCAGTCCAACTGTCTAGAGACACTTCTGTGTGGATTTTGTGTGCCTTCCAGAATAATAATAGTAACCAACTTGCTACCAGATCTGTAAGGGCAAGATACTATCTAATTATCAACTGCACGCTCCTTCGGAGTTTCTCAGTGTGCTTTCCCAACACTGACTCACCAAAGCTTATAGTGTAGAAACACTCCCATACCCGACAGAATAACAGAGATGCAAGTCAGTAAGAGAGGAGCTCGGTTTTTAGGTACTTAAGGCATGCTGATTTTGGTAACTTTTAACCACTTTTAAAAGTTAAACCTGACTGTGTTTTCCCAGGGTCCTTTACAGTGAGGATTACAGCCTACATCTTCTACGGGGACGTTGTTTATAATGTCCTATGCTCCCTTCGTGCAATGGGAGAAAAAGGCACTGCAGCAGGAGCATAACTGGAAAGTTCTGGCCTGCAAGCTGGTTGTCAAAGGAGGGCTATTTCTAAGCTGCCCAAGTATGAAAAAAAAAGGCAATGAATTGAAAACCTGACATTCTCCACTGTTTCCTCAGAAAAAGGTTGTATAGTGACATAAGTAATATATATTTCTGTACTGTTGGAAGGTGTTAGATATGCTGGTCCAGAAGCAGTATTGTGCCGCATGCACATCCAATACTGCAGATGTTTTCCCTGTGAGCTTATTCTATAACCCCGTGCCACTCTGCATTCTGTAATTGTACTGACCCATAGTGTACTGGTGTGTTGGTTTTTTTTTCCCAGCTGACCTTTGCTTTTCACTGACATTTGCAAAATGTGACTAAATGAAACTAGACTAAATAATGTTAACAGCAAAATCTTTCTGCCTCTCTTCTAATACAAAAAAAAAAAAATAAATCTATTTTCTGAAACTGCAAATTGGGAGGAAAAAAGCAAAAGTTCAGATATTTGCTATTACCACACTACATCTAAATGCAATTAAAAGCATTGACCACTTGCTTATTTTTATGTGCTGATTTACACAAATCTATTCTAAGTAATGAAGGGCCCAGCTGGTACAAATCGTTACCAAATGCCTTTCATAGCCACCTTTAGCTGGAGAACATTTGTTCTATTTTAACTGAGAACAAATTGTTTCAAATCATGCCGGAGACTCTCCAAAGTATTGAACAGGAGTTTATCAACTGTTTGGAAAGGAGAAATTAATTTACATGCTTCTCTACTGCCAGATGTGGGCTCTGACAGGTTGTGGTACAACAGATCCCAATTTCTCGGTGCAGTCCCCCCAGCTTTTGGGTGGAGGGGACATTTCCTTGCTGGGTAAAGCAACCTTGGCAGCAAAAGCTGCTCAACAACCTATTTATTAGTATCTGTACTCCTCCCCTGCTGTTATATTAATATAATGAATTGTTCACAGGTGCTTCAAATGAGGTTTAGATGATCACTGGGAGCTTTGTTACTCAAACAAGCCAAATTGAACGGAGCAGATGCAGTAGCAACAGTCCCCTAGCAAAAGTACAAAGTGTGACTTAATGAAGGTCATTTTGCACATTTTGGCCTTGATGACCCTAAGAACAATAAGCCTGTCATTATTTCACTGTTTCTGGACAGAAAGGCAATTGCTTCCTGCCCACTTGCCTTGTGTTTTTTTTTTTTAGATGTCTTTATTACATCATTGGGAGCCCTTAATTGCATTTAATCCTACTCCCTTTTAGCTGAAATGAGATGGTTCCCAAAAGATTGTTGTTAAACTGTGCTCTAAGTCATGTTTGAGCTTTAATGTTCTTTTGTGTGGTGATGTTTACAACACAGCGAGTATTCAAGCATTAGCCTAGGTGAATATATAGGCTGTTTTCCTCTGGAAATGCACACCATGTAAAAGAGAGGACTTAGAGGTCGTGCCAGATGTCTGGCCTGAATGCTTCCTACAGCTCATATTTGCACTGTCCAAAACTTGCATTTTTCTTCTCTTCCCTTGCTTTGTAACAAACACAGAGAAACTAACAAACTGCCATTATCCCAGAAAGGCCTGTGTATGCAATTAGCTTTGTGAATGCTGATTAACTGGCCTACAAGGTCTCTTCAAAGGCTCTGCGCAATGCGAAAGAGCAGCAGTCTCTGGAAGATGAGCTCTGTGTCATAGATGAGTGGTTCTGAAGCGAAGGCATCAGACCAGCAGTTGGCAGAGGCCTGCCTCCTTCCTCCTGGCTTTGCCACAGATCTCACTGTGATTTGGGGGGAAAGCTCGGTTATTCTCTGAGCCTCCTTCCCTTATTATGGAAACGGGAATAAAGATGTTTCCTTACCGGCCTTTTTCTGTGTTTATGCATTTTTGAGATAAGGCTCCTCTCTCGCTTTATGTCTTTCACTGTGCATCATAAAGGGATTCCAGGCTCAGCCAAAGACTCTAGGGTCTATAATAATTACAATAATGTGAAGGCTGCTGTACCCAAGGAGCCACTTAACTCCCTCCTCCCCCAGACAGAAAAGAGAAGAGGCTCTTTTCCCTCCCTTTTTTTCAGATGTTTGAAAGGAATGCACCGGGGTCATAATGGGCATCGCTTGACTGTCTACATGCCAAACTCTCTAATGTGTACACTTTGATAGGTCAGTGACAGATATCACTGAGGAGAGAGGACAGCGTTTTAACCTTGAGTACACATTGCAGGAGAAAATTACACAGAAGAGCCATGCACAACTCCTGTGCAATGAGCCGGAGAAAAGGATCTTCATTGGACTTTCATCTAGAGAGGCTTTTGGAAGGAGCTGCCAAACGCTGTTGTTTTGTGAAAGGGGGGTTACAGTGTGTGCACACTGGCTGCAAGTGGGCAGCGATGGAAGCGCCACCAGGACACCATTCCTGCCAGAAAATATTATCCATGAGAGTTGAAATAATACTGTACAATATGGGCACAATGTTCTTTGCTCTTCCCAGAAGAGCCATCATTTTGTTCTTTCTCCAGCAGTTAATTCCTTGCCTCCTTCTTTTCTCCAGCAAGTAGTGTATTCATGGAGTTCAAGATTAGATATATCCTAACTCTTGGGTGGGTTTTAGTGTGAAAGGCTTGTATTTCGATGATTTTCTGCTTATGTGTCAGTAGACTTTTATAAACAAAGTTTACGCTGGACTCCTGGGGTAGGTGTTTCTTTCATGCTTATTGGACTTAATGGCAGAGTCCATAAAGTGGAGCACAGAGGTTATTGTTGAAATTCAGCCATGAAAACTACTATTATTTGGTTTGTCTGTGACATCTGTTATATCCTGTTGTGCAGGTGATGAGAGGTAGATTTTGTTTCATTTTGAAATCTGTTGGTGAGTTTGAATAGTGGTTGATGGTTCATCAGAGCACATACAAAACACTTGCTTTCTAAGCTCATTGCAAAATCATCTTCTAAAGGTGTAGCAAATTAGTGCTCTGTAGAGAGAGGGATTCAGTTTCCAGGCTGTCTTAGAGGCCAAGCAGTACGTAGCTGTGTCAGCGGTGTGGGCAACCTGCCCCCTGCGTTCGAAAAAGGGAGATGTTAATAGAACAGACCAAGTGGGGAAGGCAGGTTTATGGCTACCTGGATACAAATGCTAGCAAATTCTTGTTTTGTTTACTGGTACTGTTTAATTTCAGTGGATTTTTTTCATGAGTTTAACTTTCTCTGATCGAAGTCATCCTCGTGTCCTCATGGGAAATGACACAGCACACAAATACAGACGGTGCTGCGCAGGGCTGGAGCACGCGTAACTGCAGATCTGAAGTTAGCAGAAGGGCATGAGGCCGAGGAAGCTTTACGCTTCCATTTCTCATCCATTATGCACCCTTGCATATGTGTTCCTGTTCATGCTGTGAATTTTACGGCGCTCTTTCTTCCTCATCAACAGGCCAGATGGATCTAGTCTTGCTTACCACCCACTCCTGAGCTGTATTATTTATTGACATTTGTCAGTCCCAAACACTTACATTTCAGCAGACAGTAGCTGTTCAGTTGAATGCTACAGATCTTTGGTAATCCACTATCTATTTAATCAAATTGGAAAGATGCTATTTCTTGCTAAAGACCATGTCTGTGATGTGTTTGATGTTCAGAGTTAAAGTGCTCACAGGTTCAAAAGCCTTTTTTTTATTAAAACGACATGGATTTTTCCTTGCTCTGAAATCTGACATACATCTTGCTGGTTTTGTTCAAATTTATTTTTATGTTGAGGAAATAAGCTTCACTGTAAAGGAAGATATGCTTAGGCAGATGTTAATGAGAAATGAAGGAATCAGAAGGGACTGGGTTATTCAGCTTAACAATAACTTGGATTTCTTTTCAGTCTGTTTATAAGTGATTCAACATAATTTCTCTGGATACTGACACCGCTGTTTCTGTCACTTTTCCTAGAGGTATACGGATTCAAATCTTTGATGCACAATGTATGTGAAAGTAAAGCCTTCCTCAAGTTCCAATAGTGCCTGCTTAGCATCCAGAATTGGAATTTGATATCCTCACATTGGGCTGACATAGTGGGGGGCGCTGTATTTTCTGATTTGCTGAGTGTCACCCTGATTTGGAGATGTGCTAGCTGAAAATCTGAATTACCATGGAAATGCCAGAGAAACCACAAATCTGGAAAACTGTCATCTCTTCTTCTCTATGTGTTTGTTGCATAGTCTCAAACTGAGCCTTAAGCATATGACAGCCATCAGTCTTTTGAAAATCCAGGTTGTTAATGATCTTTGAAAATGTCATGTTTTTGTAGCAGTGGATGAAGCCTTCAAAACTGGGTTGCGTAGGTTCTGTCTTGGTTCTGTCATAACTTTCTAGTGACTGTAAATAAGAAGAGAAAGGGACATAGACATCTAGGAACCTAAACTGTGCCACTGAACAGTTTTCTTGTATCAATAAATAACGTGCATTTGAGGTGTTTTGTTAAACCTCCGTGGTTTTTCTCAAGCTAATGTAATAATCTCTTTCAAGTGAATGATCGTATTTTCAGGTAAATTGCAAAACCCTTTAGAAATGAAGCCCTGATCTAGTTGACATCTATAAATTTATATCAAAATAAAAGCACTTCAAATATCCTTCACTCAAATTGCAATTTCAAGATTTATATTATTGGATTGAGTTGCTAAGCTGGTACTTGCAATTTACATTTCTACCTGGAAAGCTTGAAGAGGAAAAGAATACAAATACCAAACACCAGAAAGAAGTGATTTGTCAAGTGTTGAAATATACTGCAGAAACATCAACTTAGGCAAATGTGTTTGGATGAACCGTCACATGCTGTCCACAGCTGAGGTTCCCCCAGACCTCTTGCAGACCTTCACTGGGCAGAGTGCTTGAGGACTGGGAGCTCCAGTGTCCAGCCTCCTTGCTGGACCATGAGAAAAGTGTCATCCCGGGGCTAGTTGTACCTGTATATAACTCCTTGGTGTGCTGTAGGGTGCCAGAAGCCCAGAGATCTTGTATTTGATCCACAAGCTGACTGCAGGGCCACGTGCATTGAGCCCTGGGTTTGTAAGCGAAGTAGCTGCACTTCTCTTAGGTCCTTGGTCCTTGGCACAATAGGAAAGGTTGGAAATGTAGACAGTAAAGGCAAAGAAATGTAGAAATGTACCAGTTACCATTTAAATAATAGATTGTTGAATTTGTAATTTTTAAAAGGAAAATGATTAAGAATTGGTTTCAAAGCTTCAAAGACAGCTTGACATAGTAGTAGGCTCAACTACCTTGGAAAGGGGCTAAGCGGGCTTCAAAGAAAATGGTTGGGAATCTTTTTGCTGGAGCCTACCAGAAATAACACATTAAATCTAAATGCCTTGTTCAGCTATCACACATAATACCATGCTGAGGACATTTTTCAGGATGAGTCTGAGGTTAAGAAAAACCCCTACTGAATAACTAGTGCCACTTACTTCAGCACTCGAATTTTCCTCAGAGGTCTTCCATCCAATTACTGACCAGATCCAGTGATATTTAACTTATCAGATCTGACAAGAGCTGAACCCAAGGTAGAACGACTGCTTAAACATTTATTTGTGTCAATGACACGTTTAAAACTCGCTGCTCTGTCTAAATATTTAAAGGAAAATATAAAGAGGAAAATGTAATGTGACATAAGAGGAAATGAAAAACCACCTTACTTGTTGAGGACATTCACTACACACAATTGCTGTCTTGTGAATAGCTGTTATTTTGGCAGAAATTGAGGGGAACGCAATCCTAAGTATCATGTTTGTCTGTCTCTTTTTAACAAAAAAAAATGCTTTTTACAATGGCAAGCAGATCTTTTGCTGTCAAAATCACAGAACATAACAACAGCCAAGATCTTTATGAACCTCAAAGACTGAAGTCTTTGTAAAGCTAACATCTAAAAATAATAATAAGAAAAGATGAAGATAAATGTATGCTTAGGAAAAAGAAGTTTCAGTATTGTCCCAGTTCAGAGAATTTAAGTGTGTTGACTGGTTGTTAGAGTAGAGTACATCTTAAGAACGAGCTGCAATAAGCATTTTTGTTGGGGAAGTGCGGAGTGCAAGCTGTGTCGCTGTGCGGGCAGAGGGAGGAGTGGAGAGAATCTTCCACAGCTTGGAAACCAGGACCTGCTGAATGTTAGCACCAAGATGTTGTGAAAACTAATGGGCTGCATGGTTTTGACAAAAATTGGGCAAAGTAATGCTTAGTTAGTATTCAACACTGTGCTGGTCTTCAGAAAGCCTTTTAATAATTACCTGATGTATGCAGTCAGATGTTCATGTAAGCAAATGTGTTCACCTGAGAATACAGAGGCCTGATTTTGTTGTTTTTAACCTGCGCGAGGCATTTTAACACACTTTCATCACAGGGCCCTAAGGGGCATCCAGATCAAGCTGTGTGTGCTGTGGTGGGGATCCCAGCAGCATGTTGTGGATCCTTTCCACGTTCCTTTCCTGTAGGAATGGACGTCAGGGAGGGGGAAGCTGCAGAAGGGAGCTGGCAGGCACCCAAGGCTCTCTCTGATGCAGAATGCAGTCGCCACTAAGTGATGTGCATGGGCTCCTTGCGCCTCTACAGAAAATGGAAATCTTTACAAGGTTTGGATCACAACTGCTAACGATTTACTTGGGAGGAAGGGAAAGATGTCACAAATTTGTTAAGTTGTTCACTTCATGCTTTCCATTTTGTACAAGAATTTCAATTTATATAAAGCAAAAATTAAGTATTGCAACTAAATGTACAGAACAACACAAAGGGGAAAAATTCCTAGTGGAGAGATTCACACAAAATCTTCCACTCTCCTTTTACTCTCTAATTCAGAATAAAGCCAAATTTCAAAGTTCTTTTTAAAGCAGATCTTCTGTATTTTTCACATATAGATGGATTTTCCATAGGAGGTACACATTTCCGTAGTAGACATTCATTACTGTCAGTTTACATGTGTTAAATTATCGTTAGCACTTTCCAAAGTAATACAGAACATGTGGGCTCTCAGTATATACAGGCTGCTGGAAATTTTCGTCATCCCTGAACTTTTGCTAGAGAGGCGATTAAATTCAGAGGTTTCTGTGTGTGGATCATCAGTGATGTCTGGAGGGGATGACAGAACAATGGAAATCAGAATGCATGCGTATATCATGTTCTTAGCAACACGCTCTCTGTTGGAATCTGACACAATGTTTGCAAAAGCAAACCTATTCTAAATTAGTTTGCAGCTAATTGGCTGTGAAGGGAAATGCACCTTGCCAAAGAGGATTTGAAATATGAAGCAGTTTGGATTTGTGAAGAAGTTGATCTCTGTACATGAAGAATCACAGGCTCTTTCATGGGCGTCTGGGAAATAAGATGGTTATAATTTGCAGTGCCTTTGCAAATTCCATTATTTGGCAAAATGGGCGTCCACTTGCTACCATTTGCTTGCAGGTTGATTTTAGAGGGGTAGTCTTGGACTGTATGTTTGTTGGAGCTGTTCCTTTGCAGCTGGAAGAAGAGGTTTCATTATGGTGATTTCAGTAATGTCTTGAGTATGTGGTGGAGAAAGACAGGAGCCAGCAGATCATATTATTTAAAGATCCTTTTCCTATTTTTCCTCCTGGGACTCAAGATGGAGTGAAGGGTCCCATCCATAGCAATGGTTAACGTCTATGTGGTGTTGAATGTTCTTGCATGTCTCTTTGGTCTTTCCCATATGTGGAGGAAGTCTCATAGTACACCTGGGAAATAGGTGTGGTAGGATGGACATAGAAAAAGCATAAGTTGACTTAGCCAAGGTCACATAACTAGTCAGTGACAGAGCTGGGGCTAAAACCAGGTTCCTGAAACCTTTCTGGGTGTCTAACCACGTGATCACGCAAGGTGTTTTGAGGTGTATGAAGGGAGGAGTTCCTGCGGTGACTGACCTGTAACACAGTAGGAACACGCACTGCTCCACCTTCAGAAAGCAGTGGTGAGAGGCTGGACCTTTCAAGATTTGTTTCATTTTCAGTATGTTCATATGCTGGCTTTTAACAGATACCTGTGACTTTTCAGGATGATACATCTGTTTCACTAGATTGCACTGTAAAGAATTACCATAACCTCTGTCTGATATGCCCCTGCCAGCAGATAGAGGGCTTCTCATTTTCTGTGAGGGAGCACTGCCTTTTTTCTACATAGACCTTTCTGAAGGACAAGAGCAACACACTCTCTTCAGCCACCCATTAGCCAAGCAGGTATCTTTAAGAAAATTGCTCTAACAGGAGTTCTTTAGTGGAATCAGAGAGCTGAAATGGAGAATTACATTTCTTTCCATTTGAGAAAATACAGGATGAATACTGAATCACAACTAAATCCTCTGCTACATGGCTAAGGAATTATCTGTGTGGCTACCACAGGGCTACCATACCTACTGATAAGCCAGCAGGTATTATCTCCAGTCAGTGCCTAATTGCCTTAGAGGAACTTATTAAACTGGAGCCAGTATTGTGTCAGGAACGATTCACACAGAGTATCTCCAGAGTGATCGAGATGATCCTGCTCTGGGCTACAGTATGTGCCAGCAAATTCCAAGAGTGGCTTTGTGAGTAAGCTGACATTTTGAGAACTCAATTGGCACGGGATGGTCTGCACATTGTTCTGCATCTTAGGGAAATGCTAATAGCAGAAAAAATGACTGATTCTCTTGTCAGATATTTCAGTACCCACTGCAAGAATCGCACTTTGTGAAGTGTGAAGTGTAACAAATATCTTTCATTCCTAGATTCTTTGAAAGCATAACCTAAAGATCCTTCTCTAACATATCTCAAAATTTCTCTGTAGCACTGTTTGTTAGCCCTTTGTAATCACCACAACTCAAGATATATGAATTAGTTAGGAAAACAGCACCTGTTTTCTGTCTCAGAGAACGTCCAATTCTCATTAATACTAATGGCTGTTACACACATGCACTGACAATAACCTTACAGGTTTTATGGCCTGGTGATTTACCAATTATGCAGGCTGATACTAGTTTTATGGTGTGGATGCCGTCTTAACATTTCACATGATAAACACCCAGGCTTGGACAAAACACAGTGGATTAAATAAAAGAAAACTTCCTTCTTGCCCAGCAGAATGCTAAAAATTTGCACCAGCAGAGCAGATTTTAGGAAAGGAAGCTCTGGAGAGCCATCTTTCAGCAAATGGTCTGTATTTGGGTCTGCTCTGGAAGGAAACGAGTTCCATTCCTTGCTCCATAACTCCATCAGAGTTACTTGATGCTGATTAACTTACATAGGAGATGAAAGCAGGAAGGCGTTTGAGTACCCTTCTCTTAGGGTGTCAGAAAATGCCATTAGGATGCGCTCTTGTGAATTCCCTCTAACCACCAGGTAAATGTTCTTTCTGGGTGCAGGGTGGTTTACAGGCAACTGCAGTTCTTACTGTAAATTGGGTAATAAAACAAATTACTTAAAAGCCAGGTGTGTAGGTATTGATAGTGGGTATTTGGGGGTTATTTTGAGCTAATTCTTTCAATAACGTACACAGCACTCTTGGTTGTAACATTGAACTCATCTCTACCTCAGCTAACGTGTACCAGAACATTATAGAGCTTACGATCACTGCCCTGTTAGCTCAAATCTAATACAGAACTAAGAAGGTGATACTACTTTCCCTTCAGTTATTTTAGGAGGTGCTAAGGGACCAAGTGCTGCAGAAGAAAACTGTTCAACACGTTGGAAAATAGCTTAAGGAACCACTTTTTTAGGTTCCTACCTTTAACTTTTCCAAATAATCAGTGGTTACAGAAAATGAAATCTTTGGCCTAAAGTTGGGGGTTTATCACTTCATCTGTGATGGTATAGTACATCGTCAGACAGGAGAATACAGGAATGCTGAGTTTAAATAAGCTTCACAGATGAAGACAAAAGAAGACTGTGCAGACCTACCAAATTTATTGCTCCTTTGCCTCTTGGTTATGTTTTTTGGTAGAGAGGAAGAACTCTGACCATAGAGATACTCTCATATGAGAATCTGTATGGCAAAATTATGGCCTAAAAATATTTTACATGGAAACAGAGCAGGTTGCTTATGGCAACTCCTGCATAATGAAGGAACACAATGAAGAACTGCAGTTCGTATTACTCTTCAGGTCTGTTCTATTTTCATAGGTGTTGTTCTTTGTTGTTGTGCTTTGTGTTTATTTTTTTTTTAAGTAGGAAATTGCATAGTATAATTACAGGTTCATTTGCATTCATATTACAAGCTGTGAGCTAGTACATACTTTTAAATTTAAAAAATACTATTAGCAAGTGTGACTTGCATCCATAAATTTCAGAAATGGGAATGGAGTTTACACGTACTGAAAGCTCCTTCTCTTGTTAGTCAACAACCAGCACCCCTCCTGTAAAAAGTGGGACTTCAGGGAGGTCAGCAACATGGTAAATGCAACTTCATTTCACAGCGTAATGGGCAAGCGCGTAGAGCAGTTCAATATGACTTTTGAGAACTGAGGATCACAAACATTTTATTGGACTTAATATTTATAGTCAAACATAGCCAAATGTCATCTAGAGGATACTATTTTTTTCCTAATGGAAAGGTGTCTTCTGGTGCTTGATTTTTTCTTCAGGCCTGTGTCATCTTGAGATGATAAAATCCTTTCCAACGGGAAATATATATTGCTGCAATTAAGTTTACTACTAGGACTTACATTTTTTTTATCCATATTAGAATAAATTGGTTCAATTGATAATCCCGCCTTTCATTTCTGTAATAAATGGAATTGAAGAAAACAGTTCTATAGTAGGTCTTCATTCCACCAACCGCTTCTATAAATGTGATACGACTTTTGAAATGCATTTTTGTTACGTCGTAAATGTTATTAGATGACTATATCTTTTATGCTTAGTACCTAATGTGCTATGCAAAGAATAATTGAGGAAGGTGAAACGGAAAATATCTGAGAACGTTATCAGATCTCTGCACACACTTTCAATCGATCTGTTTGCCCAGCCGCTGTTGGATGGGCGCTCTCTGCCCTCCTGCCTGTCGGCTGGAGGGAAAATAACCTGTCAACATCTTTCTGCCTCGTGAGCATCTTGGCGATCGCTCGTTGACTGCTGTCTCAAGGAGCACAGGTCAGCAGCTGGGTGTGGGTGTGTTGAATGCCACATCTTGCCCCTGATTTCTGACCGGCCGGTGCCCCATGCTGGGGCCCTCTTCCCAGTCAGCTGGAAGAGGTGCCACCACACAGGTGAATTGCATCTCTCTGGCGGCCACAAAATGCTTTTATTTTAGTAAATTACCTCAGCGAGAGCCCAGCAGCTTTTATGCCTTGATTGGAGGTAACACTAGTGAAATTGCAATAACCTCACGAATGTACTTCTCTTCTGTATGTAAATCCTTTCAGGAAGTGCATGACAGCCTCCGTTTTCTATGGGTCTCCGTTTGTAAAGAAGCTGTTATCACAGAATAAGTTTAATGGGTCGTGAATTTTGTGTTGAAAGGAGAGTCTCTCCATGACTTCTGATCCGCCTGCAATAGACCTACTGGCTCGGCAGCAAGTGCATTAGGCTAAATATGCTTCCTCCATTGACTCTGAAGGTAACAGCCCTAAATGCCTCATTAAATTTTCACGGGTGACTGAGAGAAGCCATGAGAAAAACACGACGTTAGCAGCGGGGGTGACGGCGGTTGCGCACCCCCCCCCCCCCAAGTGCCTCGGGAGCCCCCCGGGGACCGTGGGCCACCACCACACCTCGGGGGGCGGCTGGGGCAGCCCACCCTCGGGGCTCTCTATCTCCACAGCCCCGAGGAAGGGCCGGGAGACCGCGTCGGTGGCTCCGTGGCCGGGTTTCACGCGTGGGCAGGGGGCAGACAAACCGACTGACAGACCGACCGACCGACCGGGGCTGCCCCGGGGCGGGCGGTGTGTTGGGGGCGAGCTCCCTCCTCCCCGCTCCGGCCGTCCCCCTTCTCCCTGCCCACTCAACGGCGCCGAGACCCCCAGCCCTAGGAGAGGAGGGGAAGAAGGAGGAGGAGGAGGAGACCGACCCTCATCAGCAGCTCTCCTCCGCCACACACCTCCCCTTTTCCCCTCCCTCTGGCCTCAGCGCCGCGCTGGCGGGGGCCGGCGAGGGCAGGCGACGCGGGAAGGCGGCTCTCAGCATGGACGAGCCATGTGTATCCTAAGGAATAACAGCAGCTGCTGCGCCCACGATGGGGAGCAGAGGAACGCCAGGAGGAGAGGGCTCGCTGGGGCAGGTGAGGGCGCCGGATCCCTTCTACCCTCGGCGGTCGGGGTGCCGCGCTGCCGCGGAGCCCCTCGCAGGCACGGGGTGCTTGGGGATGATGGGAGGGAGATCTCCGGAGGAAGTTTTATTATTGTTATTATTATTATTAGTCCGTTCTCGCCGCGCCGAGGAGGGGAAGGGGCTGAAATCTCCCTCAAGTCGCGGCAACTTGCCGGCTTGGTCCCCCCCCTTTCAGCCGAGTCTCAGGGTCAGAAGCAGCCGCTCGCAGCTGAGCCCTGCCGAGCCCGGACTCCCCGTCCCCTGGAGGGGGAAATACAGGGGAAAATAAAAAGGGAGAAACAAAAAATGAGGGGCTCCCCGGGGCTGCTCCGCGCGTTGCTGCAGGCTGGCCGCGCTGCCTCAGCCTTGAGCCGCTGCCGCCCCCCAGCTGGGGAGCGCCGACCGCGGCTCCGGTGCCGCTGTGCCCCGCTCGTCCCGGGGGTCTCCCCTCCGCACCCCGGCTCCCGCAGCCTGTCAGGGCCGGCGGGCAGCCCGGGCAGGGCGGCTGGGCTGTGCCGGGCAGCGCCGCGCTGCCTCCTTCCCGGTGAGGCTGCAGCCGGGGCGGGAGACGCCGCGCTGAGGAGCGGCGGGGAAATGGCGCCGGGAGCCGCGGGGCCGGCGGCGGGGCCAGGCTCGCCCTGCCGAGCCGGGGGGCGCCTCGCTGAGAGGAGAGAGCCTCCCCCGGGAGCTCGGCTGGCGGCGGGATGCTGAAAAATGCTGCTCGGGAGCTAGGGGGGAGCGGGCCAGTGGCGGCTGCCCCCCAGGGGGGTGGCCAGGAGCCGCCTCTGCGCAGCCCGGAGGGCTCCCGGTGCCCCCCTGAGATGCCCGGGGCAGGGGGCTGCGGGCTGGGGGCTGCCGGCAGCGCTCGTCTGGGCAGCACCCAAAAACGCTCAGCCCTGGTTCGCAGCCTCCCAAAGCCTGCAGGTGAACGGGCAGCCTTCGGCTCTGCCGCCAACTTCGGCTTTCTTGGTGCTGCGAAGTTAATTTTTTGGGTCTTTCCTCGAAGTACTTTTAAAAGCGAAGTCCTTGGGACGCTTTGCCATTTGTCTAAATTCCGAATGCATGTCTGAATCGTTTAATCATGTTTATTGTTTTCAGCCACTCAAACGGAATAAAAATTACTTATCGTTGATGAAGCTTATCTTGCAAGCTGTTTCACAGTATGTTTCCGTTGCAAGACACAGCGCTGTGGTAAACTCCTGACAATCGTATTGTTTATTGTTCGCTCCCTCTCTATCCACGCCCCCGTGGTGCCGGTATCAATCTGTTCCTTACTACTCGCCTCGAAAATAAAAATGGGAGTGGAAGTTTTCACCAGTTGGTTTGATATTTCCATTGGTATTGGAGATTTGCATCTTTTATTTTTGCTCTTAAGGTAATTTTAATCAAGCGTGCTGAAGTCAGCTGATAAATATAAATAGGAATTGAGAAGCTAAGCTAAAATACACCTTCAAACTCCTGAAGTGGAATTGTAGGTGGAATTAGTGCTGAATTCACAGTCACTGTTTATTTCTGAGCCCTTTCATAACACCATCCCAAAACACACAATTCCTTGCCCCCTTGTCATCACCACTTTGTTCCATTTCACATTTAAAACGCACTATTCACGTTGGTCTAGAAGTTCAGATTTATTGTTTGGCGTGCTTTGATACAGCTGCTGAGCTTGGACTGTACCTCATTGGTGGTTTTGCTGCACTTTAACAGTATCTCAGCACAGTGATGGAGGACACCATCACGTTTTCTTGTAGGATTACCTTCGGGACTTCAGTGACTGCACACATCAGTGGTTTCATCTTAGGAGGATTGAAATTGATTTTCTTTTTTTTTTTTTTTATTATTCTCTTTTTCTTTTTTTTTAGTTCAGCTAGTGAAAGACCCTGTCTGTGTATGTCCTTTGACCCGTGGCCTCACATGATGAAGTGACACCAGCAGTGGAGGATGTTGACTTGAAGTAGCTGCTGCTAGGGCTTCAGAAGTAGAGGCACCAGAACAAACCCATTGTTCTGGTGGTCAGCCTGCTTTGTCCTGTGGGCAAGGCACTGTTTCCGACTATATGTTGGAAGACCTCTATATAAACATAAGAAAATCATATTAAACCATGAACTTTGTGTTTCTTTTTAAATCCCATTGAAAGACCCACTCCTGATGTTCTTGCTCAAGCAGAATGCAGGAAGATTGACCTTCCCCTCTCATCCTCAGTTCTGACAGGCCTGTTTGCTTTTAAACACTTTGAATTTCAAATTTTGCAAGATGTTTGTATTGAATTTAAGAATAGCCAAGCTACTTGGTTAAATAGTGGTTAGGTGGGAGAACTTCCATTTTTTACAGTTGTGTTTACATTTCAAAGTGATAGCAAATACCAGTAAAGAGGACCAAGATTTTCTAGACTTTATAGTTCAAATAAACTTTCCCAGTCAATATTTAGTCAAGGTCTTGATGGTTAAAGTTAACTGTGCAAGTCAATGTTTAGTCAAGGTAATGACTTGATTTTTACAAACACTACCCAAGCATTCTTGCAAAATTAATCAGTTTCTGGATCACAGTACATTTCATCAGCCAATTATTAGGAATAAAAAGAGGCTATTACTTGCTCTCATATGTCCTGTACTAGTTGGTGTTATTTCAGCACTGCTTGCCACCAGCCCTTCTGTGGCCTCATTCGTATACTGTTAGTTCTATCTTTAGAGCATATATCTGCACACTGGATTTATGAGATAAAATAAGTCTGATACTATCCTGTTTTTATAGGTGGCAAAATGAGGCATGGGTAGGCCAGCTGCTAGCTCTTAAAGGGAGTTGTGAAGCCGTGCAGCACAGCAGCAGAAACCTTCACGTATTCAGATCCAAGTGAGTGTTCCAGGAGCCTGTGCTGGGGACGCAGCTCCTCATACAGCATGCAGGATGAGGCAGGCATTTCTGGTAACGCAGTCATTGGATAAAATATGAAAACAGTTCTGGTGTCTGGGACAAAAGTGATGTAATTGAATATGTTGACATTGATACTAACAGTGCGTGACTCAAGTGTGTTGTGACTTGGGAAAGAGTTGGAGAACTCCACTGTGATTCTTCCTTTCTTGGGAAGAAACTGAGATCTTCATTATCCCAAGTCGTCACTTAAGTCTCTTCAACTAATGCTAAAATCACAGTTTGGACTTCAATTGTGCCAGAATCTTTCTTTCTTTCTTCCTTCCTTTTTTTTTTTCTTTTTATTAATTGAACCACTTGCAAATGCATTCCATGCAATTACATGGATATTAGAGTAGATATTCATTAGGATTTTACTAATCTAAACCTCAAGTGCTGTTCTGCAAATTTGCCAGCCTTTGTAAGGGAGTGCTTGACTTCATCAGTAGCAGTGTTTTATTATGAGTATTTTGATACAGTGGAATGAAAAGCATATATTCTAAACCAAGTAATTAATCAGATTTAAATATTTTAATTTTCATACTTTGGCTTGACACATAAAGAAGCTGCAACTCTGTACTTTGCACATAATAGTAGATTTTGCCCAGTCTAGCTCCAACAGAATTATACTTCATGGCCCAGGTTTAAGAATTTAATCCACAAATCAATGTGCCATTTCTATTTAAACGCAGAAGAATTGTTCCTACTTAGGAAAAGTAAGTAAACCCAGTAGTGTGGGTTAGAAAAAAGCCGACGTTACTGCGTGCGAAGTCGTCTGTGCATCTAATCCTATTTTCAAGTGTAGCAGGTGTAAGCAGAACTCGTTTGTTTTAACTGTGAAGTGTGGAAACTTCCCATTCCTTTGTTGGAAAGAGCTTTTATTGGTTAAACACTGAGCATTGTAAGAACTTGCAAGACATTCTAAGAACATTGTAACAACAGTTACAGTGAAAGTTCTCTATTGTCTTCTTGTTTTTTGTGCACACCAATCCTGCTAGGATCTGGTGGCAGGAACCTCGCTGGTTCCAGTGGGGTCTGTGCAGTCTGTTTCAGATTTGCCCCAGGACGTGTGCCATTTTGAAGCACCAGATTAGAGAGAGACCTCTCAGTTTCCATCTCTTAATCTGTACGTGGCTTCTGAAGGTGTTGGGGTGAAGCTGGTACTCGGGACGACCAGCCGTGTGCCTTGCAGGTGCCGTGGGCTGTCACGTCCCAGCCGTGGGGGAAGCAGCTCCCAAGGAGCAGCTCTTCCTCACTGAGCTGCCTGCCTTGGAGCAGTGAGATGTCTGAAGGGCTACCTCGCATGTCTTGCTCTAACTTAGTCCTCTTCTTGGATATGTGAAGTAGCCGACAGTCTCCTGCTGGCACCTTAAAGGCATGAAGATTTACTTGGGGGGATCAGAAAGCATGGTGACCACGGCAAGCTTTTAAAAGTGCAGGAGCAGTGCCCCAGACAAGGCTTGGGGAAGTTTCCAGCCTGAAGTCTTTTCTCTTTTTATGGATAGCACTTCTCCTGCCAAGGGATGTATAAGGCTAAAAATACCTAAGTACACAAAAGCACTCTCGCAGTTTTTCCTGTGTTGAATTTTGTGCATCTCTGTGTGGATGGCGGCATGTACATATATGTAAAGGTTTATGAGCTGCTCTTTTTATTTTACAAAGGTTGCTCAAGTCTCCAGCTATTTGCAAACAGCTGCGCTGAGAACTTTTTTTTTTCCCAGCAAATAGTGATTACTCTTGTGAGTAGAAGAATATCAGTTTCTTGAGAGTCTTTGCAATTCCCCAAGCCCGAAGGCAAATGAATAGAAATTTAGTGGACCACCTAGTTCTTGACACAGAATTCTCCAAAGAGGAGTCTGACCTAATTTATATTGTATTGAATCAAATAATCCTATCATGCATGTGTGCTTGCCATTTTGTTTTTCTTTAGCAGGCATATTGCTGGCTTGCAAAATCTTCAGACTTAGATGTTAGGTGATGTCCCTGCGGTTTTAGGAGGTGCCTTTCCTCACTGAGTGGTTACTGGAAAATTACCATCAGAGGAAAGTTGTGAAAAAGCAGGTAATCAAGACGTAACACTAAGGCAGCTAGAATTATTTGTAGCTGAATGTGGGTTTATCATTGTTTAGTGCTGAGGATAATCAAGAGTCCTCCGCTACCAAGTCCTCCCGTTATTATTAAAAATGGAGCTGGAATCCGCCCAGAATGCATTTTGTAGCAAAAAGCAGGATTAATATATTTGTCATCAGCGTGGCAGGGATGTTGGTAGTAGGTGTGCTTGCTGTGGGGGATTGCTGCATTTCTTCTTTGCAGAGCTGCTGCTAAGTGGTATTGAATGCGTTTGTTGGGTCCAGCGTGCTTTGACGTTAATTGGGAGCTGATTAGCATCCAGGTGCTGTAGTCATGGCCTGCTAAAGCAATTCCTGGGATTTAAAATCCTTTTCTGGTGTTATTCTCCAGGTAATAAGACCCATCAGTCTATCTGTGTTAGGTCCCCAGATACTCTCTGCAGCTAACAATCTTTCTAGGTGTATTCATGTTTTGGAAAAAAAACTCCTTAAACCTGTACAGTTGTATTCTTGGAAAGCTTAAGAAAGCTGTGGATCTGCAGAAATTCAAGATCATAGCAACTGTCACATGAAAACTGTTCTTTGCTTTTAGAGTGAGTCGGGATCCTGGCTGTAGGGCTCCTTTATGCTTATTCAGTATCTTTTAGGTTTTGCTTAAATCTCTTCTGACAAGAGTTGCTTTTCTGCTAAAAAGTGTCTCTCTGCTGTTTTTAAATGCAGTGTTGAAACCTTTTGGCTTTCCAGTTAGATACATATTTTTTTTATCCTCTCCACTTTTCATTTTGGGACAGCTGAGCATAAACGCTCCTTTAGAGCGAGTGAGTGATTAGCAAGGTAATAGGTTTGACGGGCGCCAGATGACTCTTCTTGATTTAGGTCCCCGTAAAATAAGAAAGGCCTTAATTCTTTTCCAGCTGTGGAACAAATTTTATAAGGTTACACTTGAACTGTGCGTGGTCTACACCAGAGAGAGAGCAGCCTAACGCGCACCGTATGCTGTTCTAGCCCACGTGCATGGTATCTGAAACCAAACGAGGTTCTTCAGAAGGTCACATACTCTTGTTATTCTTCCAGTGTCGTGTTGCTGCGATTTTTTTTCTTTCCTGGTTATCTGCAAGATTTGTACCATATGTAACCAGGAAGAAGATTCTCAACCTGAAGGTGGTTGGCTGCAAAACTTAAAAATAATAAAAGATAGAAAAGGTGTGTGTATTGGAGAATAACGGGTATGAAGAGTATCGGTTGGTTTAACTTTCAAATAGCGTTACAAATTTGAAGTGGATACTATTTGGTAAGCAAGGAATAACAAGGAATTTCCACGTTCCAGTGGACTCCACAGCGTTGTTTTACTCAAGTCACGGAAGAATTTCTGTGGGATCTGATCACCTGGTGTCCTAGCTGTCCCATACCAACTGCTGCTGGGTGAAAGTTGACTCACTAATGAGCAACATGAAGTACCTTCTTAAATGTGTGCCTGTCTTAGCCATGAATACAAAACGTTTTGTCAATCAGTGGAAAGGTTTACATGAGATTGTTGGAATTTCTAGATTGACATTTAGAATATGGAGATGCAGAGACTTTAAATGTGCCCTTCAGAAGATCAGGAACTCAAATTACTGGGAATCCAAATGATGCAATAAATATTTCTAATAAACTTTTTACACAATGGTCTTCAAACCTACTCAAAATTGGTTACTTAAAGAATAGCGGGAATCATATTGGACATTGTGCAACCTGGAGGATGATATCTTCTGTAGTACTTAAATGACTGATGGGGAAAAAATGCAACTGATCTCTGTACAAAAAAGTTACAAAAAAAGTTCTGCTCACAGTCGCTTGAAACACAGCAAAGAGGAATGCTTCAACTTGCTTTAACTCCACCAGATTTATTCAGGTGCCTCGAGTAGCTCCTGAGATCAGTCCTGAATGAAGAGATCCAAGCCGGCAGCAGTCGGCGCTCCCGCAGAAGCAGGCAGCGTGTCAGCAATTTGACAGCCTCTCCGGGACCTGTTGGTCCCCGCCTGGAGCCAGCCAGAACAGTTCAATTGGCATCTGCTTTCTGCCGGATTAATGTGGAGTGGGTCGCTGGAATTCGCTCCTTGTTGAGTTCATACCTTTCAGTGGGGAGACCGTTGCTCTTAAAGTTCTCAGTGATGGTGTGCTAGCACCCTGATAGCCTCTGCACCCGGGCATTGCTGCTATGGAGGGCTCAGGGCTGGGGTTTCCAACTGAGCTACTTGGTTAAGTCAAGCATGAAGATAATTAGGGATTAAAAATAACTAAATACTTCCATGTAGCCCAGCTGATGTTCATTGACATGGTACTACTGTTGAGTTCATCAACAGTCAATGCAGTGAATATTTATATTTAAATTCTCCCGTTCATTCCTTTATGTAGCAAAATACACAGTGAAGCTGTTTTCTTACCGCCTTTTATGTCAGTTTACTTCGAGCTTTGAGGTATGTTAGCAAATTCAGACCTTTCAATGGCAGGATTAGGTGATCTGATCGGTGTTTTTTCACCATGACAAAGGCTTTCCCAAGCCAGGACTTTCCTCCCTAAATTGCCTGTGTTTTAAAATTCGGTCAGTGTGCCGCAGTTGCGCTGGCAATAGCATTGGGAAATGTTAAGGCCGTTGTTTTTAAAGCACCTGGGAGCTGATTGCAATGAAGACTCCCCCTTTTAATTGCTCTATAATTAATACAAAGCAAATCAACAGGAAGTGCTACTTCACACAGCATGTTGGCAGTTTGCTCCTGTTTAAAACCAGTAAAATATGTCTGTGAATTTAGTCAGGATTATGTTATGAATGGCTTTTTGTGGCTGCTGAAGCAATTGACTCTCAGATCGTGGCTTCAGGACAATCATCCGCCCATCGGTCCTCTGTGACAGTTTTCATATATTTAGACCCATTTTTCTTCCTTCTGAAAACAAGAGAAATAAAATGCTTGAGACGTCCTAGAAAGGATAACAAATTGAATTGACCACTTACTGTTCCCGGCACTCAGGTTTTATGAGCCTTACTTCCCTGGTGATCGAGCTATTCACAAGCACCGTGTGAGAGTTACAGCTGATGAAATTTGGTAAAGTTCTTTTAAATCGGAAGAACTACACTGATTTACATCAAATGAGGGCTTGTCTGCTGTTGCTATGTTACGTTTGTAGCAAATGCTAATTGATTTTGGTGCATACAGATCCTCAGAGAAAAGTGCGAATTGTTATTGAATGAATCCCACTGTGCCAAGCTTCGGTTTCTGGATTTTAGTGCAGGATGATCCTGGAGAGGACATGAAATCCTCTTTATGCTGGGAAACAGCACTGAGAAAAATAGCCCTGCCTCGGCTACAAAACAGTTGTGAGGGTTTGGCACTCCCAGTTTTGGGGCTGACAAAGAACAGCAAGGGATTTTCATAAAGGAGCTCTCTGTGCCGCTGTTTCTGCGGCAGGACTGTCGATCCGCACACTGCTTGTGTGCTTGCCGCTGTTGGCTGTAGCATTGCTCACATTTCATTCATTTCATAATTTGTTCCCTTGGATAAGGCGAGGAGATGGCAGGGACTCTCCTTGGGATAGTTCGGTCACTCGCTGCTCACTGTAGGAAAAGCCTCGTTTATTAGCTGAAATGAGATGGATGCCCGGTCCTCAGCACTAAAATTCAGGTGAAAAAGTCCTGTTCTCCGTCCCTGAACTCCAGTTGCCTTGCTTTCTCCAGACACCAGCGATCCAGAGGAGCAGATCCTGTTACAACCTTGCCAAGCCTGTGCACAGAGCCTGCTCCGTTTGTTCCTGACGAGGATTTCCTTGGTTGGGATGATGGGTTGGAACCGGCCCCCACCCCTGTGGGCGGCTGATTCGGCTCGTCAGGGATTTAGGGGGAGCTTTTTGGCAGGGATGGGAGGTGGTACAGCACGGAGATGGCAAGTAGCCCAGGGAGATGTCACAACAAATGAGGTACAGTCGTTTGTTCTGTGGGCCCAGGAACACAAGAAAAACTGTCTTGATTAATGCAGCGTTGGTTTTCTTCTCTGTGGCTGGAAGTGTGTACATAACTTGCATGTAGACGATAAGTAGAACGGATACGACGTTGTAATGTCCCTAATGGCTGACCACCAGGACATGTGTCCCCCCAGTCCCCTTTGTGACGGACTGCAGTGCGTTATCGCAGTTATTTGGGGGTTTTGTGTACACAGGTACCACTCCATTGAACGGTGGCAAACGCGCTTCATTTTCAAGTGTGGACAGATATTTTCATGGGAGAGACTAACACTGGATTTTTCCAAGTGTCCTAGGGCTTGATTTATTATTAGGGCATCAAGAAAGCTGCAGGAATGGTACTGGTCTCTGAGAAATCAGGCTATATACTGTTGAGAAAACATTTGGAAGATCAGTATAGGATTACAGTTCAATTCAGACACTTTTTGGGAAAAACAAACTGGAATACCATGATCTTTGAGAATTTCTTCCAATTTCAGACAGGAATGTTGCAAATGTTAGGGAAAAAGAGCCACTCCAATCCATCCACAATTCATTTCCATCCCAACATAGGCTGAAGGATTTCTGTAGCACAGCATCTTTAGTGTTTTCGTCTCACCGCATGAGATAACGAGATAAATACGTAGTGTTTCATAAAGTCTGCTTACTAAGTCCTTCCCGGGGACCTGACTGCAATTAGCTCCCGCGAGGCGAGGCGCTGGCTGCAGCGGGTGCGCTCGAGCACGGGGCTAAATAGACCAAAGGGTGCATCCAGATCTGCTTCGGCTTGTAAATGCGGCAAGTTGCAGAAAGTGGGGACAATGTTATCCACCTATCTTGATGTCTCAGCCAACAGTTGCGACTCCTGACAATTAGTTATAGCACTTTTATTACTCTTAGTAATTTAAGCTTTTAGCCGAAGACAAGCACAGGGGCTACAGAGGAGCACGGAGAACAAGGGATTTTTCATGCCGTGTCTAATACATTGAGAACAAATGACTGCTTAGTAGAACTACTTGCGTCATCCTTGCAAGTAGAAGAGCAGTTTGTCTAAATGAACACTAAATCTGCTGCATATTTTCGTGATTGTTTTATATATCTATACAAAAGCTTGAAAAGTAGCCATGGGAGACTAATTATTTGCAACCTGGAGCAGAGTTCACAAAGTGCTTTTCTTTTTTTCAAATAAATTCCCTTTAAATGAAAAATGCCTAACTGGTAATGCATCTGGCAGGGCTCTGAGAGGGAAACTTCTCTGCAATGAGCTCTGAGCTGGAGGTGGCACGGAGGCTCATTCACAGGAGCAAGTACGGCGCAGAGGGCCCTGCAGGGTGGAAGGTCTGCCTGCCCCTGGGCTGGGCACGGGACGATCGATGTTCCTGAGTGCCTGTGAAAATATTGTGAACCATATTCCCTAATTTATGCCTTGGAAAATTTGTCTAACACAGTAGGAGTATCTGAAATAATTCAGCTTATGTTTTAACATGGCAAGTGAAGTACAACTCCATCTTGCCTTGGAGAGGAAGAGTTATGTTGTGCTGTGTTCTTTGTATAAGCAGACAAACGAGGTGCGTGCTCTTTGTGTGAGGTCTCAATTTCCTTGGGTGCTGCAAGTTCCTTTCCTCCTGGCCCCTGATCTGGACTCAGCACCTCTCTTCTCCACCGACCCTAATCCCGTCCCTGCCCTGAACAGTTAAAGTCTGGCAAAGTGCAAGCAACTAGGAGGAGAAGCATGGTGGGAGATGCCAGGTGATCTCAGCAATAGGTGGTGCTTCCTGCCCCAGCCTCGGGTGGAGAAAATGGGAGCAGGTAACTTGCAGGGCATTACTTAGCCACGTTGCTGTGCATAGCAGCATTGTAAATAAATGTATCCCACCTTTTAGTGAAATATCTGACCTCGAGATCAGAGATGTAACAGGTCATTGGAAAGAAGACTTGCGGACAGATTACGTGCGTGTTAATGCACTCCCTATGTGATCATCTTAGCCAGACAACCGTGAGCAGGCCTGCCTTTTCCTCTCAGCACACGAGTGGTGACTCTGAGAGCACGAGGGATGCTGCGTGGTGGAGCACAGAGGTCACCAGCACCAGGGGTGCTGCTGACTCCCACTGCCTGGATTTGGGGCAGAACCTGCACAGGTGGGATTCCACCCAACCCTGCTCGAGTCACGCTGCGGGAGCGCAGGATTTAAGCCACGTCTTTGGCTCTCGGTGAAAAGTGGATCTGAAATGTGAGGAGCTTGATGGATTAATCCAGCTTGGTAGATGGGCTTGTACAGTCCTGCAGAGCTTCCGAAGGAGGAATGCTGTGCCTGTAGGTTCGGGTGCCCTGCCTTTCGTATTTGTTTAGAAGCTTTTATGCTACCAAGCTACCCTGCAGTGAGCCAAACGTGGCTTACTGGAGTGTTCCTAGCAGTTGGCATGTCACTAGCAAGAACACCCTGCCATATGATACTGGGGCTGGCTGTTGTCTTCACTTCTCGAAAGCATATGGAAGTACTCCTACCTCTACCTTTCGTGTTCAGCTGTAGGGTTTTTAGTGGCTGTACATGAGCAGAACATTTTTCTTAGGAGAAAGAGTGGGGGATGTGATGGAGGAGAAAATACGAATAAAAATATTTCTGTTCTTAAGCCCTCATTAGAGAATTGAAGACATGCAAATACAAGGTGTATGAGTGGAAATGTATTTATTTTTTGAAGGACGACATGCAAGGACTATGATAGAAGTGCTGTATACTTTAAGATGAGTTACAAAGAAGGCTTGTAGTCCATGGAATTATATCTATGAGCCTTTTAATATACTTAAGTTGTTCTTTATCTCCTACGGAGCATTGCAGAATATGTTTCCCTGGAGGTGTGTGAAGTAAGGCTAGAAAAATCCTACCTGATCTTTAATAATCCCTCACACGCATGGTAATACTTCAGAATTGTACTATCATTGTGTAATTTACACTTAAATCCTTTCATTTCTGTGCTCCCGCCCTCAAAAAAAAAAAAGGAAAGAAAAAAAAAGCTTTAGAGTTATAGGGAGGCAGTGATTGCTTACTTGAAATACCTTGGCCTTGTTGCCAGTTCAGACTCACCTGCTTAAATTGATTTATTGTGTTGTTTTTTCCCAGGGAATAGGACTGAAAAATACATTTCTCCTATTCTGGTTAATAGATTCAGGAAGTAATTTGCAGATCAGGAAACAATGGATCTCGTATAATAAAAGCACTGCCTAGGTAATTCATAAGGAAGATAAACTTGTATTGTTAAGCTTGCACATTCTGCTCTTATTTGTAGACCATCTATTGCTCTCCTGTGCTTTCCACCATTAAGCAGTAATGTTATTGCATTAGTAGGAAAACACTGCTACCCTGACCGGCTTTCAAAACCATGCACAAAATCAAATAATCTATTTTACTGAATTGTGAAGAGCTGTGTTATTTGTTTATAACCGCTCACTTAGTTATTGCTCTCCGTGCGGCGTGTTACGATTTAATCACTGCTCTGCATCTCTTGTGTTCGTGCAGGCTGGCGTGAGGCAGCAAAGGGACAGAGCGGAATGACTGGCAGCTAAGTGTTTCAATCGGTCGAGATACTGATTTATTTCTTCGAGGAGGAGTGTAAAGGAAATGAGAGTGGCTGTTTTTTGTAACTGATGCACTGAATAGTCATCAGTTAAGCCGTGGAGGTCATACATACGAGCTAAAATAGTTCTTGAGGAAGATAAAGACACTGGAGTGTGTCTCGTCATCTGCACCGCACACAGTCCTTGTGAAGCAAGTGGTGCTCGGCATGTCCTGTAAGGGCAGCACAAAGGAGAAGTTTGGAATCCTTTTAGTTACGGGGGTTCCACCTCAAAAGAAGTTACACGAGGAATTAAAATGCAGGGTGTTAGGAATTCCTGGCATCTCTCTAGTTAATACATGCAACTGCAAAGTTTTTAGCTGTGTTCAAGATGATTTGTGTTGATTCTGCAGAACGTTTAAACTGGAATGCTGCTTGGCTAACAAATAATTCCTGTCTCGAGTAGGGCAGGTGGTATGGATATCTGGGAAAATGGATCTATTTTGGAGTACAAATTAGGACTTCTAGAGCAAAAATTGGAGGAAAAACATTGGTGGAATATATAGGAATGCTTTAAAAGTATTCATGTCCATGTCTGGGTTGGAAATAGACACTTTTTAGTTTTTCTTGCCAATTTTGACACAGTTATACATTTCTCTCCTCTGTTTTCACCCTAGGCGTAACTTTGTCCTTTAGTAACAACTTTT
The DNA here is from genome assembly GCA_011075105.1 of Heteronetta atricapilla. Lineage (NCBI taxonomy): Eukaryota > Metazoa > Chordata > Aves > Anseriformes > Anatidae > Heteronetta > Heteronetta atricapilla. The sequence goes on along the minus strand of CM021738.1, from coordinate 27,520,131 downwards.
TTCCCCCTTTGAAATGTTATTTTTTAATCTGAAAAGAACTCTTTTCACAGTCAAAACAATATTCTGTAGCAAACCTGACAGCATTCAATTATATTTATAGGACAGCTTTTGCTTAATTCTATATTCCATCTGAACTTGTACAGATCCGGAGAAAGCAAGTGTGTACTTTTGAATGAAATTAGGTCTTTCTAAGACTTTAAATCTCTAGAGACCACTGAAAGTCTGTGCTCAACAATCATTGCTTATACAGAAGAAAGATCTACCTATCAAGAGATTGCTTTAGTGGGCTATTCCCTAGAAAGCCTGCTGTAGCCAAGCTATGTTTGATGTTCCTTTTTCTAACCTAAATCCTGAGGTTTTTGAATAGTTTCATTAAATGTGGTCACATTTTTCTCAAATTTTAGTGCCTACATTAAAAAATAAAATTAAAAATAGAACTACTTGAAGTGAAACGTTCGGTGCTGACAGCAGAGAAGGTTTTCACTGTCTCATGTCAAAAAGACATTAGTTTTGAGACCTTTTTTGTATTCTTTCCTCAGATGACCTGTGTAAAACATAGTGATGTAAGTATGGTCATGGCAGTTCTGGAAGAAGGAAGAGAGAGAAGTGTGCTCTGAGCAGGCAGCGGAGCTACTTCAGCATTTCTTTTCCCTCCTGCCTTCTTTTCTGAGCTAACAGCCCATTCAGTCTGAACACAGATCTATTCGTAATGTGTTGAACTGCATTATTTAGCCCACCACCGCAAGCCAGATTGTTATCCCTGGAGATAAAATTGCTAACCTGATTTAACAGTGCTTTGTTAATCTAGCCTTTCATTTACACCTTCTCCTGGATATTTCCATGGCAGGTTCTTTGTATTTATTAAGTATGACTTTGAGAAAAAGACACACATACATTAATAAAAAGCTATTTAGCTTTTTAAAGCTAGCTCTTCAGTGCTTGGGAGAAAGCTGTGGAGGAGAGTCTTGTCTGGTAAGAAGCACTTAGGCACTGCAGCCCTAATACAGGTTCTGTGTTTGCAGTACGTGGATCCTTTAGAACTGAGACACTGAAGAAGAAGATCTCTGTTAGTTCCTTGGCAGTGAGTAATTACTGAAAAAGAGTGTTTTATTCATAATCTACTTTGTGGCTGCATTCCTTGCTGCTGCATCTTTCGAATACCTTTTCCTAGAGCAACCAGTTGAATGTGCAACCGAGCGCTGGCTAAAAAGGTCTGTAGTGGTAAAAAATACTGCGAGGTGAGTTTGCCAATAGAGATCAAACTAGTCCTGTGGAAGATTATGGAGAAGGATTACGTAAAAGAGAGGATTTGAAAGTGGAATGTGCTTTGCCTACAGTATCTAAGTCCGTTTTCTGTGTAACGACTTTCAATTTTTAGGTTATTTCATGTTTTGATATAATCTCTGAGATGGAGATCGGGTTTGAGATCTGAAGTCTGAAAATGTTGAAGTGATTCTTGATGATATCTGGAATATTTGCAAGATTTTAGCAGCTGATAAAACGTAGATGAGTACAAAAACCAAAGAGTAGCATTTATAATTCATACAGCCAAGCCATTCCCCAGAATTGTAAAAGTGGGCTGGTGTCCCCCTTTTCTTTGTTTTTCCCCAGTGGTGCTAGGCACTGTATAAAACAGAAGGAAAACAAACAAACAGATCTCTATTCCAGAATGCCTGGGAACAGGGACTAATCATTTCATTTAGGAGACACCAGAAGGATGGGACTCCTTGCTTGTCAGCTGGCCTGCGGTGTGCTCAGACAGTGATAGCTTCTGTTTCTTTCTCTTTTATTAAATCTCATCCTAAAATACATTTTCAGATGAAATGTTAAGAGCAAAGGATTGGCTTTGTAGAACTTTCTGGTGCTGCTTTCAGAGGGCAGCCCAGAAACTGCCCCATGAAAGAGCTTCTTTGGCTGGAAAGGGTGGTGGTATGGATAGAGAGGGTCAAACAAGTACAAGTTGTGTTAGTGGCTAAAGAATACGATGTGTGATGAAAAGGCAATGCGTGATGAAAAGGGTAGCCTTGATATTCTCCTTCCTTAAGGAGATGTGTGATGAAGGAGGCCACTAGAATGGTTTTTGCAGTAGCATTTGGAGTGGATTGTGAGTGGAGACGAGAAGCTGTAGTAATTGACTTGAGATAACAGCTCACAGGCAGGCTGCCTAGCATTTAAACTAACATAGTAATATCCTACTGCTTGAACCTCATAGCTTCCGAATCTTCTCGCAGTGCCTTCAGCAGACCTTTCCAGGTTGAGTTTTGCTTCTGCCTGCTCTGCTGCTGCTTCCTGCAGGCTGCAGCTGCCGAGCGGTGCAAGCACCTCACCCAGCAGCAGTGCTTCTCTGACAGGGTCCTGTGCAGCCAGGCTTCTGCTTGCAAGAAGCTCACCTGTGAAACGGCGAGCCTTTAAAGCTTCCTGCTTGCTAATAGTTGCCTGGTTTACATTTTTTCTCCCATAAAAATCCATTCTTCTCTAAATTAGTGCAATCTTCAGCTAAGCGTGAAGGCAGATTGGCGCTATCAGCAGTGCATTTGGGGTCTTGAAGCTGAGGTTTCCATTAAGGAAAGCGTGTTGAAACTCGCTGGTATTGCCATGTTTGCCCACGGTTCGTGTATTTCTTCCCCATTAGTTTCAAAGAATTTCTTTCTAGTCATGAGTTAAATGGGCCTGCTCGGTGTTTACATGTATGCAAATGATTGTTGTGTCACCACGATTGCAAGATTTAAGAAAAAAAAATCAGGTATTTTACATGCCTTTGAGTACTAAAGTGATTGCAATTACCTACATAAAAAGAGTTGTTTTATTAATTAATTGACTCGAAGAAAAAAGGCTAGTGACCCTCTGAAGGAATATCAATAACCGAAACATTAATTATGCAAATAAGAACTGTCTTTACTGTTCATTATTCATAGCTTAACATGAAAATTGCCTGTTAAAATAATGCTTCATTCATATATTTTGATAAATACCTAATCTGCAGGGCTGTCGCTGGACCTCGACTTGGGGCAAAGCCCCCACGGTGAGGCTGGCACAGGCAGAGAGGCTGCTGGCACCTGGTGGCACTCGGGGTCGGTGCTCAGCTGCTGGCATTTGGAGAGCCCTGGTGCTCAGCCGCTTTCACTGACAGTCGCTACATTTCACAGGTGAAAGAGTGGGGACAGAAGCAGTAAGACATGTGAAGAGTTTGTCATTTCCTCATGGTTTCAGAAGGGAGGCCGTAGCAGAGCTGTGAAATCAGCCCCGCTCCGAGTCCCAGTGTGGGCTGTCACAGCGTGGGGTCGTCTTTTTCTTTGGCGGGTCAGTAGGGGTAGGACCAAGACAAACAAATGCCGTGAGGAGAGCCAAGTTGGGTCATGCGTTTGATGTCTCTGAACTTAGGCACTCAGTCAACGTGCTGGTCCTTCTTACCTTTTGAAGGTGTGTCTGTGCCGCTTGTCATCCGCTGATCCATGCGGGCCCTGAGAATATTTACCATGGGAAAAGCTCTGCCTTTTTGTTTTCTGAAGTTTCAGAGTGTTGGCAAGTTCTGACTAAGGATTCCTGTTGGATTTTATTCCTTTTCATATCCCTAAAGATAAGTCAGAAGCTTTCTGGGCTCCTTCTCACTCAGATGCATAAAAGAGGACAGGAGGAGAGGGAGGAAGAGCTGCATTTCCTTCTCCATCAGCTGAAAGGCTGTGCTGCAAATGACCACGTTGCAGTTTTCAGTATGCACGCAAGAAGGCAGTTAGGCAGTCCCAGAAAATCTTTCACTCCCTGAAGATTCAAATGTAGGTGTCTGAAACGAAGGCATTAAGATTTCCCCTTTTTAATGCCTTGGAACTTGTTATGCCAATAGGAGAAAGGGCTGATGAAGAAATATGTCCCCCCCCTCCTTCCCCGGTAGCGTGATGAATTGTGGAAGTCCTGATTGAAAATTCTAATCACAGCCTTGCAGTCCTTCAGATCACAACCCTTGACAGTTGATTCACTCCTTTTCATGCCTGCTGCCTCGCGCTGCTCCTGGTGCCTCTTATGCATGAGTCTATCATTAACACACAAAGCATGATGGATTGGTCGGGGTACCTCTCTCCTTAGAACCTGGGAAATGCTTCTTTTTCAGAATCAAAGAACCTGTGTGTGACATCGTCATGAATGAGAGAAGAAAGTAATACAGTATTGGATGTGCCTGTTTGCTGCCACTGTTTAGAGAAAAATGATGCATTATGGGGAATGTAAGTATATGGCCTGTTTGGTTTTTTTCTTTTTTTTTTTTTTTTTCTTTTTTTTCTCTCTACTGGCGTGCGTTGCAGAAAATCGTGGATCTTAAACAATGCCTAAGCTAAGTCTGGAAATGCATCCAAGTTGTAATACTTTTATGAAACAGAACTGTAAACACTTACAAGCTTTTACTTAAAGATTGGCCTGTTCGTGGAGTCTTTTTACTTCTGGTGTGATCTGATGACAAACGATCAGGAATAATCAGTTTTGATACTGACTGTTGGACTTCCATCACTTTTGTGGGTTCTCTTCCACAGACCCTTTCAACAGGAAACTTTTGCAAGTAATTGCGTCTGCAAATGCAGATGTTAAATTTGCAAATGCTTTTATTTGTCTGTGTGACTTGACATTTAATGTTTCAGTGAACAAGACACTGAAGTTTTGGCTCCAGTGAAAGATTGATAGGAACAATTTTCAAATGTGGTATCAAAACAAAGTGAAAATATGTCATGTTCAAATACAGAGCTCTGATGCGTCATGTGGTCTTGTAATAAATGAAGTAGCTCTACAAAGCTGACAGATCTGCAAGAGAATGTTTTTAAATTTATGATGATTAATTTTCAAGATGAACCGCAATAAAAAATGTGTTAGTAGATACTTAAAGAAGGTAAGGGGAAGCAGCTTTCCGAAATGAAAACAAGCAGTTAATGATAAGGCTGCCTTCACTTTTATATCACACTTTCTGAAATTTGTGCGGAGAGCAAATTGATATTCTGACTGCTGCAGCTGGCAATAACAGCTACTCATGCAAGTGTAACGTTCTGTGGAAGTTCCACCTCTTGGATTTGTGCTGTTGCTTTGTGCTGGCTGTCTCGGAAATGGCAGTGCTATCCCCGAGCACAGTTAGGAGTAACACAAAGCAGAATTGAAGATTTCCTACCAGGACTGGTGATTCCCTCAGAGCCATCAAAATAAACCAGCACTGAGTCTAGTGAGAGAACAGAAGTAGCTCTGTAGGGCCTAGAAAGAAAAACCAACTTTCCTGAAACTCAACACGTTAATTTCTCTTGAGCATTTGCCCCTTGAAGACTGACTGTTTTGCATTAGGAAAGTTAAATGCAAAGAGTATCTTTCAGTAAGATACATAAATTGATTTATTTAAACATAGGCAGTGTTGGGCTCAAACACGCCTTGATACCATTCGTACTTTGCAAGAAGTCAGCCATACATGCCAAGTGCTTACATTTTATTTGTATTGATTCGGGTTTATTTTTGAAGATAGGGCTCCTTGCTTCGCTTCTTTCAATTTCATTGTGTTTGCACAGATGCCTTGGCAATCGACAGGTGCAGAAAAGCTTTATGCACCCATTAGTACAATGTAGGTACTGGTAAACATGATTTAATGAAGTGAAGGAAGGAATTGTACACTGGGACAGATCTTGGATCCGATGTAAATTTGCTTAGCTCTGTCGGCCCTGTAGAGTTGTTCTGAAGTTTTGTTCCGTGTAAGACATCGGGTGACCATTTGTGTGCTCACTCTCACGGTGGTGATGTTCAGTTTGATCAACACTTGATTTCTGAGTTAAAAGTTGCCAGTTGAAGACTGTCATAAGCAGATAGACTTGCACAACCATGCACAGTCTGCTCTATAAATAATGTATTGAAGCAGTGGCATCATTTCAGTCCTTACTAGAGTGTTTAGCATTTTTTCCCCACTGCAAGACCTCTTTGTTGTATCTAATGTCACTCTTGTAGTATCGATTCCTGCCAATTTCTAAGAGGTAACATAGTCCCACTGCCTAGCAGTCGGCTCTGTCTCCTTTATTTGTGCACTGTGCATTGTAGCGATGACCGATGTAACTTCTGTTCGTGTTAGGATGTCTGTCCTTTGAGTCAAACCTATACAGAAATGTTTATGCATAGGCACAGAATTGATGATTCAGATGTTTATTTTAAAACTAAGCACAAAAATAGATATATTTATGCATCTAAGTAAGTGAAACAGCTAGCAGTGGTTCACGCTTTGCTGGGACGTGGTCATGCTCAGTGTTTCTTCGTGTTGGGTGTCTTCAGTAACCGAGGGCCCCTTTCCACGTGGGGCTGAGCTGCTCCTTGCTGTTGAAAGGGCAAGTCTTACTCCTATGTGTGCCAAACTCTGAAGTGTGTTGGGTGTCTTGTTTAGCAGTTAACATTTCTGTTAAAAGACACAAGAAACTTTTTGAAAGGGGGTATTATGAAGGAAATCAGATGCAATATAAATAGAGCATGAGAAAGAAGGGAACAAGCGTTTTATGCTGTGTTTGGGCAGAGGCTTGACTTCGATTTAGTGATGCCAGAAGTGAGCTTTAAAGTTGGACGTGAGGGGAAGATGCTTCAGAAACGATATAAGCTGCAGGAATTCAAAAGGAAGGGAAAAAAATGCAGAATGTTAAGTATATGCGTTTGGTCCATGTGTGGTATATTGTGCTTGCTGCCTCTAGTGCACTTGAGAACGGCTTTCAAGTGCAAACCACTTGCTTTGGTCCTCAGTCCTTACTGTCAGGGTTTGATTCTGTCCACTGGGATCTCCAAAGCCTTATCAACATCATGCTGAAACTGCACCCATTTTTTCCTCCAAGTAGTGCCAATATCTGTGCTGGGGAAAAAAAAACAAAAACCAAACCACACAACTGTTCTGTGCGGATGCTTACAGCTGTCTGTTTTACCAGTAACAATACAATGTGCTCTGTGCTTCTCTAGAAAGCTACTTCCCTTTTCAAAAGGAATCAATATTTTTAGGGGGAGCGTCTTTCACCTGCACATTGGTATTTTCATGTCTTCAGTAGAGATCAGCATTAATTAGACTCTCAAAATTAAAATTTCTGGAGGCTGGACTGCGTTAGGTGAGGTTGTCAAATGACCACAAGAAATTCAGCCACGCTTCTCCTGTCATTTGCAAGCTCTGCTTTGAATATCAGAATCCCCATACCTAAAACGTGTCGGGTTATGTGCTGTACCTAGCTGAATGACGAGGTAGCCTGTCATTAATGCTTACTAATTGCAAAGTGTTACACAGTGCTTCTGCCTGAGCTTGCTTCTGGCGGGGACATCTTTGTGCCCACTGAATGCTTTGTCCCTGCTCCAGAGTTGCCAGTTACAGCACGAGCTTTGTGCAAGGGCACTGGGACCTACTTGGAGCAGGAGTCGGATCACAGACCCGTCTCCTGCGTTGTGCAGCTGCTAGCTGGGAGCTGGTTTCAGCCTCTGCTGACAGGAGGGAATGAAATTAGTAACCTGCAGGAGAATAGCTCTCTAATCCATTGACCATTCACCCTCACCAAACGCTGAATTTTTCATAATCTTAGTTCTTAGAAAAAAAGAATACTCTGGAAGACTGTCATGGTCATGACGGATCAGTTACACTGTGGCATTTACATTTGGATAGAATTCAAAGTCTCTTCAGCATAAATATTCACATACATATGATGTCTTGTGAAAGTGGTGTTTAGTGATTCTGATGGCTGTTAGCACCTGACATGAGATGACCAGAGAAGTGTATCTATTACTTTCAACAACAATTGGATTGTATCCCTTGTGCAATTTCTGACAAGTTTGGCGATCAAATAACTCGTAGCTGTTTACCATCTGAGCTGGTAAGTTTTGGAAATCAGTTCTGAGAACATTTGAATGGTGCTTAACACCAAAGGGGAATTTCCATACATAGTAGGCTGAATTTTGTGTAAGGGTGTAAAGCTTCAAGACCGTACGCCTTGCCAAGGAGTTCGTATTGTCTTTAGTCGCGCATGTATTTATTCTGTTTTTCTGATAGACAAAAACTAAGGCTGTGCAAGCCTGCCCCTCACTTTTGGCAATCAGGGCACACACCTCACAGCCTTATCTCTGCTAGCTCAGGGTCTGAGCTGGCTGCGTCCCACAGGCTGCAATCCGATTATTTAGGTTTACGTGGAGATGATTCTGACCGCAGCTGGAGAATTTGAGCATGAGCTCATCAAATGTCAATACTGAGTGAAACTAAGCTAGTTTGTGCATCGCTTGTGTGGCCGTGTCGTGATCCTGTGTCAAGGCTCTCACCGTGCCTCTGACTGCCTGTGGACCAACGGGCACGTCCCTGTTGGGTCTCTGGCTCGTCTGCAGTGTTACACGGTATTGGAGCTGGCTAGAAGAGAGTTGCAAGACTTTTTGTTTCTAAAGTATCACACAGATAAGTTGCACTAAATATTATGTGTTGTGTTTTCAAGCTTTAAGGAAGATATGTTGTGATTAGCAAATACGGATTTCCTGATGTCCATCGGTTGCACATCTCTGTGAAGGAGGTTGCTTGCTTACAAAATAGCTGCTGTTTGTGATCACCTCAATGCAAGCGTGTAACTTCTTAGCACAAAACATAGAAGATGTGTAAAGCTAGGTTGATATTTGAGATGAGTATTCTGAATCCTTCAAGGAAGTTCCTAAGTGGTATCCACCTCAGTGACCAACACTTTGACGCTTACAAGTGGGCTTTTTCTATTTCCGTAGATACGACCTGCGTGTCCTGGGCTGTGAAAAATCTGCAGTTTGAAGCTGGGCTCCATCTGTGCGTGCAAAAAAGAAAGGAAAAATGAAGTTACTCATGTATATTTAGTACTTCTCTACAAATACCACTTATGTTATAAGATAGTACCCATCTGTGATGTTAGTAACCACTCCTAATATAGTTATTAGTTTTTTAAATTACATTATATTTTTGAGTTAATAGAACATGAGAAATGACTTGAATTCAAGAGTGGTTGTGAGTTACAGACCTTATGTAAAAATTGTCTGGATTTTTAAAAGGAAAGCCTCCCACGGAAATGCCTTGGCTTTCGATGTGGCTGGATGTTACTCCCTGATACCGAATGCTCTGGTGGTGCCGCCTCTACCTGTATGCACGAGCCACGTGGTAAGCACGGGGCTCAGGGTTTGTCAAGTGTTCTGATAAGTACTTAAACAAGATGAGCTAAATTCTTGGCAGGAATTTTCTTTCCTCTTAAATTGGAGGAGCAGGTTTCTTCACCAAAGCCAGAGCGTAGAGTGTTTCAACAGGTTTTGAATGTGCTCAACTTGCCTCGGTGTATTTGGAGCCGCTCACGTTTACCTCCTGTGCTCGCCCAAGGCGAGATTTGAGTGCTCCCGAGTTTTGTGAAGAGACTGTTGAGAAAGTTGACTGCATAAACTCTGCATGTGCTTGGTGGTAATCACTGGAGAAGTGCTAAGACAGCTGAATTTCCATCCTGTTCTGCCACTGTTTGGCGGGAGCTGCTGAGTCATTTTTGCATTCGGTACAAGGAAGCAGGAAGGGTGAATTAACTTCTGCCCTAACAAATACAGGCAGGCCGATCAGGAGACGTTGTCGGATCACATGTGAAATCAGGACGGGTACTTTCCCAAGGAGAATATGGATTTCTATATGGACCGTTTTACACTCCAATACCAGACTTTATTAAATATTAAGGAGTGTTTTATAACCAAAATCAAAGCACTGTATTGATAATCTTATAAGCAATGATCGGTTTGACTTGTCTTAAATGGTCTAGATTTCCATTTTAACATCTAGTGATGAAGTGGAAAAGCTGTACAAATGTTTGGTACTTTAATTAATGGGGGCGATATTAAGCTTTGAAAGTCCTTGGGAGCCTTTGTCTCTGTTGGAGCATTCTCTGTGCTGTGAATCTTCCCTAATAGTTAAAGCAAATGAACTAAAATAGCCTTTGGGCTATTTTGTTGCACTGTGATGTTGGAAAAAAATTAATCCTGTGCCATTTTACATTTGCTGTCTGTGAATCAAACTGTGAAAGCTAATTTAAAAACTTTCACACTTGGCTTGAATGAGGACTGTCAGTGCTCGGAGAATGTTAAATTGAACGCAATTAGCTCAAAGTGAGCTAGCCTGGATGTACCCATCAGCCTCAGAGTGCACAGCCTTAATGACTGCTCTGATAAACTAAACAGAGGTTACAGGAAAGAGTTCAAGGCACTAAGTTGCTGCTAAAAACTTGCTACGTATCGAATGGATCGGGGTTTGAAACCAAAACACTGAGGGACAGGGAGGTTGCGAGCTGGAAAGCTGGATGCAGGACTGAGCTGCATTGGTGAAACAGCTGATGGACCCGCTCAAAAATGGTAAAGGTGCTGATTTCTTTTCTTTTCTTTCATTCTTTTTGCTACTTCTCCCAAAGTTATTACACTGTAGTATGTGACCACTGAATTTCCCAGTGGAAAAAGACCCCGATGGTGAATTGGAAAGAGCAAGTCTGGAAATCAGCACTTTACATGCCGGCCCTTCTTACGTGGGCAGCACAAGTTGGGCAGACAAAAGCTGTATTTTTAGTTAAAGAACCCCACCATAAGCACCATTCCCATCTAGTGTATTTACAGGGGGTGGCATATGGTCAAAAACTTCCATTAATTCTTCTTGCATTAATTTTGTGTGCATGAGTGCATACATTTATGGGTGGATTTGTACATATGTGCGCACTATTAGTGCGTGCGGTGTTACAGCATATATAGTAATACAGAAAGAGTCACCAAAGAAGTTTCATTATGCATGTAAATATATTCAGCAGAAGACTTAAAAATAACTTTAATGGGGGGAAAAAAGAAAAATTATGCTATTTGACATGAGGAATCTATTTTGAACAGTAGCGCACGCACAGTCTGTTTTCTGCCTTTCCTTTCTTGAAATTGTTGCCTGAAATATTACGGTGGAATGCAAAGGCTTTGCTTTAGTTTTAATTTGCCTTTTTGCTGAATGCTGTCAGGATATTTTTAAATAGAGAGTAAAATTGGAGCTCGGTAATACTTGGCACTGAGTTTCTGTAGAAATGGCAGTCGGGATCTGACTTTGGGCTCAAAAGTAAAATTAGATGAAATCACACATCTTAATGATGATTTTAAAATATTTCCAAAACCATGTAAATGTAATTTCTGCCTTGATTTGGGTAGTTACGTGGGCAGCAGGAGGGATGGTTTGTAACAGCCACGTACATATAAAGCCGTGAATGAACTTTTTTCAATCTGTTTATCCAAATGTTCTCTAATGGATAAGAATAGAATCAAATAACCACCCATGTAAAAATCTGGGAGTTAATTATTGAGCTTCGTACAGATTTGTTCTTCAAATAATATTCAGAATGCTCAGAACTGCCTCGTGTTTTGGTTGTTTGCTGCCAAACGAGGCCTGCTTACCTGTGGTTGCTTGTGCTTCAGTGCCACTTGTTCTTCAGAGGCACCTCGGCCCTGATAGGAAGGCGAAGGTGTGCTAAGGCTTTTATTAGTATCAAATGTTGGCTTTGATGCAGGTGTCCAACCTGCATTTGTTGCCAATATGACTTTTTCGTAACTCATGGACAAGTTTTTGAAGATTCTGTGAAGGTTTTTGCAGATCCATTTCAGTTCTTTTCCTCGCAGTGCCCTTCCTTCGGCTTCTTCGTCTCTTTTTGCAGCTGGAGCTCCATGGCAGAGGAATTACATCCCATTGCATACAATTTCTGCCACACTGGGACATCTCAAGGCATGTGTTCCCTTCAAAGTCATCGACCTGGAGAGAATAAAATGGGAAGGAAAAAGCCCTGTCCAAAACACAGACCGTTACCCTTCCTTGTTTCTGGCTGTATTGCAGTTGTTCTCTGCCTGCTCGCTTGACCCCTTTGTCATCATCCTGCTGGGCAAATTCACAAGGTTTTGAGCTACCCTCCTTACGGGAAGCTAAACTGACAGTCAGTCGACCAGGCTGCTTCTCAGCGTGTCCCGGTGCTGGGTAGGCAAAGCAGCAGGCTTCTGTTCCCCGCTGCAGAGTTTGCTGGGGTCAGCCCCGGCGGGTTGCTTCGTGGCATGGGGCCCAGCATCCCGCTGCTCTGCCCTCCTGCCGGTGCTGTGTGTGCAAGCTGCTGGCTCCGGAGCGACTGCCGTGCTCTGCCGTGCGACGTGGTGGCAGAGGGAGTGCTGCCAGCCTTCAGCAGCGCCTCGGTGGTGGAGAGGAACCGGGGAAATCAGATGCTTTTTGGCTTGGCTGAATGTCACAGTTGGTAAGGAAAGCCCTTGACTCAAAGATGGACCGCTGTGCCTTTGTGCGTGTTGTTTGTTTTGTTACCAAAGTAATCAACTGCTCATAATAATGGGAACGCTGTGAGCATTCAGGGATTCAGCACTTTTTTAAAAAAAGTACTTTTTGATACTGCTTTGACACAAACAGACCAGAAAGTCACAGTTAGAAGCAGACCTCCTGTTTTCTTTCCTGTCCTTCTCTTCCAAGCTCGTGCTGTGAGGTGGTCATCTCAGCTGGATACTTGTATTGCTAAGTAACTTTTTTAGGAGTAGTTGCTGAAAGATTGCAGCTGCCAAGCAGAATTCAAGAAGATGCTGCAATATGGTTGTCATACACCCAGGCTGCCTCTTTTTACTCTATGTTATTATACACATAAAGTGTAAATTACTGTTGAAGATTCAAGTACATCAGTAAAGAAACGCTGAATTTAACATTGTTGAGATGCAAGAGATCAGAATGCAAAGTTGTGCTGGAATTGTGCTGTAATCGCACAGTAACTTCTTTTTTATCCCACTTAGTTTTTGTGCAAAAGAACAAACCTGTGCCGGGGATAGATCAGGACTGCGTGATAAAGGCAACCCCCCTCTGAAGGAAACTCGTGTTCGGAGCAAGGTGGGAGGAGGAAGGGATGATCTCGTGCCTCAGGGCAGCAGATTGTGATCTTGGAGATTGAATTTATCACTGCTTCTGCTACGTGACATGGAAGTTTTCAGCTCTGGTAGACATAGTTTGATTTGGTAAAGTTATAAGAAACTGAAAAGAGAGCTGAAAATGAGTAATGTCAGGCAACTTCATCAAAAGGTGATGTTACCAAGTCCAATATAATTAAACCAAAATACCCTACCAGTAACCAAAATATCTATCTATATAAAAAACTCTACAAAAAAATAACAAAAAAGATTGTATTTTTTTTTGTGTGAGATACATTGTTTTTTGACTAGAATTTTGTTGTTGCATTTTAGGCTTCTATAATTTGCATTTCTTTGAATGAATTTCTTGAATTGATGCGTTACATACCATAAATTATACTTGCTACCGACTCTATACTTCTAATTTATAAGTACTTAAAGTGTCTTCTGCCACTGCGGTTGGACATAAATTCAGAAAATCTCTATAAGCTTGGATGGCAAAAGAGAAGCAGTATTTTTAGACTGTGACCAAAACTTTTTGTTGCTGATCTGACACCATGTCAACAGTCTTTTTGATTGCCTTCATTGCCAGGCACTGATCTGTACTGTTACTATTGCGAGCGTAACGATTTATCTGTCCTTCTTCCTGTGGTCCTTGGAAAAAGGGTATGTAAAGATGGGATCTGGTGTGCATGTTTTGAAAGCTAACCAAAGCCCCCACCCCCTGCTCTTTTTTAAAATTAAAGAATATGATGCATCTCGGGCTTCTTAAAATCTAATTAGGATGAAGAATTCGCTGCAGATGAATCTGTGGAAAGGCTTTGCAAGAGGGCAATCAAGTAGGGATAATTAGAGTTACTATTTAAATATGCAGAAAGCAAAAAGCGTATCTGGAAAAGCAGAGTGAAGTTATATCAGCGTAAGACTAATGTAAGAATGATTTGTAAGCAATAAAATCACATCTCCCTGACTTTGTAAGTACAAAATAATAAGCAATATGGAATAATGGAGGTTGTAATAGTCTGGGTTATAAACCTACTGATATGTTCTTTCCCCGTTAGATTTTACCGAAAGGGGTTAGATTGGCTTAACGCTGATAGTGGTTGAGCTAAATGAGGATTACAGGTATTTGAAACGGAGGGGCAGTAAGGGAAGAGAGTAATTGCTCAAGATAATCTAGTGGTTAGTTGGGAAAAATAGCACCAAGGCGGTGGGACGCTGGGTTAACTTCTTCCTCCCGCTCCGCTTGTTCATATGAAAGCCTGTGGAGGAAGGAGATACAAGTCTTAGGCGTGAGTTGTTTAAAAAGGTTTGATGAAGAAGGAGCTGTTAAGAACAAACCCTCCTTGGCAGGGAATTGGGTAGGGTGGTCTTCAAGTTCTTAATCATCTCTGATTCCTGCAACTCTGTCATTATTTTCATTAATTAACTTCAATGGGTAACACAAACGTTGCGCGTCTTCCAAAACTAATATTATTGCTGCCTGCTATTGCATTGTGGAAGTGAAAACAAAAACAAACCAAAATGTTAAAGGCACACACAGGCAATAACTTCACCGAGCGCTTGTTCATCCAAGCAGCTCTACCTGGATGCCACGTGCAGTCTCACACTGGAGTAGGAGTTCTCCACCTTTCGGCTTGAAGCTCTGCCGCTGAGCCTACAAAGGTTTTCATTGTAGCAGTCCTTATTTAAGAGTAAATTACGTGACCCCAGAATGTAATGCATGTTGTTTTATGTGTTTTTAGGCATTTTAGGAGAGCAGTACACAAGGTCAGTCAGAATCTTACCTATTTTTAATTGATTTTCTTTTCTTTACTGAAATGTGCCCATTTGATGGCTACTCCTGACTGCTCTCTCAACTTACAGTTCTGTTGAGACTGTCATTGAAGACAACTTAAAGACAACTTTAACACAACATCTCAGATCTCCACTGCAAACAGGAAGCCTTCTGTTCACCTCCGTGGGACTTTCATCTCATTTGTGCACTCACCCACATCAGGGGCGCCACTGGAAGGTCAGACTTGGGTGCACATGCAAGCGCTCACCTGGCGTTGCGGATGCTTGCTGCCTTGCAGAACCAAGCTCGTAAGCAAGGAGCTCTGTGCTACCTCTGCTCTAAAATACGGCTTGGTTTCTGGTGTGCCAGTAACTTCTCTTGGGGTACTGGAGCCGAAATAATTTCTCACCGTGTGCTGTTGCACAGTGCTTTGAAACTCAGGCTGTGTTGTTGATTGGTACTGTGATTCTGCAGAAATCTGGATTGAGTGCAGATACACAAATAATGTATAAAAAATGAGGGTGAATGCATGGTTTCAGTCTGAGAAGTTAATACGTGGAGAGTTCAAATCTTTGGTATGGATAAAATTCAGATTAGTTCGCTTAACGGTTCACCTGGCCCTAATGATACCTAAATTTAGAACTTGCAAGCACCACTGGCCTGTAATCAGAATATGTTTTACCCTGCATAAAATGGAATTACGTTAGTCAATTCGCGTTAGCCAAGTCTGAGTTCTGTGTCTGGTTGGATTTAGTTGCACTCTGCTGATGACAGAGCTCTGTTCGGCTTTCTGTTTGACCTGGATGTGTGCACCCTTCTTAGTCCTGCCAATCTTACATTGTTCGATGTGCTCCTGTTACTGAAAACCCAAGATCCATAGACCTTTATTAGATTAGAGAGTATATTTCTTGTACCTGTAATATTTACCTTTGGGCATTAGGATTTTTCTTCCCGGAAAATAAACCAGTACAGGATTTTGTGTGAACTTTACTCTAACCTCGCTGAAAACTCCTGAAAGAAGAAATGTAAAGGACAAGAAGACATCCAGGTATATCTTCATGGGAAAGTCTTTAAAAAAAAAATGCAATGAACATATCAGTCTCTTTTGTTTCCATTTGAGGAGCATATTCCTTGTAAGTAATTACACGGAAGCCTTTTAAAAAAGGCAGATCCCAGCAGTGTTATGGCCGAATAAATGTGCTTTCTATAGCAGTCTGTCCCCTCTCTCTGTATTAATTCCAGAGGACTGCTCTAAACTGACATAAAGCTTTTTCATCGTGGACTTGATTTTGTTGGTATGCAAAGAGGGAGGGTAAGCCCAGCATCCTGCCTTTCATCCTCCTGGATGAGGATTAAGCATGATCACAGCTGCAGAATAATGCAGATCCTAGCTGCCGGGCTGGAGGAGCAGGGGCGGGCGAGGGAGGCAGGCTGCCTCTGCCCTCGGAGGCACTGCGCTTAGCACGGCAGACACAAGAAGCACGTTCTCACAAATTGTTTTCCTTGACCTAGTGGATCTCCTTGCGTTTCAGTTTATGCTCGCTGTCTGCCAGAAGCCTTCCGTGACGTGGTGTGCGCCGTCCGTTACTGCAGGATACAGCACAGCACTGTCTTTGCTAGATGAGAGCGCTTCTTATCAAATAAAGGCACAGGTTTGCTGCTGATTCCATCTTGCCTTTTTTTTAAAAATAATTAATTTTCATGCATCTTCAGTTTTTTTTCCTTGAATTGAAAGGAAAGCATTGAGTTTACCAGTAAGAAAAGCACGCACGGTTTTTGCACTGCCTGCTGCTTTTCGTGATGAAGCATTAGGCAATGGATTCCGAAATGCTGCTGGCTTTCCCAAGAGCTTGCAGATTTACACCAGTGATTTTTACTGTGTCTCTGTAGATAGCCCATAAATGCCTTGCAGGTCAACAGTTTTTGAAATGGATAAAAGTGTGCTAATTCCTTCAAGGTAAATCAGAGGGATTATGACATCTTGGAAGAAGAAACTGCCAGACGGCTCATGAGCAATATAGCTCGGACTGACCCAGTAGCATCTCTAAAGCTTCCGATAAAATTGCCTGAGGAGTCTGCCAAGAAGCCAGATGCTGCTGCTGGAAAAATACCTTCTGTAGCTTGGCATTTGTCCTGTAATTGCTTCCAAGAGAGAATAAACTGTAGCATGACAGTGGAAGGTGAATGGCTCCTCACTGCATGCTACTTGGGTGATTTTTAAAGATGTTTAGAAAATACGGACAGTTTTGTGGTGTGTTACCGCTCAAGGAGGTGTACTTCACTTGTTTAGCTGCTTACCAGTTCCCCATCCAGAATAACCAAGAACATCTTTGTATTTTTTTTTCCTGACACTCTAGCCTGTCAGTGGCTTGATTTTATTTTTCTTCCCAGTAATTCCTTTGGCAGGGTCCCTAACCTGAGTGCTTAGCCTTTGGTCCCTCAGGACCCTGATGGGGTCTCCTAGAGCTTTCCAGCTGCATGGGTAGAGCAGACGCAGACTGGTGTGCTCCCCCGTACAGAACTGGGGCACAGAAATCAACAGCCCCCCTCTTCCATTGGTTACATTACTGGCTGTGGGCTTCGTTTTTTTGTTTTTCCCTTTGTGTGTTTTCCAGCAGTGGGAAGTGCTGCACGTTGTTATTTAGAAACACGGCTGAACATTGCCCTTGAACAGAAAATGCTTAAAGCCTGACTTCCTATGGGGCTGCTTCTTCACTTGTTGCTTCAGTTAACATCCCTGCTGATACAAGGGAGGCGTCTGGGGAGCTGTGTGCAAGGTACTCGGATACAGGGCAATGCCAGCACAAACTTGATGAGAGCAGAAAACCAAATTCAAGAAAGTTACTTGAAATTTCTTTGGTAAAATCCAGCAGCCATCCTCAAACACTTCTCCTCGGAGTTGTTCAGAAGGCTGCCTGATGTCCTCCTCAGCTGTCACAGGGGGTAATCTGTATGAGCAGAGTTGCAGGTTGGAATACTTGAGGGTTTACATGCCGTTGTCAAAAGAGTATTTCTTTGACTAGAACTCACTTTCCGATATTGTACAGTGCAAATTCATGCTTACAAGTCCCAGTAAGCTTTTTATTTTTCCCCTCTTCTCTTGGCTAGTCAGTGAACTTCAGTAGAGGTCTGGTCACTGGGTTCGGTGTAATTAATAAATCAAAAATCCATTCACAGCAAGGTGAAGCCCGTTGATTAGTTTTCCTAATACTTAACTGTCAGGGAACAAGGGCTGGGTGTTGAAAAATGGCAGTGAATAAAGTTGCTAGCGTAGGGGATTTTGTTGTTGACATTAAGAAGGTTTGTTTTCCTTTGCTGTCACATCAGAAAGCGCTCGGAAAACCAAAGGGCGCGTTGTATAGGTCAGCTGATGTGACTGAGAAAACCTGAAAGCAACCTGAAAAAGTTGGTGCAGATTCACCTGAATTTGGAAGGCCGGCATTAAGCATCACTTCGAGATCTGCTTCAGATTGCACAGGATAGCTTGAGTTGGATCATGTGGAGATATTGGGCTGCATTTTGTTTAAAATGAATGGGAAGGTGGGTCCTAGTCTTGCATGCAGCATTACGAAGTTGTTCTTGAAATTAAAAAAAAAAAGGCTGAATTGAGATAGTCCCATAAAGGACAGGGGATGAGTAAGTTGCCTTCAACTTATTGTACTCCTTTAAAGCCCTCTGAGCTGTCCCAAATACGAGACATTTAGCTTGGTAACCTTTTCTCCAATTAGAAGGCCCAGATTCTGCTTGTGAGGGATTTGCATTTCGGTACAAAACGTGTCTCTGACATTGCTGTTACCTTCTCCCTGGTGATGCTCCCGCCTGCATACTTCCCCTTTTCCTTCAGCGTGATGATTGCACCACTGTGCTTTAGTAATCATTTAACAGCTCTAATTACAGAATACTGTGATCCCAACTGCGTACTTTGTCCTTTTTCCCTCTTAGTCTTCCTTCTGTTTCTTTGGTGTCGAGAGGATCACAAAAGCGCCGTTCTCCTGCTTTGGAAAAGTAACCTGCCAAGACCCTGCTTTGGTAACGTACAGATCTGCATTTTCCTGTTGCTTTGGAGTTAGTGGCAGTGTGTTTGAGTTCTAGAGGGGCCGGTTGGTCTGATGTTGTTTACATCAGTCACGCCGGCATAACCTCACTGCCACTAATGCAGATACACCGACACGAAACTGGGGTAACTCCAGCTCCATTAAAACCAGTGGAGTTACGCCAATAGAAATCAAATGTAATGCCATTGATCTCGTGCTGGGGTGGCTTTATTGACTCGAAGGAAGGCACTTTTCTGCTCGTGGGGGTCGGACGGCACCAGGCTGTGCTGGTAGCACTCGGGACTTCGGTTTCTTGGTTGCTCTTACCCAATGTCAGCAGAAATTCGTGTTCTTTTCTGCTGCGGGGTCAGCGACGTGGTGATCTGGGGGGAGAAGAGTCTTGGCAATTTCCCTAGGAAAAGCATTTGGGTGTTCAGTGTCACCGTGAGCTCAGTTAATCTCTGCATCCCAAGCGACTTGCCCTGCTACCAGCTAACATCCTGGCCCCACAGGGATCTTAGGTAAGAAATACCCTGCCAAAGCCTGCCAGCAGCACTGTGGGAGGAGATGTACATCTCAGAGCAGGGAAGTATGTCTAGAGGAATGACGTGTGCTGTGCTCATCCCCCAGCAGACAGGTTTTCTGCTGCTCACTCTCAGCTCCCAGGGCTGGATTTGCGCTCCCAGCTTCCTGGGCAAGAGGAGGAGGAGCCTGGGTGCCGCTTCCTTCCTGGGGCTGCTCTTGTCCTGTGTGCTTTTTCACAGAAGTAAAGGCACACAGCTTTTCCTAACTGTCATTTCCATTTCATTTTCCAGCCTTTAATTTTCTGTGGCAATAGATTTATTTATTTATTTTCACAGTCTGTCCCTGCTAGCAATGCAAGCCCCCTGCAGACGGCAATGCTCACCTTTCCCGATGATGCTCCCGAGTTCCTCTGGCCCAGGAAAGGGGCAGGTGTTCCCAAAGCCCCCGGGAGGGCTGTCAGCTGTTGCTTCACAGGGCTGGAGCTGATACCTGGGGGCTGGAGCTGATACCTGGTTGTTGGAAAGGGGGGCTGAGACCAACAGGAGGGAGCAGAGCAGGGCTGCAACCGCATGGCGCAGGGTGGGACAGGAGCATGCAGCAATTTCGGGGTCTGCAGTGCTGGGTGTTTGCACCATGGTCATAGAAATTCATTTAAAAAGACAAATTTCATGTTCAAATCGCTGAAAGAAAGAGTACAAATGTTTTTCCATTGGTCATCCAGCCATTGGCTCAAATCTAGATGTGTTTTCTTTTCTAAAAATACCTGAATATCTTTCCTCAGAGAAATTGTAACCTGCCACCACGTCATTTTTCAGGAATGCCAAATGGCATATACCTTGAAAGCGTATTTCACAAATTCCTCTACAACAAAGGCCATGTCTTCTGCTTCATGTTTTTTTCAAGAATGCTATCCTCTGTACTATAAAATAGAAACTATAATATTGAATTGAAATCTTAGTAATTTTCCATTAGCAATGGTGATGAAGTCAGTTCATGCCTGTGAAATATGCCTTTTTAATCCAGTCAGCGTTTTCGGTGAGGAGGAAATTCCCAGCACTTCTGGTGAACAATTGGCGAGGTGGAGTGTTGCAGTCACCACTACATGGAGTGATTTCCAGGAGGAATTTCAGTAATTATTCCCGCTGTCATTGGAACACTGATAAACATCTTACTTCAGAATTATTTGATAGGCCAGTTTTGGGGTGAGATGCTCTTCTGGGGGTAAATCAGCCGCAGTGGTGCTGTTTGCCCATCTGAGGAAGGGGTGGCATGCCTGAAAGATGCCCTGGAGATGGAGCAGTGAGGCGGATTGTGAACGACAACAAACCTGATACAATCAGGTATTGCCCTTAGTTGCGTGAAGGTGTTTTTGAAAACAGGCTTCAGGTTTCCAGGAGATAAGAGAAGTATTTATGACTACAACGAAGCAAATAGCAACCGCATACAAAGGACGATTAATTATCGGCATGGTTTTAATGCTAAGCGGCATTCCGATGGTTGAGGAATTAAGGAGGGGTGGTTGTGAAGTGTTGTTCTGGTATCCTCCCACAGGCATAGCACGGACAGCGCAATAAAACGCATTAATTTTCCATATTCAAAGACTGAACACATTGTTAAAGACTTTGCTTTAATGAGGTATATACAGAGCCATCTCCCCTCAGTTGCTTTTCTTTTCCTTCTTGTTCACTTCTCCGCGTTAATGTCTCAAGCTCCCTCTTCGACCTCCTCTTCCTCATGTTTTGGCCCTTACTTAGAGGCTTGCTCACTGAAGGATTTTGGTGGGTTTTGACCCCGGTCTCTTGGGTTTCATTTTATTATTGTGGTGTATCCATGAAAGGTTGAGGCTCTGATACCAAGGGGCTGCCCGCAGAACGTTCACCAGCTGTGGCCATGAGGGAGTAGCAGGAAGAGCTTCAGGGGGGCATCGAGGGCACCCGTGGCACAGCGAGGGGTTTTTTCCACTGTCTTCGTGCAGCAGCCCCTTGGCTCTTGTGCCGTCCCTGGGAAGCTCTCCGTGTTTGGTTTCTGTAGTCAGAGCCTAAGTTTATGAGTAACTTCTATCTCCCCGGGAGCCATCCTTCACGCTTCAGCTGCAGTCAGTTTTCCAGGATCACGGTGCTTTCTAAATAATTCTGCTACTTATATTTTGCCCTTTTGGCGTTTCAGGCTTTTCTTAACACAAAATCTGCGTGGGGATGTTCCCTGATGGCTGGTTGTGCTGGACGCTTTGGAGAAAAGAATTCCAAGGCCTCGGGTATAAAAGCAAGCGCTGAGGACGGCGGTATGAGGGTTTTATTTTTGTCGTGGTGTGGGAGGTGCCGTCCTCCTGTGGAGAACCTTCAAATCCCACTTAGGGGCTGTGGAGAACGTAAACACCTCGGGAATGCCGAGGCTTAGTAACAAATCCTTCCTACAGCTGCTTTTCCTTTACATAAGCAGATGGAAACCGGTTGCAGGGAGGGGAACTTCTTAAGTTTTGAAGCCCTGGAGAAAATTAATAAATTCAAGTATTTTGAAGCCAGAGGGGAAGCATTATGATCGTCTTGTCTGACCTCCATACCTCGGGCCAGGGGAAGTTGCCTGACGGTGCCTTCATGGGCTCACTCAAGCGTGCTTGAAGAGCTGCATGATTTGACAAATTGTTGGAAATGTTGGTTCACAAATGAGTGGGGGAGGCGGCCAGGGCACGTGAGGAATTTCATCGTACGTGGAAAGGTACAACTTGCGCTAATCCCGACTGCAAAGTGAATTTACAGAACTACTTCCTCACTGAGGCTTTGGGTCTTAGGGTGCTGTAGGAGCAATACAGAACGCAGGCGTAGGGCTTCTCGTGGAATTAAAAGCCAGTTAATTCCAAAATGCGCTGATTGTGTCCCTGCCATATCCACTTAATAAGGGAATGGAAAATGTCAGTATTTTGTTGAAACGAAGAGCTCTGAATCCTCTTTAGGAAAAGCTGAGGCACGCACACAGCATTGTAGTGGTGGAGCAGTAACGAGGCACCCAGGAAGATCATTAGGAGCGGGTACGTGTAAGACGAGAGATTCTTATTTTCTTTTTAAACGCAGCTAACAAAATTTTGTCTTTGGAGCAGGGAGAGAAATGTGGCAGAGCTGATCAAAGATAATAGCATCTCATTGATAAAACACACGCCGCGGTACTTGCCACAGTTGGAAGACCGTAGTATTTAACAACGGTGACCTAGATTGGAGGAGACAATAAAAGCTGTTGCGGTGAAGAGCAGATTGACTGCCGTTCTCATCTGGGTAATAAACAACTGAAATATGGACAGTGTATGGAAGTTTACTAACGTAGCTTACATAAAGACCTATGCTTTCGGAGGAACTGTCGCTGTAGCAAATTCAGTTTGAACTGCAGCTTGATCTGACAGATGTTTATGTGCTCCCATTACAAAGATCCCTATTACTTTATTCAAGAATCTATGAGCCTGGGAGAGAATGACCTGATTAGGTTTTAAAGTAAATCAATATGTGAACCTGTCCGAAAATAGACATGCATTTATTTTTAAAAATATTACTCAGTGGGATTGCCTCCAGGGAATATAGCCTTGCTATCTCATTTAAAGCTCTCCAGAAGCCATACATTGTTATTTTAAAATATTCAGTGCCATTCAGATGCTACTATTTCAGCCATCCTGTTGGAAGAAGCTGACAACAGGAGATGAAATTCTTGACGCTTTGTACCCAAACACAGTTTTTTAAGACACCAAAACTTGCTTAAATCTTGACCCTGTGGGTATTTTATATTTCTTTTATTTTTGTTGTTGTTGTTTTGATTTTATTATAAATGGACCTATTCTTTTTTTTTTTTTTTTTTAAGTAGTTCCTGTTGGTGCTTCTTGCAAAGTTATTGTTACCCTTTGGGTAAAAATAAATCCAACTTCTAGAAAAATAAACCGTCAATCCAGCTGTGACTGGAGACATGCTCTAAGTAAGTGCCATTGAGCTGTAAAGACTGATGCATCCCCACTGTGCTGTAAAACCAAATATTAAATTGGATTGCGTGCAGGGGGAGGGGACGGGGATGTGGCCTTGTGGGGGACATCTGTTCTCTGCCGTGCTTTCTCTCCCAGTTTGCTGGGGGGATTTCAAGCGTAAGTTAAGAGCAGCTCTGATGACGGGATGGTTCCCTCGCAGCACAGCAAGGGCAGTCATCTCCGCTGGGTCCCAGGGGTCCCTGCAGGGTGTCCCACCACCCTGGTGGGGGAGACGGGGCACGCTGCGTGCCCCATGGCCATGGGTCTGGTCCAGGAGCACTTCACTCCCTGCAAGCTGTCGATTTTGGGGTCATTGCCTTCCTCTAATTCTCTCGTTGATCAACCTCCACTTGCTTTCTTCTCTTGTTTTGTTTTCTTAACTAATAAGAACGTTAATTGAAGAGCTTTTAGTTTATTCAAGCGCTCCAAGAAGGTGTGATTAGCAGGCACTACAGCTTTGGTTTGCAAGTTGATTTATTTTTCTTCCTTCCTTTTTGCTGTGCTGTACTTATTCAGGCTCTGTGGAGGAGGGACAGGGAATTTTGTATTTCAGAATCAGTTCAGCAGATTTTTGAAAAGCTATCTTTGAATATTCTATAATACACATACAGATTTGAAGAGCTTATTAAAGAAAACCCCTGACACACTTCAGCAATATTAAATGACTTCAGATAGCGCATGGCAGTGTAATGTTACTGAAGCATTTTAAAATGTGAAAAGAGCCTGGATTTGAAAGTACTAGTGGCTTCGCAGCCCTTGCTGCGGAAAGTGATTTAAACTGTCCAAATTATTTCAATTTTGGAAGCATATTACTTTCTTAAATTACAGAGAAACGTCATTAGCAAATGTATTTAACTGTAGTTAATCTCTGGCCAGCTAATCAGCTGATATGCTGGGTTAATTTCTTTATTAAATGCTTATTTAATAACTGGGCACCTGTTCAGACAGCCCAGATGGACTTCCCAGTAATTGCACTAATAACTGAGAACTTTTCTCACAAAAGGAAAGGACAAGAAGGTGATGCAGTGAGGGAGCAGCGTGAGAAGGGGCCTCGGAGCAGTGGGGTCCTGCCCTGACCGGGCCAGCCAGAGCAGGCAGCTCACCCTTCAGAGCCGGAGGGGCCAGCAGTAAGACTTGGAGTGACAGTTTGTTCTTTGTTTGTTTCTTCAGTGCTTATTGTTTGCCCTTACAGTCCCTACATCCCCCAGCATTACAGCCTGCCTCCTTCCTGCTTCCCCAGCACACTTCTGCAGCCGGCACGCTTGTGCATCTGGCCAACAAATAAATACAAGTTATGTCAAGCTGTAGCTTGCGCCCTAAACCTTACTGTCTTGCCCCTCATAAGCAGTCCCAACACATTTGAATCTCATGGAAACTGCAAAGTTTAATTAAGTATACTTTTGAGGGTATGTATTTGCAGGAAAAATTGCTGGATGGGTGCTAAGAATTTCAGCTTTGTTACGCAAACTCAGATCATTTTCTGCCTGAAACATGTGTGTTATTATAAGCAAGAGAAGTGGCCATGTACAATGTTTTCAGTATGGGTAATGAATACATTTTCCTTTGTCTTTGTTCAAGTAGAAGAATGAAAACATTTGAAAGGGTGTTTGAGGAGTGAAAATGTGAATGTAAGGTCTGGCAATGTGTTTTTACCTTGTTGCATGTAAGAACTGCATCCTTGCAGAGTGTTGTGCTGTTTGTAACATTGCCAGCTACTTCCAGCTTGTAATCCTTGGCCTCCAGCTGCTGGTTCAGAAGTACAGGTCTTCTGTGCTTCTCTAGTCCTTGGAGATATCTCAGATATACCAAAACATCTCCAACAGGAGTAGATGCGTGTGTTTGATCAAATACAGTTGCAGGCAATAGAATCAGGGGTTCTCTGTCTGGAAGCAGAGAATTTCATAGGTTTCTTCCCCAGTAACACCCCTCCCCACCCTGCCGTGTTTTAAACTCATAAAAGGACTTACTTTCTGTTTGTTTCTTTCACAGCACACAAAAGGAGCGAATGAGATGAACTGTTTGGGTTATAGAATCTGAAAGGCTAAATTATTTTCTTGGAGAGATGTTCTAAATGAGCCTGACCGAGATACTGGATCTGTGTGAAGAGGACTAAAGATATAGGATGTCAACTGAGACAGAACTTCAAGTGGCTGTTAAAACCAGCACAAAGAAAGACTCCAAAAAGAAAGGTAATGACTAATTTCTCGGTATTATTACGTGTATTCTACTCTAATCAGCTCTTATATCAACCACCTTTTATGCTTCTATGATTGTTCTGTTGTCTATGCACTCAGAGAAAGTAAAATTTGTTAAGTTTAGTGGAAGTCTTGCCTGGTCAGGGAACATGGGATTTGATTCTCTGACATGATACCTTATTTAGATGTATTTTAAATGTAAGAAGGAACTTCTGTATTTCCCTTCAATAATTTTTACTTTGTTGCAGGTGTTTCAGAAATGAAAACACACTTTAAAAATTACTTTTAGCAGAAGATAGCTGTTTTCTCTGTTGATAAATATCTTCTAAAGGCCTTGTTTCTGCTTTGTTTTGGAACTTACCAGAGCTTAAATGTACTTTTTGTTGCTGAAGATTGAATCTTGCTGACATTTTGTGAAGCTACAGAGAGCTCTTTAACTGTCTGTAGGGAGATTAACTGTAATCTAGTAAAGGAAATAGACACAAGGAAGAGGAAAACCCAGAGAAATAAGGAGAAGCTCTGAATAAATGCATGGCCAGATGATTTCAGATTTATAATCACCAGTTTGCATCAGATTGTAGGGCAGTTGTTTGGGCAGATAAACATGAGAAATGTAATTCTATGAGCTGGTGCTTCTTGAACAGGAGTTCTGTTAGATTTTGGTATTTTTACATTTCTGTGGATGGTTTTTATTGCTTGTGTTTTCAAATGCCATTGAACTTGGAAACCAAAACCTTGAACTCTTGTGGTAATTTATGTTGTTCATTGTAGGTGTCTGTGGTATTTTAAACCTACAGAGATAATGAAGTCGAGATTGAAGCTGAATTTAATACATTACTCAAACTATAACGAAAAGTAGTAAAACAGCAAAAAGAACCATTAAAACCCTTTAGACCTCCATGTGAGCTTTTCAATTCACCATTCTGTTTCTTTTTGCTCATGTATAATTTAACCATTTCCTTCTGAGGATTTTGCATGTTTTTCTAGATGAGGATTTGGCTCACTTTTGCTCATATTTATGTATGTGTGTTGCAAATGGTACTCTGTGTGTATTGCAAGCTACACTTGGCTCTAGATACCTGATAATAACCTGTTCATCTTCTGGGCACATGCACCGTTTACTGTGGTCATTCTACCAACCTGGTAATTAATCATTGTGATTGCTATAGCTTTTGTAGCAGAGATCTTTACACTAGGTTTTTGTAAAAACCACAGCAATCAAACATTTTAAGCACTTATTTGGGAAGATCGTTTAGTGTCCTTATTACTGCTCCAGGCCTAAACTCACAAGGAAGAAATGGTTCATTTGAGATAAAGAGAGCCTGTGCTTTGAAAGACCAGAATAGGGGAACTTTGATGTAAATGGGAATGTGATCTGAGAGAGATGCTCATCAAGGCAAGTCAAGAAAGTAAAGCTGGTTATACGATCAGCATTTTGGGGCAGGCAGGCAAACGCAAAAATCTCAGTTCTTTGCGATACAGATAACATCTTTTTGATGTCTGTCTTCTGTGTTTATTTCTTCTGCTGGAGGGTGATGCTTCTGAAAACAGCAAACAACTGTTTCAGAAACTTGCTGTTTGTTAATAAAATATTCAATATACGTCTTCTAAAAACACTGTCATAAATCATAATAACTGAATGCTGCTCTGCACAAAATCTGATTGTAGCCCCCAAATGGAAATGCTAAGAATTACCTTCACTGCTGAGAGCAAGTATAAAATATGTCCTGTGGCAGTGATCAGAGCTCCCTGCAGCACGTAGAAGCAGCTGAAGAACTGGAAGGGACAGTGTGCAGCAGCAGTACATCTCCAGAATTAATCGTGTTCTGTACTGTGTGTGCATGTCCAATCTCATCCAGCCATCCGAGAGCCTCGTGGTACAGTGATTGCTTTAGACAGACAAGGTATACAATTCAGACAGTGTTTGTTATTCAAATCCCATGTAGTGAAAAGTCAAAAGAAACTCGGTGTGCTCATTTACTCGTTGCTGAATTGTATATATTTGTGTATATTTCAACAAATGAGCCCTCCTCCATGTAGTAGGGATGATGGACATGTGGAAAAGCATGAAGCTTTTTTCCAAGTTCATTAACAGCAAGCACTGGCAGGTAGCAAGTACTAACATGAAGTTTCTAATGTTTCTGATCAATGAGTTTGATTATTCAATGGAACTGAGTATTCCCAAGAAATTAGTCTTTGCTTTATAAAGAGAAACTTTAGCTCTCATGTATTTCCAGTGAGTCAGGTTTCATACCTTTGCAAGAGCCATACAACCACGTCCATACAACGGGGGGGGGAAGGTACTGAGTTTGATAGTAGCTTCCTAACAGAATGACTGTCCTGCAGATCTGTCCCATGCTGAAGATCTAGGGTGACTGAAAGGGAATGAGGCTTACTGTAGAGTTAGAGCCTGGACAGCGTTCCTCCTGGATCTTAGCAGAAGTCTACTGCGTAGCATTGGCTAAATCTTTAAATCTCTGTACAGCTGTATGAGGATATACTAAGGTAGTGTTTCTTACTTGAAGCGTTGAGATAATACAAAGCCTAATTCCTAGGATTTGTTAGGTATGTGAATATAAAACATGGTAAAATGTTAGATAAATACGGCTATTCTTACTGTAAGTACAATGGGCAAAAAGAAAATGATTATTCAGATAATGTGATCAGTGCATTTGCGGTGTAGTGCCTGTCAAGAGTTAAAGGCACTGTAGTATCATTAATCAAACAATTGTACCCTGGACAGCTTAAAGGAAAAGTCCAGGAGGAGTTGTGTGCTATTCAGTGGTGGCAGAAGCACCATGCTGCTACTGGGATGGGCTAACGCCTGGCAGCAGGGTGGGAATGCCTGAAATTCCTTCATGGTTTCTTATAATGGTTTTTAGGTGGTATCACACAAATCTCTGCAGCATCGGAAATATGCCAGATCATATTTGTACCGTGTATGGCCACTTAAAGAGGAGAAAAAAGTTTTAGCATGTGCCCTTCACCGTTTCCTCTTTCCAGAAATCTAAAATGGTGCTTGGTCTGCTGGCTTCTTCAGCAGCTGCAGGTTAGGTACGTGTAAACTTCCCCATGAAAGCTCTTAATGAGTTCGACTTTTGATCTAATAATTGTTTGGCGTTCATTGAGAATTTGTGACTTGCAGCACTCGGACGTATCGCTTTATATGTTGGTGGGAAACACAGACACACAGCCTACCTGTCTAAGAACAAAGGCTTTTGGGGACAGGGAAGTGGTTTGGTTGCTGCTGCAGATGGAGCATGTGACATGAGAACTCCTGTGCAGTTGCAGATGTTATAGGGTCTTACTTCTAGAACAATTACCTTTTTCTGTAGTCATATGCAAAGCAATTCTTTTACAAGAGATTATTTAAAACATTTCTCATTAGGCACAATGTTTTTACAGCCACAGGCTTTACGGTCCTTCTTGTAACTTTGGTCTCTGTCTGTTATCACCAGAGATGGTCTGTAAGACAATGTTGTGTGATTGTTATGAGAGTAACTAGCAGGATTATCATTAAAGTTTGAACAAAACCTTATATATGAAATCCTCTCACCTGTTTAAGTAAAATCAGGGCTGCCAAACTCTGTGTACTGCAGGTAAGCTCAATACTAAAACAATAACATCAAATTGTAATTTCCAGTGTTAATGTTATCACCATACATAATCTTAAAAATAGGCTGTTAAAAGCCAAGTACTAATTTGGCCTTTTATTCAGCCAATATTGATCTGATGGATAAATACTGCAGTTGGATAGGATGTTCTAGAAAAGGGACCTGGTCATGCTCCCGACACACGGTAGGAATTTTAACTGACTTGAAGAGGTGAGTCAAGCTGCTGCTTTCCTTCTGAATTGTTGCTTTGTGCTCCTTGTACTGTCGCAGGGCTCAACAACTGAGGACCTATGGTTCGCTGTGACCTCCGCAGCCCTCCTTTCTTTATTTCATGCCACCTTATGAGCTTACAGCGCAGTAGCTGTTACTAGAGGAGCCCATATTTCTGCAGCCCCAACCTCCAGCACTAATCTTTGTGCCACTCTTGTCTGATACCTACCAGCAACTCTGTGTTGTTACTCCTGTTGGTGAGAGCTTGCTTGAAGCCTAAAAGTTGCCATGAAGAGTTACCATACTGTTTCGTAAAATGAAATGACACGAAATTCTCAGGAGCTCTATTCTAGGACTTTTTTGGTGATTTTTCTTTGTGTGATTTTGCCAAAAACCATGGGTTCTTTAAGAACACTGGAGAGAATTAACTACAAATAGACTTTACATTAATTACAAGTAACACTCTTAAAGGCTGGTTGTTTTCCACTTGTTTATGTCATCTGGTTCATTGAGAGGTGAATAAACTTTACGTGTTTGTAGCATTTAAGATAGGAAATCGGAAGTTTTCATTAGCCAGAGCTGTTAGAAACATAAACCGTTATTGCCTTCTAGTACATGAGGGGGGAAAGTCATTTTATAAACATGTATGGATTAATGAATCAAATTGAAAACAGATTTCCTTAAGCCTATTGGAATTAAAATTGATTTAGAAACCTCCTTGGGGGAAATGTGCTGCATTGATGGTGGATCCACACTGATCCACCTTGGAAAATCCCCTCTTTAAAAATCTAACAAGAAAACCGAAATGAAAGGTTTGTAAAGAAGCGAGCCAGGCTATCAAATTTGAATGCAGATCTGCCTCTGCTTGTGGGAAGCCAGGAAGCTTTTCCAGGGATTTGATTTCTTCCTCTTGCACTTAAATTCTGTAATTATTCTATTTGAAACCTAGGGTTTATTTATTTATTTGCAAAATCAACTCTTGTCAATCTTCCACATGGAGTCTGTTGTAAGACTTGATTCAATTTCCAAAATGGCAGGGACTTCGGAAAGCAGAAGCAAGACACAGAAAATAACTCAGGCATCTTGACAATCATCCTAATAATCTTCGATGCCAAGGATCCCCGTGGGCAAAATTCCCTTATTTAATAGGTTTCCACTGCAGTGCATGGGAACCACGTGGCGTCCAGCAACAGATTCCGCAGGAGGTGTGCTGACAAGTTGTGGATTGCCTTAATCAGCCCATAAAACGTGAAAGCTAGAGAGGGGCTGTGAGGCACTCCAGCTCTACCAGAGCTAGGTGCCTTCTTCCAGCCAGGACTCGGGCACCTTTGTTTTAACAGAAGGAAAAGGCGAGTTCCACAGCAGGGAAAGAGTGAGTGGACTTTGCTCAGGGCACTTCCCAAACCAGGTAGGGAATCCTGCTTGCCCCAGGGGGAACAGAGGATGCTGCGTGCCAGTGCTTTCTTGGTGCTGGCAGATGTGAGTTTGGTCCTCTCGGGATCAGGATTGCAAAGAGCATAAGCGTCCTACTTTGTGTGTGCCCGCTAATTAAAAGGAGTGCCGTGGCTCCAGGACCACTCACGTGTGTCAGATTGGGCTGTTGGCAGATCACATCTATTTCCTGGGCCTTTTAAAAACTAATGAGGGTCTGGGGCCTATCTAACTATCTAAAGGAAGCCCTTTACATACCCAGAAGCTACACTGTAGTCACACTAAGATCAAACAGGAGGTTTCTAGTTCGTTTAGGAGCCTCTGGGGATAAGCAGCCCTTAAACAAGGTTACGTTTTGTCATTATCAGTTTTGATCATCGGTGTCTAATGCAACCCAAGTCCTGCTTCGGGTTCCTTAGACCTTATTTGAACCTTATCTTCAGCCTAATCGCTACTGAATTTGAGAGCAGGGTGAAGGTTTTTGGTTGACATGAAACTTAGGATTTTGCTGACACACACAACTCTCGATGCAGCTTTTGCAGGTTCATCTCCAGACCAGAACTTCAGTTTAAATGAGTACATGTTAAGAGCAATGACAGATGATTTCCCGCCCCCCCCCCATATTGCAATCAGCTAATGACAAAGCATCAGCGCTGTAATGAGGTATTCCAAGTTGTCAGATTTGTTTTAGGTTCATTTGTGTTTCTGATTACCTAGCTAAGATTTGTGGAATCCAGAACTCACATTTGATGTAAAGAATAATATAAGAGGAGCAGAGTCAGGAGCTTGTTTCATTGATGGGGAGTGGATTTGCTTTGTTTCCTTGCAGTAGCTATATGAGTTCTTCAATAATTTATAGATCAAGTAACAGCAACATTAATTGATACACTAATTGAGTCCACATGCCTGCCTTTAACAAATCTCTTTTGTGAAGTGGTTACTGACAATATTAATTGCACATCTTTTGAGTCTTGTTAGAAGTTATGAATTCATTCTCAAGTTGAAAGAGGGTGGGAAAATCATTAATTTTGACATTGTGTAGTTGTAATTAACAAGAGTTATCCAATAACCTATCATAAATTAGAGAGCTCATGAATTATATTTTAAATACCGCGTTCAACCAAAGGGGGTCCATGGTTGTGTTAATTGAAACGTTCTTAGAGGGAGATGGATGTTGTCTCTTGCTGCAGTTAAAATGTTTACTGTTATTTTTAATTGAGAGACAGGTCTGCCTAAATGGGGGTTGGAGATCTGTTACTCTGCTGTTCCTCGGTGGAGGAATCAATAATCTGTTGAGTGCAAGAATAACATTTCCTGAGAGCTCCCGTTCCGTTATCATTTCTCAATATTTTAACAGTCGTCAAAGCATTTCAGTTGAAACCAGCAATTAGGAGCTTAGCGCAACGCGTGTTCCGCAGAGGATTTGACTCATGAAACAGTCATTAAACATAGGTAGGTGTAACTGTGCTCCAGGGCTGTCTGTACGGTACGAAATCTGCTGCTGGCTGTGAGCATCACCCACAAATCCTGTTCAGTGCTGTACATCGCTCCTGGCTTCATCCTCTGCACTGTTAGGGTATGTCTGATACGTGGTTGCAATACGGCAGGAGTGAGGGGCTGGGGCTGCTCAGGGGGCAGCACTTCTGCATTTGCAGTCACTGAAAAGACTCCAAGAGAAGTTTGTGTTAGGACCTCAGTGAATGAGAAGTGTTACTTGGAGGGTTTGGGGAGGAAAATTATACTGTGATGAATGCAACGGAGGAGGAATGACTTGATTCACACAGATTAGTAGCTAAAATGCCTCTAGAGGTTTGGATTAGTAAAAGTTTCCTAATATTGCTCACACAGAAAAACACTACAGGGACACCTATGCTGCTGATGATAATTTTATATAATTATTTGTGCAAAAATATTTGCCTAATAAATACCAGTGAATGACATTTCTGTCAGTGTGTTGCATTTGAACATTTCTACTTTTCTCGAAGACTGTGTCTTTTCCATTGTTGGTACGGGAAGTCTGAAAGCAAGAATAAAATAAGTCAAAGTGCTCCTCTCTAAAATGCAGGTTAAAGAATCAGGTATCTGCTGTGTTGCTAACTGGCTCCATTTGGCAGAAGGGAAATCAAAGACAAGTAAATCTGGGCAATTTGCTTGACCCCAGCAATCGTGGAAGCATTAAATGGCTTCCAGGTTTTCTCTGAAATAAATGACTAGTATTATGTCACAGAAACCATCGCTGAAAAATCATTGCCCTTGATCTTTCCATGTCACAGGATTTTTGAACACTGGTCATTCACTCTTAAGAAAAGCTTGCCTGCAGAACCGCCAGCCTTTTGACGTGGACTGTGGCTGCATTTTAGGCCCTTCATTTATTCTTTATGGCATATTCCTGTTCTCAGAGTGCAAAGGAGCACACGGTGGATTTGGCCAACAGGCCGTGCCTCCCAGTGAGAAATATGCCCAGAAATTTGCAGTGCTCCTCAGGATTAAAGGAAAGATGTGCCTATGATTCTGGGAGACGATGCACTTTGGCTATATAATCCGTAGTCACATTATTGGCCGTCTGGAGTAAACTTAATATGATATGTGAAGTGTTTGTGTTGTCCAAAGATAGGTAGATAAATGTGTTTCACTGTACCATTCTTCTTCAAAATGGATTTCTATTACAGATAAGTGTTTTCAGAAATAATTGCACATAATTTGTATTGTTTCTAACTAATCATTGTTAAATAAAACAGTGTTAGTATAAAAACGGAAAACTGCATTTCTCTGCTTTTACAGTTGTTTGGCTTTGCAGGCAAGATCATGTTATTTAGTTGAACTATGTGTTTGTGTCAGCCTTTGGTACGAAAACGAAGCTGAATAAAAATCAAAATACTTTTATTCTTTTAACCTATGCCAATTTATAGTGAAATCATTGGTAGGTGTATTACATGCACTTAACTGATATTTTAAATTAGTGGTAGCAGTACAATTTTTTAATGTGCATTTTAGTGCACGTTTCAGATGATTGGACTTTAATGGATATCTCCTGATTTTGAGCAGACACGATATGAAGAAGAGTCAAGGTCCCCTGCAATGTAGGCAGTGTAGAAATCCTTTTAGAAATAAGCAATCAATGCTGAAGGTGAGTGAATGCTTCTGGTTTTGCAGCAAAGGAGAAATTGGGGTACTTTTGGGTAGCTTTTCTCCTTTCCCAGGAGCATCCCCTAAATGACCTGGGTAGAATCCTGGAGTCCTGCTTGAAGATGGTTTTGTGTACAAAGAAAGATGTCTGCTTTACTTAGTAATTGTACAGGGACTGTATTTTAAAAAACTACAGCATGGCAGTGTTAAGTCTTTTCTACAATACCAGGAGGAACAGCTTTTTCTGGAGTCAACTTGTTTTTAATACCTGCCCCCATTTTAACTCCTAGCAAGTGCTGAGCAGCTAATCTGTGATCTATAATTTCCTCTGATTCTTTTAGTTTAGTTAGAGAAGAAGCTGTATAATGAAAAGGATGATTCAAGGAGTGAAATGAAATTAAGCGCAAGTCTTTTGAGGTTAGATGTTAATTTCATTTTTAAATATAAAATTGCCATCAAAGTAATAAGAGCGTAATGCTCAAACATCACAATAATGTGGACCAGCATGCTGCTAATTAGGTAGAAGGCAAAAACATCAGTAGTAGTTTACTGAATTAATCCTTTTTCTTACACTTGGTGTAGGCAGTATGAATTGTACATTGAGCTCAAATGTACAGAATCACATCAAGTGAATTAAATACGCTGGGGAAACTGGCTGTATGCTAGATTTGGGCACGCCTTACGTGTAATGTTGGTGTGCTTACGTGTATGTGTTTAATATTTAGTACATTTGCTAGCGTAAGGATGTTTATGGATTGCGGTCTTTAGCACACAGACTCTGAAATGTCTCTTTAAATATACTGTGCTATCAGCACTTCTCCGCGGGACTGCATGTGGAAGAACACAGCCTCCGCTGCAGTGAGCGTGTCAAAGAGATGGCAATTCTACAGAGACGCCAGGAGATCAAAACGAAAGCTACCTACAGAGTTCTTTATCTGTCTCACCTATTTTCCTTCTCTCCGCTAGACTGTAACTAAAGCAATATGTTATACCTATGCCTCTATATTTAATTGCATTAAAGAAATGCTGGGGCTGTAAGGTTAAGCACTGAAATTCTAAGGAAGCGCAGACTCAAAGTTGCCTGGGTAAGCCTAATTTAACATCCCTTCAGGATAGACATTTTCATACAATTTTTAATGAGCTGATCTCATATTGCAATTTCCTGGAGACCTTTGACCCGTTCAGTGAATGGAAGGCCAGTGGTCCGGGAACGTGCTCCATTTGCTGCCTTCTGCGCTCCACAGTCAAAATGTGGCTGCATGCTTTGTTGTGAGGATACTCCAACCCGAACCTGAATACATGGATCTGGATGAGAGCTCCAGAAGATCTAAATTCTTTATATGTTAGCAACGTTCTTCCCTTATACGTTGCTTTATTAATACATATATATATAAAAGGCACCCAACAACAGGTTGTTAAGCAGGCAAGCTGATAAATACTTCTGTTCTGGAAGAAGGAAGTAATCCCTTCATTGCAGTTGGCAGTGGTACTTCAGTGAAGTGTGCTGGTAGCTGTGGAAAAGAAGATGCTTTGGTTCAGAGGAGAAGTAAGGCCAAAGAAACTGTAGGTGTTCAGGAATTAGTCTTGGATATTTTTTCACAACAGGAGCAGATCTGTTAACAGAGGAGCTTTTCACAGACAGGTATTATTGTCACCTGAGACTTCGTTAATGAATTTGCCCAGATCCAAGTAATGTTTCAGAAGAGAGGCTTTGTCTCAGAGTAGTTGGGATTGCTTCACTTTCACAGGAGTGGAAGAAGAGCTTGATCCTCAGTCAGGATTTCTTGGGGATGTCTCATCGTACATTTCATTTCCCTTGGCCACTTTGACTTGTACACATCTCTCATTGTTTTCTTCAGCTTTTCTTCCTTAGTTTGCTTTTGCAACTCCTTTTTCCTTTTGGAGAATATCGGAACAGGGAAAAATCTGAATATTTCAAATGTGGATATTTATTTATTTATTTATTAGCCTGCCTTAGCTAGAAGAAGGGAACAATAAGTGTAAAATAAACAGGCCAAACACCTGGAAATGAGTGCAGGGCTTCTGAGGGGTGCAGTCAGAGCAGCATTCAGGTTCATATATATATATATATATATATATATTACATATATATTAATGTAGGGACACGTTAACAGCAAGGTCAACAACAAGGATTTGGGGGGTGGGTGAGGTGGGGATCTTCTAAAAGCAGTGAACCATCATTGTGTTTAAAAACACTTTTGATGTTGGATTTATTTCATTATTCATTCATTTTAAATTATAACTATTTTCAGGGACATGGTCATTTCAGCAAACAAAGATAAAGCAAATATATATCCTATATATTTGAAAAGCTAGTAAACTCTCCAAAATTAATCCTTAATTCAGTAATGCCTCATATTCTATTCAGTGCATAAATGCCAACATAGTGAAAAGATTATGAAGATCATACAGGGAGGTGTATGGATGGTGGTTTATTTGTGGTGGAACCAATCACATGTGGGGCTGAACGTCCTTAGAGCAATTGGTTACAGGAATTTTATAAAGTGTAATTATGGTGTGCTTATATTAAATATTTTATGCACTAGTATTGAACCCTCCAGTTCTTAAGAAAAAAGGTAATGTTTTTTAAAAAAATTTGAAGGAAAGATTTTCATCCTTTTTGTAATGAAGCAATCGATGCGAATTTAAGGATGCACTAAGACTTTCATAAATATATTGTCCTACAAAAAAGTATTTGGGATTTTCTGTTGCCTGATGATCTTCTGTTAAGATAGGTGAATATAAAGGTGTCACTGCTATCAAGGAACCTGACTTGGTGAGTCTTTGTTACTGGTGGCAAATTTTGTAGTGTGGCGTTTGCAATGGAGGAACTTTGAATCTTTGTCATTTTGCAAAATCAACTCTGGGAGTTATTTTTCACCTCTTTACCTACTCAGCGTTCAGCTTCTAGGAAAGTCAAC
This sequence comes from Heteronetta atricapilla, assembly GCA_011075105.1. NCBI lineage: Eukaryota > Metazoa > Chordata > Aves > Anseriformes > Anatidae > Heteronetta > Heteronetta atricapilla. Next base: position 27,483,386 of record CM021738.1, on the reverse strand, counting down.
TGCACATCTAATCTATTTTTCAATGTTTTTAATGAGACTGCAGGGCATGTTGCTAACAAAAGGCAAAACACAGCTTTTTGTCTCCATCAATTTGCAATTTAAGGTCTAACAAAGCATGGAATAAACTTGTGAACAAGTTTTTCGTGGCCGGAATTCAAAAGACAGAAGGATCGCACGGATGAGGGTGAAGGAGTTCCTTCCTCCTGAGAAGCGCTCTCTACGTAGAGCTGATGGCAAACACAAAAGAGTAAGACAGAGCTACGCCTTCTTGCAGAATTATCAGAGGATGTTTTATTAAAAAACCATCAAACTTGCATGCTGCATTAGACATTTTCTCCTGCTGAGCTGTAGGGGAATGCACAGGTGAATTCTTTAGAGAGAGAGGTGGGGAGGGATACCCAAGGTGCGTTTCTTGGTGTGTTTTTTTCACAAATGTGAAGATAGCTTTAGAAATTGCTCTTTAAACATCTGTGAATTTACTGACCATCAAATGAAATCCTTGTCCACTGGGGTCAGCATTGCAAATTCTGCCCTTTCTTCAAACCCCCTTCCGTATGCTGGGTCTCCAGCAGAGAGGTGTAAATCATTACACCCTCATCTCTTGCTAATGCTCTGTAACCTCGGCAGGCCAGATCCTCTCATTTGTTACCACACTAATTATATCCAAACACATGTTGGGTTTTTTCAAAGCAGATGATGTTTGGAGGAGACTGAATTCTCTAAGGTTAGTAATGAAATTTCCATTTGAAGTAGCCCAGTTCAAAGGGAGAAATTTCCCCTTTAGGTTTAGACCAAAGGTTCTAAAAGCCTGAGATGTGAAAATAGAGAGGCACCAGCTAGAAATGCCTTTCAAATTATGTCTCTTTGGACTTGCTGAAATGTGTGGCTAAGCTGCTTTCTTGCTTCTTTAAAATATTCAAGGTTATTGGCCTGCGTTAAACTTTAAACCCTTTAAATACCATCTTAGTATCCAAGTTGCTCAGAACTGACAAGCTGAAAGATTTAGGAATGTGGTCTGTGAGGGGGAAAAAAAAACAGATCTGAAAGACGGAACTGAGCATTTTTTCCTTTTAAAAAAAAATAGTAAATACAAACAAAAGTAAATGATTTGAAATACTAATAGCAGCTGTGTAATATAACCAATTCCCCGTGGCCAGTACTGTGTATGTAAGCCAGGCATCCCTGGAGTACCAGCCAGATGTCAAAATAATGTCAAAAAAACATTAATATAGTTATGCCGATTTGACCAAGGCAACAAATTCAGAGATTCTGAGAACATTCAGCTTTTGAAGTTCTTTTGCCAGCATTTAGAGTGGGATTTTCATTTGGTCTGTTGTGTATGGGGGCCTCTGAGGTATGAGCCTCACGGTGTGTTTCTGTAGGTCAGGATTTCATTGACTTAGAGATGTTAGCTTACTAGTCTACTCCCTTCAAGCCTAACTAACATTAAAGTTAATTTTTAGTGATAACTGTTGGGAGAAACACTTCTTTTTTCTGCAAAAAATATATTTTGAATCTGGAATCGCACCCTTGGAGGTGAGAGGTTGGAGTCCCGCTAGGCTGGGTCGGGTCCTGCCAATGACAGTGACATTTCTCCAAGTGGTGTTTCCCTCCCCAACTTTGGGAACGAGATCTCAGGATGATGAGAGAAGGGAAGGTTGTGCACAAGCCTTGAATAACTCTGAGTTTATGGAGCTATTGTGCCCTGTGGATTTTTATTTCGTGTATCAGCTGGGGGTGTGGCTACAGCTAATGGCTCCTCTGTAACGTACTTAACCTTTGTACCAAAAGCATTTCTATTTGTGTTAGTTGATAAGTATGAAAGGAGATTGGAGCAGCAAGCCGTGGTGAAACTCTGCAAATTCTGTAATCGCAGTATTAACCTACTTCAAAGACTTAGCATCGCACTCGCTTTGTGAGGGTAGTTAAGGGTGTTTTCATCACTCCTGCTTCCCCGACAGATGATGAAACCAAATCATGTTCGTTTTACTTGTGTCTGGAAGCAGAAGGCTACAGTGGAAGTAGTTGTTCAATCTTACGTTCTGCTTCCAAGAGTAAGAGTTGTGACAGTTTTCTATGTCTGCATGAGAAAATGTGCGTTTATTGCTGCTGTGCATAGGTGCAGAGACTTCCCAGCCTCCCATCCTACCTGGGATGTTGTTTTAGAGAAGGTAACTTTACTTGGCATATCCCAAAGCAATTTGCCTGCCAGCTTTGGATTCCAGCTCCCAGGAGCCTGAGAGCTGTCCCAAGCGGAGCTGTTGTAGCTCTTGGGGCACAAGAAGTGTGTATCAGTGCACCACGTACAGACCGGCCAGCGTGATTTGGGGAGTACTGCTGTATGGGAACTGCCCTGTTCCCACGTACCTTTGGGGGAAGTATCCTTCTGGATAAGTAAGCAGCTGTTGTGCCTTTCTGAATTATCCCCATAGAGCTTGGTGCGTGTTCATGGGACTGCACCGCCTGTGTGCCTCGCCTCCTCTGAAGGAGCAGAAAGACTGACGTTTGGAGACAGTCTGTTTTCTTAGCAGGTAATTTTCAGCGAAAAGAAACAGCAGCCAGTTTGCTGCCCTTAACCCCATTCATAATAACAGGAAGGGGGAACAACAGTGAAGAAAGGAAAATTCACACCTTTGCAGCTAAACAGTTTGTTCTGAGCTGTGTTCTAATTATAAAATGTCACTTCATTAATGAAGCGTTCTCCTAGCTGGTTTCAATTAAGATTTCTTTTAAAGAAGAAGAATAGGTTTTGATAAGGCTCAAAATACATAAAAGTACTTCATTTTGACTTTAGTAGAACAAAGAGGATTTTCTTTTGGTTTTACTCTTTTAACTATGGTGGATGTTTAAAAATACTGAATAATAATGAAATATTTCAGTTTGATCAAAATATGGTGTTATGATGGAACTGACATAAAATTTAATGTAGGTTTAAATAAGAGAGTGCTTAGAGTGATGTAGAGGGCTACAAACAAACAACAACAACAAAAAACACCACCACCACCAACAGAAATGATAACAACAACAAATCAGCAAATGCTAGTTGTATTTAAAGCAATTTTAGTTGGCAGGAAAAAAAGTAAAAGGCATGGAGCAGAAAGCATGTAGGAATAGCAGTGAGTTTAAAAGGATTTCCCTTAGAAAGCTGCTAAGGGTGAGCTGAGGAATATACAAAAGTTTTATTCTGTATTAACTTAGTGGTGAACAGGAGGATCAGTAAGAAACAGAGTGGGTGATACAGCCAACGTGGATCTCAAGAATGTATCATCAGTTCTTTAACCTCCTATGGAAATTTTCAATGACTTTGCAGAAATTGCAGTTTCTCTTGGCCATCTTGAGCAGGATATTACCTGCAAGAAATGGGTGAGGAGAAACTGGTGAGAAGACAGAGGCTCTGAGCTTGTGTTAGAAGAACCTTGTGGCGATGGCTGCCTCTAGACATTACCTGAGGTTATCCTGCTTGTGACTTGGGTTCTTGCTGGCCGCCCCTTTTCCCGGCCATGGTCACCACTGGCCATGGATGTTACCTCTCCAGATACTGAAGTTCCCCAGAAAAAGTCGAGGTCCTCATACTTAGGGTTCCCCTGAACATAGAGACTTCATGAGATTATGCACACAAACACAGACTTGCTTTATGATTAAGGACTTGCCTTGAAGGAAGAAGTCGCTTGCAGGCACTTCTGAAATTCCAGCAACATCAGCAAAACAACTCCAATGTGACAATTTCTGTGGTAGCAAAGAAGGCACAGAGCTTATGGAGTGCAGGTAAACTGGAATTCCTCTAGAATTGTCATTTTTGTAGAACTGGAATGAAATTGTTACCGAGGAGGATGGAAAAGCTGCCTGAGCAATCAGTCTGCTGTGGGATTCAGGGCTGTGCTGCTCTATACTGCTTGCTCTGTGGTGGTGGAAGCTCTTCACTGTCAGATAACGTGCCCTCGTGCACTAAAATAAACCCTTTCGCTTGGTTTTAGACCTACTTTTTCCCTCAGTCTCTGACAAGTACACACAACTTTCTGTAGAAGTATACAAGTCTGTAAATATTTTTGCCTCCTGCAGGTAAAATATGCAGCGTGACATAATTAAAATATAGAAATATTCATTGTATTTATTTAAGTGTTTTTTTTTTCCTTCATTTGACAGCACTTTGCCAGGCCAATCCTTAATGAACCCGGTTTGCGGCACAGCAACAGAAGCCGATCTCTTCCCAGTTTTCCTTTGAGTTAACAAAGGGAGAAAGTAAAAGCGTGCGGATGGCATCGCAGGAAATGACAGAAGGCTTCAGGGGCAGGTGTTGCCTCTGCACAGATTTGAAGGTGTCAGTGCCTTAAAGCATGCTTTGGACTCTGACTGTATGAAATCGAGAATTCTGCCCAAGGCAGCTAGAAAGGAAATCTGGGTTTGAACAACTTCTGTAAAAAATAACTTTGGCAGAAAATCCTCATTTTTTTTTTCAAAAGGCACACAAAAATCACTGCAGACTTGTTTTGTGAGCTTTCTTTTTTTATTTTTCTTCCCTTTCTGTTCGGCTGTGTGGCAGATTTCGGCTGTATCATGCTTGAGTTTTACGGGACTTCTGACAGTTTCGTATTTGACTTGTCTTCCCTTGAGGAAAACTGTCATGCTGAGCTGAAATTAGACATAGCTGGTCTGTAATTTCAGGTACTTCTTTAAAGTATTTACAAATATTATTGGAGCATAGCATGTATTTCTAACACTGCACTTTTCCTGAGCTGAGCAATTACTTTGAAAATACCCTCATAAATTTAATTATCACTTGATACTTACATCCCCCTTCATGCCACGATACCGTTGTAGTCTTGGTACCCCCAGACAGGAATTTTTCCAGTACTGGAGATGGATTTTAAGGGGGGCAGTGGGGTGGCACTCCTGAAGCCCTCTGGAGTAAAGGGGCTGGAGGCTGCACCCTGTGAGGGATCTGGGCTTAGAGCCTGCGTGGTTCTTCACCTTCCCTTTTCCTCAGGTGTTTTGCTTAATAATTTGTTTATTCTGGATGGAAAGTGAAGCCTGATGAGGTGGAATAACCATACCAGCTTCTAATCTTGGTCAGGATTACCAGTTTGCTTAATGGCTCCTTGTTATTTGGGCAGCATCCTTACAAAGGGGCCAAAGAACAAATAAATACCTGTGAATGTTAAGAATGTGACACATTTAATACTTCAGATTTCTTGAACTCTTTATGGTAGGGATGCATATCATATTTTTTCTTTTCAAATCGGATTTAGGGGAATATTCCTGAAAAGGCTCCCTTCTTCCTGGCCCCCCATCAAAAATTGCAGCCCAGCAGTAGCCTTGGGAGTATGGGAGCTGCAGCATTTGGGCATACACAGGCAGGAGATGTGTCTGGTACGGCTGTTAATCTGTATGGTTTTACCTTTGTAATTAATTAACCATAACTCTAAATGAAAAACTGGTGTTTTTTTTTTTTTTCCCTGAGATAAGATGGTCTGAAATACAGCATTTCAAGTAAATTGTCTTTCAGTGTCTTTACAATTTAATTTGTTTCACTTTAATTACTGCTCTTTGGCATCATTACAATCTTGTTTCCATTTCTGTCCAAATATAATGCTTCTGCAGTGTTTTGCTGGAGGTCGCAGGTGAACAGCAAAAAACAGTGATGCTGAGTAGCAAATGGTAACGCGTAACCGCCTCACAAGGATGAGATGGTTAGCACAGTTCATGGATAACAGCCAAAGTTTAACTTTTATGGATTGCTGGAGGAGGCATTTTATAATCATGAAACAAAACGTCATATGATTATTGAGTTCAGAACTTAAGCATTGGCCAGTCACCAGTCATGGCAATATATTCATTTCAAGCATAGAAATAATCTATTTTCCAAATTGACAGCAGCTACAATAATCTGCAACATTTATTTTCATTTGCCTTGTCCTGATAGTCTTTTAGGCCTCTTTCTCTGCAACCACTTTCCAGGAGTACCTGGGGAGGCACTGCTAGCCAAGGGCAAGGATTGTTTCCCTGCCTATATCCTTGAGGCCTTCTGCAAATCTGGCTTTTCCCTTGACCTCTTGTGTTACTTCTTCCCTCATTATACCCACACATCCTGACAACGTGAGACTTCTCCAGTCCTGCTCGTGATTGCAGCCAGTTGCCTGAGATGTGCAATGAAAAGCTCACTCTGTGCAAATTCTTCCACAATACACCTTTCGTAACACACCTTTCCGGAATTAACCTATTAATTACAATAAGTATCCTCTTGTTACCGGGGAATTGAAAATAGCCCTATAAAAAGATCGTGACAATAGTTTCTGTTCATTGAGCTCATGCTGAGAATAATTTTCAGGCACCACGTAACAGCAGCCATGATTTGTCACCATTTAAAGTGGGGCTTTCTGCAGCCTCCCCTTTCTTCTGCACATTGTCTAGGAAACCAAAGGAAGGTGTGGAGGCATAAACTAGTGCTCTGCTCTCTGATTTGTCCTCTGTTTATGTAGTTCTGATGTTTGAGTGCATTCATGACTATAGTATTTGGATTCAACATAAAAAAAAAACTAGAAAGTGAAGTGATCTGATCAGGGTAGAGAGCTGTATGCACGGGGTGACTGCAAGACCACATTGCTCACACTGCTGTGTGTGTGCTGGCACTGAGTGGAAAAGCTACAAACCTTTTGCAGTTAGAGGAACAAAATCCAGAGCGATGAGATGACAACTGCAGGGCAATGAAGGTTTGGAATAAAAGTCAGGTGTGTCAGATCCAAGTGATCACGTATATAGCGAGTCTCACCTGCCTTCTGACCCCTGGGGGTCTGATCTCTGCTCAAGTCACCATTTGGGAGCTGTGACTTGTGACATTGGTGATTGTCCATGGAGCTTGGGTACAACAGCGTTTGCAGAATTGCTTCTGTTTGAGTTCTCGCCGTTGCTGTAAGTTATGAGATACTGGAGAATGTTGACAGGGTTGGAGGGCTCAAAACGTGAACGTTTTTGCAGAAAGCTCTGATAGAAGCAGAGAGGATAAGAAAGTTTACCCTTACAGTGCAAGGACGATAACACAGTGCTCAGGAAATGGAAGGAAACACAGGAGGGATTAGCGTTCGGGTGTCACTGTGCAAAATCAACACCCTGCTGTGTTTAAATCAAGAACCTTCCAGCTGATGGTGACCAAGTGTGCTACAGCAGATTGCATCCTCACGGGCTTCACATGCAGGGTACAGGCAAGTTATTTTCTAATTCATTTATTTTACTAAAAAAGTAAAATACTGTTTTTCCCCCCTTTCTGTAGAAAGGAAAAGACAGATGAATAGGCTGCTAAATGTTGTGCCTCAACTGCTACACTTAGAAGAAGTTACTGAGAATCTGCTTTACAAGAAGCTACTCATGCTTCATTGTGAATTTCCCATTGCTGGATGTATTTATAGTGTGTTTGAACACAGAATTAGTAGACATGCTATACATATCTATAAATATTTTCTGTGGAGATACAGCTCCATCTTTTTTATCCTAAATCTCATAGCACTGTACTAACTTTAAAAAATGAATGAAGGAGTCACAGAAAACTGCCTGGAATTTGGGGGTGTATTCTGCCTGTTGGGAACAGTGCTTTTTTAAATTTTATTTTAGAGCTACTTCTAAAAAATGAAAATGAACCTGCATACATCAGCGATGGGCAATGAATGCAAAAATAATAAAGCAATCAGCCACCGCTGAAATGCTGCTACCTCAAGAAATGACAGCAATTTACTGCAGGCAGCAGCGCAACACAGCATCATCCCTCATTTTAATATTTGATTTTGAAGATTCATGTTTCTGATATTTATGACAGGTGTAAATCTTGGAAATCCAGAGGCATAAAATTATGGACTCTGTGCCCAGAGTAAGGCTTTTGTGCTGCTTTGCTACTAAATAACATGAGAGCTACAGGCAAAAAGATGTGCCTCCTCTCCCTACGCCAGTCTTCCCAGACTTCAGGTGGTTTCTTCTGGCGTTTTGTTAGAGAGTTCTGTGTCTCAGCCTATATATCAGCGGAGGGTGGATACACTACATTGATTTTACAAAAGGAAATGCTGTTTTTCTGTATTAAATGATACCAACAAAACTACATTTTATCCTCAGTGGAGGCATCACTCTCCGGGCTTTTGTGTTGCTGCTGGCTTAAAGCGTTCAGTGCTAGAGAGCTTGTACCTGTGCCTATGAAAAAACGCTGTCGGTGGGGCCGAATGAAGTAAGGTTTTCATTGACTTTCCAATCTCCAGCTTGAGTTAAAAGCTGCATTCCACCTCATCATCACTCGGTTTCACTGTTGTGAAAAATTCAAAGCTGCATGAGCCCCTTAGGTGATGGTTTCAGCCCGATGTTGCCCTGCTCAGCAGTGTCACGCTCGATTCCATTGCTGCGCTGGCACAACGAAATGTGTCGGGTGTAGGGGTCTGCTTCTCTTCGGTTCTTGCTTATCAGCCTTGTACCTATGGTAGTTAAAATTTATATCTTCTTACCGCAAGCCATTTCTAGGTAAGGCATCAGACGCTGATGACTGAAATGCTCAGCCTGGTTAGATCACGTCCTAGTAGCGATACCTCCCAAGTTGTGAATGCTTTGCTCGGAGCTGAAGTGACTCAAAGAGAAGCATCTGCTTATCACAAATTCTACTAAACCATTCAAAATTAAGAAAGATCTGACCTTTTGTTTACTGAGTGACGTTCGTATGCATTTCACTGTGCCTTTATTGATAAGAGCTGAATGCTTAACCATATTTCTTTATATTATGTTTTACCGTGTCTGGTATTTATTTAATAATTTATATAAAGAGTAGACTTTTCTGTAGTAAGTGAGCAATTTTTATTGTCGAGTAGACATTAAAACCTTTCAGCTGGGCCGAGTTGGTTGCTCAAGGTGGAAACTCAAGGTGCAGGAGCGGGTGATGGTGAAGCTGCATGAAGCTGGCTGTCCGATACACACAGATTTGGGGAGGCTGTAAACTCTGTGTTTTGTGGCTCTCTTGATCTGGTGGTTAGTTGATCTATGGAGTGAGGTGGAGCCTGACTACGTAGGCTGTTCATCTTTCTTCTCGATTGAGCAAAAGGTGCTAGTGGCACCGAGCAGTAAATAGTACAGGAGGGGAGAAGGCTCTAAGGGAGATGGGTGATGCTGCTGGCAGCCCTTGGGAGATGGGAGGTGATGGGAGCACCTGCTGTTCTGCAAGGGGAATGGTGGAAGTTTTGAAAAGAGTAAATAGAAAAAGAATAGAATGACAAATACAATGATATTTTTTTTTTTTTAAGTGAGCTGTAACTTTCTCATTGCTGTGACTACAGTTAATAAATATAAACATGTGAAGTACTTGGAAATGAAAATGAATGTGATGTGAGTATTGCTTATCACTTATCACTTCAATGTACTTTTATTTTCCAATGCTGCTGCTTTCATACATGCTATGAGAATGAGATGATTCTGCAGAGGATTTTCAAGTTTTACCCTTGCTTTCCAATGCTCTGTAAAAATGGTCCTTGCAGCTTTTGGTCCCAAAGCGGATCTTGAAAATCGCTGGGTTTGGTTGTTGTTGCCTAGCTGTGACAACAAAAGAAGATATGAGTACAACGTTGAGCAGCTTGGGCAGGTGGGAGGTGTCCCTGCCAGGAGGTTGGAACCAGATGGGCTCTGAGGTCCCTTGCAACCCAACCCAGTCTGTGGTTCTGTGAGCAGTTCTGTGTTAGCTGAGTCCTGCTTTCCCTTACATGGTTTATTTAGCATTAATAACAAGATTGAAGTGGTGTTACAACTTTTCCTTCAGTGAGAACACTTCACTTGAATCCTTCCTCTCTGACTTCATATAACCTATAGGAATGATATCTTACACTTTTTTTTAAATTCCATTTTATTTAGTTAGTAGTTCAAATTATTTAAGCAAGAGACAGAAGATTGGAAGTCATGTATTTTTAGGAAACCAGCTTACAAAATGTAAGAATGTGTAAGGGATGAATGACAGAGCAAGGAAATAATAAATTAAAACAAAACAAAAAACAGTAAACCCCTTTGCCTTGTAAACTGGCAGTTTAATAGAGAATATATGGTATTGATGGTGCCTGATGATGAACAGCCACAGCCATATATTTCTCCTCTACAGGAGCATAATGGAGGTCTTAGGTTAGAAGACAAACCACAATGACATTACTTTAAAATACTCTAGGGAACTTTCCTATACATAGGGCAAAATATATAACTATATATTTACTTTTACATGTAACTGTGTATTTACTTTTACAGTAGACCTAGTGTAGTGGTTGGGAAAATCATGGTGAGTAATTTCTATTAAGAAAATAAAGTGAAAAAACGTTATTCTTTTTTTCGCTCAAGTGAACCCTATGCTGCTCAGTGAGATAATACTCAGCTTGGATTCATTTTTCACCTGAAAGAAATGCAGCAAACCAATGCCAAGGAATAGAAAGAATATCCCTAGAATTGATGACTCCAAAGGATGGTTCCAGGAGAGGGGCTGAAGATGAATGCTGTAAACTTTTGACTCAGTCATGGATGACATTAAGTTTGCAGTCTTCAAATGAAAACACTTTGACTTTATAGGTTCTTCTAAGAATTTATATATTAAGCTTCCTGGCAGCTACGAGAAAAAATTACAAATGCTTCCATTTATCCTACAAAATCATTACTTTAAAAGAATCTAAATGATAGCAGAAAATGAATTTGATACAACTTAGTATTATTACAGGCCTTGAAAGGCCTTGAGAAATCACAGAGGTAGGGTCTAGACCATGTCAACCAGAGGTTTGCCTAAGCTGCTCTTAAAAAAGCTTTAATAAACAAATACATCATTGAGAGGTAGGTGTTCCTAAGGTCCAAGTGCAGGGCCTGATGCTGTTTAAATGGCAAACACTTATTTGAATGCCTGGATAGCCTGCTTTTTTATTATTATTGTTTTTCCCTGGAACAAAATCTCACCCGGTCACATTGAGAGGAGACTCTCTGATAATGGATTTTGCAAATCCACCAAGCGAACTGAAAGGTGAACAACTTAGGCGTTAGCCAGTGAGGCTCGGAGTCAGAGATAGGAGAGCTGTAAATGTTTAGCTGCTGTGTCTCATGGAGCTGTTAACTATTGCTCTCTGAATCAGTAGGTGGGTGGGGTAAGGTCACCTCTGCTACTTCGTGCTGGTGGTTTGCTGACTGCGGAGGCTTGGGATGAGCACAGGCAGCAGAGTTTATAGTCAAAGGAGCGGAGTTTGTGATTAGAAACACAAGTCCGTGGTTCTTCTGTGTCATGGTCCTCCCCTGTGGCCTGTGTGCAAGTGGAGGCAGCCAGCAGCAGCACGGGGTTCATGTTTTTTCAAGTTTTTCCAAGTGCTCTTTCCATGTTACAAGCTTTTGTACATCAGGAGACACCCATACCTGGGTAGGAGCTTCTGCAGTTGTTACAGAAGTCATTTAACTTCTGTCTGTGTAGTGCACCTCCGTGCTTCTGCACCTTAAAGCAAACGTGTGCCTTTTTTTTTTTTTTTTGAAACGTCTCGTTACCGTTCTCTTCTCCTCCACCATCATTTTCATTAGCCAGCATTGTCAGAGTGAAGCTCTCGAACACTGAGGCCTGATTTCAGCATGCTGAGCAGTGACTGGGGGCTGCAGGAGAGCGTGAACGGGGCCTCAAAAAACACACGGAATCCAGCACTGAGAGTGGAGGCAGGCTGGGACTTCTCTCGTTATCCTCATTAGTCAATAGGTCTGCAATCATTGTTAATAAGCTGGCCTGTGAGTCCTGTTAGTAAACAGAGACCTGCTGAACGGGTGTCCGTGAGGTATGTCCTCCTGTAATCATGGGGCTGATGGACAAGTATGAGCTCAGCGTGTGCAGTGAAGTATGTGAAAGTAAGAAATAGTAAAGTTTAGCTGTCCATCTTCAGTGTTTCTTCTCAGGTTTTGCTGTACTATTCAAAGGATGAGCTTGTGGAAGATGATAATGGCATGTCTAGCCTTGCTGTGAGGAGATGGCCTTCTCTAAGCGAGTGCATAGCTCTACTGCTTTTTTTTTCCTTCAAGTCTGAGGAATATTGAAATGCCAGCACTAACGCAAACAGTATTAAACAGTCTGCTTTGTTCTTCTGCTGTGCTGGTGTATTTATTTTGGATTGTGTTCCTCACTTTAATCACAGGTGAGGTGAGGAGGTGGTGGTTCAGAGAAGATTATGTAAAGGTCGAGGCTACAGCTTCAGATTTGAGGTCAAAGACCTTAATTGCATCACGATATGATATCAAGAGCTCCCGTCTGAGTAATTCTCATGGGACAGGCTGGCCTGCACAGATCTTCACCACTGATATTTCTCTGGATCATAATTAGGAAAAACAGGGCTGATACTGCTTCTCTGGCAAGGTCACACAGAGCTTTTAGTGCTGCCTGGGTTTGACTTCAGTGAAAGGTGAGGGAATGGGCCCATGAGAAGTTAAGAACGTAAAATACCTGCTTTTGTTCCATGCCTCCCACTAATTTACGTGCTAGTTGGAAATAAAATAAATAAAATAAAAATTAATAAAAAAATAAAGTTTAAATACTCAGTTTCTAATGTTTTAGACCAGACAGGCTGGAGGTAGCAGACATCTTCGAAATACAGATTGAGTTAAAAGTAACTTCTAGCACATCACTTGAAAGACCCAAGGGCACTAATTTGATTTTCTTTTAAATGAGCCAATAGAAGATGACCATTCCTAGGGGCATAATAGAATTTGGGGGGATTTAGCTTGCTTTGATGAGAACATGTGACTTAAATCCTCCAGCTGCAAAGGCCCTGTTTGTCTTCGGGGGGGAAAATTTGGAAGGCCAACATGAAATGCACGTGTTTGAGAGCCAGGAGAGATGCACTTCTACGGGGGTTTGTGGTTCATAAGTATAGGATTTGGGAGGGCCTTGGAGTGCTGAGGTGGCTGTTGCTGAGCTCCTCGGGCACTTGCTGGTGGCAGGGGCAGTCGGGAGGTGACGGCCATGCCATGGAGCGTCGCCCCAAGCAGGCCGCACTGCCCCAGGCAGGCCTCACCACCCCAGGAGGCTGCTGGCTGCGTGCGGATAGGCGGCGTGGGAGGCAATTTGGAGAAGGCTTAAATTAAACTCAATGAGGCACAGCAGCCTGGAGGTGGAGGACCCCGATCTGCACGCAGATATACACGCTTCCATTGGTGGGATTTGAAGAAACAGCACTGGCTTTAAACACAGGAGAAGGGAGCCTCTTTTCCATCCCTCCTGTGTTTAATTCCTGGCAGTCTTTTTTCCTCTCTTTTTTTTATATCAACCATTTCTTCTTTCTTTGAAGAGTTTTTCATCAGTTCTAAAATCTCAAGACTTAAACCACATGTGGATATAATTATGTCTCTTCATATTTACTTAGGAGAACATAATCCTGCTACTCATTATCCATACAATATTAGCAACAACACATTTTCCTGTGTAGGGTTGTAAGCGATGTATTTTCATGAAGGAAGGGAAAAAAGGATGGATATTTTAAATAAAATATCTCATTTCAATAAAAGTAAGAAGGCGCTGCATTTAATATGTTAACCCCCATTATTTGAACTTGTTTTATAGTCTTTCTGTCTTGAGATCTAAAGGCTGGAAAGGAATTACAGAGACCAAGGAAAGTCCCTCGACATTCCCATGTGCTGAAATAACGGGCAGGCAATCCTGCTTTATACAATGCTGTCATCCTGTGTAGAACAATTAGTGCTAATATGGTAATGATAATCGTTTCTGTAAATTATTCTTAATTAACTATTTATGTAATAAGATACTTAAGGATCTGTATTTAACGGTTCTGTGCCTTTTTTTTTCCCCTGCTGATTGTTTTCCCCATATATTTCTTTTCTGTGCTAGTTACTCTCTTCTGTTCAGTATTAACCATGCTATACCCAGACTTAAAATTTGGCGTGGATGGTCTTTAATTACCAGGAAATGCTGCGTAGATGATCTAGTAACAGGTGGGTTCCTCCCTTCAGCAGTGTTGTAATTGTTCATCGCTACTTTTTCAGTGATATCCTCAAGCTCCCTATATCCCAGATTGTGGAGCCAGCAACCCTAAAAGTTATTGTCATTTCACGGTTTTCAGCAAAAGAAGAACCTGCTAAGTCATGTGCTTTCCAATTAGCTCTTATTGATCTGCTTTGGGCTTTGTTCATATTGGTAACGCTATCTGCTGCCATTAGTGTTTGTTTTCTTGTATATATGTAAAGCATATACCAATATTTTATGCACGTAATTGGCCTAAGTTTCCATATACTGCCTAATATAAAGTGCACGTTTTCCTTTTTACTGTGGTTTATGTTTATTGCACGCGCTACATTGTTTTATGTGCACAGTGTGCTTATTGAATGTGTGATGTAGTCGGAGAGATTTTATATTCCATTCTAAGGATCATTAGTGCTGTTTTCCGAACTGATTTTCATCAGGCTATAGTTTAATTTAATTCACATCATTATTTTGCAAAGCAGTTCCTATCTATTGGATTTCCCTTCTGTTGCTTTTAGAAGCACCAATGTCTCAAAACAGTGAGAACCTAAGTATTTTTAGCTTTGTTTTTCTTTTTTCTTTTTTTTTTTGACATGTTCTGAGCATCGTAGGATTTCTGTAAGGCAGCCAATCAGTTAAAGACAAATACTGATAGCTTTACAAGTTAATTAGCACCTCAATTCATCAGTAGGCACACTCAAATTAATACTGAAGTAAGCATATCAGAACCTCATCCTTCGTTTGCATTTACTGAAGGTGATTTTGCAATATGTTAATTTGTATTGTGTGCACAGAGAGTATAATTTTCATTGCTCTTATTTTTAGACCTATTTGAAATCAGGGTCTAAGATCTTACAGGAATTGGCTTGCTTCAGCTTGTTTAAAGAATACGGAAAATTCAGTCAACTGCCAGGATTTATTCTGATAAGTAACACTGACTAATGTCTTTTTCTGTTCATTCACTTACAAGTTAGGTATTTCTTTCACTATGTTGGTTTCTTTTCAAGTGTATGCAGCTTAGGGCTTTTGATGTAAATAAATGTAACTACATGACTAGAACAGGAAAAATAACTTTAGCCTAATCAAGCCTTAATTGTCTGGATTAGTAAGACCTACAATAATTAAGATACTTTGCGAAAGTAATAAGCTATTCATATTCACTCCATTGCATCCTTAGATTTTCGCTACATAGGCTTTTCTTTCAAAGACTGAAAGAAATGGTGGAAGGAAATATTTACACTAATGGTGAGCTGTAGTATACATGAGAACAAATAATTGGAATTTCAAGACTTGGTATTTTGGGAATAGTACAGATAATTACTATTTATTGTTGTCCCCTCAGCTGCAGCATATCGAGAAAAAGTAGCTAATATAAATTACTCTTCCTTTAGAGATGATTACACTGGGAACACTTCATCAAGAGTAGTCTGCACTGCTGCAAAAGCATCCATCCAAGTGCTGCCAGTGACCGAATGAAACAAGCAGAAAGCCAGAAGCTCTGCAGCACTCCTTCCTGTGCCAGTCCAGAGAAGGAAAGTCCTCTGAGCCGGGCCGATCTGTTACCCAGATCAATCATACCAGCACAAGTCTAATCTTACAGTGTTGCTTAGGGCTTAATCCAATGGAAATGTATCGGTACTGCTATGCTAGCTGAATATCCATAGTCTAAGCAACCACGACCGTTGTGTTGATTTGGAGTATATTGAATGCAGATATCAGGACTTTGTCTCTCAAGAGCACTGCTCTTGTCTGTGTTCTATTCTTTATGAGTATTCTTCAGGGTTTTTTAGCATATGTACTGCATATGTACAGTACCATCATGTCTTCCTTTGGTTCTTGGGGAAGAGCTGAAGCAGAGGAAATCTGAGTTGATCCTGTTTGCTGTCAGCACGCTAGGCAGAATGGATTGGCTGCCTGTTGGAATGGACACTTTTAGCAAAAGTTCTTGAGCAATGTACAGGTAAATGTTTCTTGTAATCAAGGCTGATTAAATTAATGATCAGGAAGATGTCCCTGCCTCCTCAGGCCCATCACAACCTTGTTCTCATCACAAATTCTTCCAGCCTTCCAGAGGGGGTTTTATTAGCTCTTCCTAATCCCCAAATAATTACTCTAAACAAAGAGCTATTTGTAGGGAACATCTTGTCCAAAGAAAAGGGATCACAGGAAATCATTCTCCAGTGCTCTGTGACATGAGATTCTCTGGTTGTCCTTGATCTTGAATCACAACTGGGTCACTGAAGCTGAAGCTGCTGGGGGAAGCTTCCTCTGTCTACAGAGACACCTCCTTCCTGGGCAGTAGGGTTGAAATTTAAATCTTAAACCATGTTGAAAAAGGAGCAAGAACTTTTTGAGCAAAGTCCCAAAAGGGAGGGCAGACTTCTTGTAAGGGTTTATGATTTCCCTCACACCTTGACAGTAGCCTAGGTCCAGGCTGTGCGGCTGCATTTACCTCTACCTAAAAGACCTGAGTTCTCCTGGGGTTTGGATCTTTTCTTGGTGCGTAGAGCAAGGGTTCCACCTTCCTTTAAATACTGTTACCACCAGAAAATGGGGATGATTCTATTGATTGTGCTGCTGCCCTTTTGTAAAGTAGTTTGGTGTTTGCAGGAGTAGGAGGTGAGAAAACCAACAGCATCATTAGTTCTTTAAAGTTCCCATTTTTTTCTTTAGAGCTATCTCTAAGAAAACATTCTGAATTTCTTGGCTATTATTTCAGAAATCATCAGTTTTGTGGGGAGCTTTATGGCACCGACAGTAAAAATAAACAAACAAAAATAACCTAGTCTGTTTTATATGCCTTAAAATAATTTATTTACTTGTTAGCAGAATGCCCGCTAACACCCAGACTGTCTGCCCATACCTATCCCTGTTTTAAGGGAACATGTCTTTACTACTGAAAACAGAAATTAATCATAACTGGCTTGTTCTACAAAACACACTCCCAGGGATAGGGAAGGTCTGATTTTTTTCCCCTTCAAATAAGGAAACTTAAATTACTTAAGGGACTACTTAACTTCCACTGGTGCAATTAGATTAATGTAGGAGGAATCTTGATTTATTTCCAGAGATGAGTGTATGTTTCTAGGTCAGTAACTCTATTTAGAACAAAAGATCTTAAGGTTTTGTAAAATAAATCAGATGTAGGGCTAGGAGTGCTGCTTCCCACTTGGATTTTGGTTTAGTGTTCGTAGGGTTACTTTTTGCCCTTTTCTTGAGAAGTGGCATGAGTCTAAGTGTTAAAGTTCAGAAGTAATAAATGAGGGGAAGTAGTAATACAACCATGATCTTCGTTTGCTTTGTCACAGGAGTGCTGTCAGTCATTCTGAACCGGTACCAGAAGCTAGGAAAGAGAGATACACGAAAGCAATGAGGTTTGCTAGCAGTACAGTGCTGCCCAAAGCAGCAGAAATGAAAGTGAAGGACTGACAGATACAATGATACTGAATTACTGGGCAATAAAACAGCAGTGCTGATAATATCAAGCGATGGACGTGAAGGAAAAAAACAGTACTAAAGTTATGTAGACACATGTGGGCTCTCATTTCTCAGTCACCATTTTGGGAGGACACCAGTAAGTTTATTTCTACAAAAACAATAACCATGACACCTCCTGTATGACTCAAATAGAGATTTCTGTCCCCTTTTGTGTAACTTGGAGAATATGTCATAAAGGACGCAAATTTTATCAAACAAAACAAGATTGAATGTACCGCGTGTTGCAGTATGTACTACCGGTTTGGTAATGCACCTGCTGACATACTTCAGAACACAATTATTAAAACTTCACTTCTTGGAGAAATGAAAAATCAAAGAATTATTTGAGCCTCTCTTTGAATATACGAGATGCCACGCAAGACTGAAAATTAACTAATGTTTCTCTTGGAAAAATATCCTCTGGCAAACTGCTAGGTGTAAATTTTGAGGAAGTTTTATGTCTCTATGCTAGTTAAAAAAGAATCTTCTTTCCCATTAGATGCTCAGTATAATAAACTTTCTTCCTGATAGCTAAGGTACCCAGGGGAATTTATGGTAAATGTTGGCTTAGGAAACAACCTCGCTCCTATCCTAAAACAGCCCCAGCTCTTTCTCTCCCAAGGATCCCTTGCTTAGTCCTTGAACACTAAACTGTGAACCACTCTGTTGCCCATCTGCTGGAACCTGCTGCCATTTACAACCACTTTTGAGTGCAGTTGCAAAGATTTGTGACTGAGCTAATTACCCGACAATATCTGAGTTTACAGCCTGATAGTTAATTATTCTGTGTATGTCATGTACTGCGGTCTACATGTAAACAGTCGCTGGCAAGCAAAATAATCCTCCACAATAAAATGGAGAGTGTTTTGAGAAGTATTCTCTGTTTGCATCTCGGGAACAGAGTGCTCTCTGTCATCGTTCAGCTTCTTGGGGTATTTTATGGGGTATTTTATAAGGTGACCTGTTAATATAAGCACAGTTTATCCCTATTGGTAATAATGTACATGCAATTGTAGTCTGAATACTAATGCTGAAATATAGTTTAGGCTCCTTTTGTATTCATGATAGATTTTATGAACCTTTTTCATTGCTGGTGATGTCAGCAGAATCTTTCTTTTGAATTATGGATTAGACATTTAATCAAGGTCTGTGCATTATTATACAAGTCTCTTCTCTGTTTTCTTCTGAAAAATGAGATAAAAAATGAGATTCACAATGGAATCAAGTGAACACCTGATAAATAAAATTCAACTTTGCATCTCATATCTCTGTCTAACAAGCAGATAGAAAACGAGAGGTGTATGTCCAGCAGGCATTTCTACTGAAAGCCAATGATATTTCCTACATCAGTAAGGAAGGAATACAAAATACAGATTAATTTTTGCTGACTCTGATGCCCTGTTTTGTGGTTGCTCCTGCAGGTATTAGTGTTAAAGCATATGCTTGTCCTGGTGCTTCTTTTCTCAGCATCTTGAATCACAGTTGAGAAGTGGCTACATGACCAGTTCAGGACCACTGGGCTCTCTGGTTTAGCAATTACATCTGTTTTTTTTATTATTCCAAATTATTTGTTCAACTGTCTTTTAAAACCATTTCCATGAGTTGCTAGGATACATTTCTATAAATGGAAACTGTTTACACAGCCTCAACATGATACATCTTTGTATTTCACTTGTTTCTTGCCAAGACTTCATTGTAAGGCACTGCTGAAGTTTACCAAGCTCTGGAAATTGTCATATAATCCTGATTCTTTGTTTGTTATGATCAGAGAAATACAGAGCTGATTAAATGAATCTTGTTTTGTCTACTATTATTAACTCCTTTGATGAGCTTCACAGCGACATTATTCCAAAGGATGTTCGGTCTGCTCAGCCCTGACCAAGGCACCTCCTCGCCAGCTGATAAGCAAGTGTTACCAGACAAGGTAGTTATAAGCTAAATGAGCCTGAGAAGTCTCCCTTTCATACATTCGTGTCTTCACACACCATGCTTTAAAAATGAAGAGAGCAAGAGCTCTCACACTTTCTTGCAGGCTTGGAAAAATATCTGTATCCATTGATCCTTGGATTGTACAGACAGAAAAATGTTTTACTGGCTTACATACAGAATCCTTGGAACATGCTAAGACTTTCATCTTCCTGCACTCTAGAGTTTGCCTTTGAATTAATTCCAAGTGGCATCAATTTTCTTGTGTCAGCACGGTTGTCGCTTGGTCCAAGGGTGCAGGAGCTGGATTTTCCTGGGATATTCCATTCAGGAGGTCACTGCCTTCTTTTTTTTTTTTTTTTTTTTTTTTTTTTGAGATTTGTGAAAAGGTGAGATCAGATAGCTTGAGAAAAAGTCAAAGTCAAAAAATGTGGTCCCAAAAATCAACTTTTTCTCATTTTATACCATCTGCTGTAGCCTTCCTTGTGCAATGCTAATATTAGGTTTCCTAAAATATAAAGTTTTTTTATATATATCAGTAATCTTTTAACTATAAAATATGTACAATATAAATATTTTTGACATACAAATTCATATTTTAATCTGCCATTTCAGGCCCAGTGTTGATGTTTTTGATGTCAAATAGATTTTATTTTTGTGGTATCACGTAGGAGGGTGGTTAAGAAAGAATTGGCATTTAAATTTTAAAATTATTTTTCTTAAATGGTCGATCTGGGATTAGTCTTATTAGCGACTGGTGTGATTCTTTCAACCCAGTCCAATAGGCAGTTAAATAATTGCTACGGACATAATCAACAATCAGATTATATTGAATGCCTGCAGACTCCACCAGAAAAGTCTAAGGGAAAACTATTAAAGATGAAACAAAACATAGCATTTAAATCCTGGTGCGAGAAGCAGCCAGACAAAGGGAATGCAGATCGCGGTTTGATTACCCCTGCAGAAAAATAATATTTGGTATTAGTAATTGAAAGCATTTAAAAGTATGAATACCTTCTTTTTTTCTTTGATTAAAAAGGTGTTTTACAAACCATAGCTGTGTGCATACATGGTACCTCAAGGAGATGTGGGAATAATGGCTGTAATGTGCTCGGGTCTTGGATCAGGTCAGGAGGTATGGATCCTGGAGGTGTCAGAGAACTAAACTGTCAAGGGCAGTATACAGCTTCTTGGTATTTCAGGGTGGCCAGAAATGCTTTTTTGTTTGTTTGTTTGTTTGTTTTTTAATATATATATATTTTAAAAGCTTGTAAAAGTAGCTGCATGGCTGACGCATTACAGAGTTACATCCTCTAATGATTTTTTCTGATGCAGCCTTTCTGTCTTGCTTGTTTAAAGCCAACCTGAAGGTTTTAAGATCTGAAGGTGAAAGAGTATCAGAAGGTCTTGTGTATCTTTCTCTATTGGCCAGGGACAACTTCTCAACTACAGAAAGTTAAAGCCATCCCTTCCTCTATTCTGGAAGCAAAACTCTTTCAGATTATGGAAGTGTATATATGTTGTATATGCTATTTCATGTGACCTAGGAGGAGAACCAGCATGTAGCCCTTATGCCTTTTGCCTCATGTTGTGGTCATTGCTCTAAGGAATCTCTCTTCATTTTGGCTTACTCCTACATTGCTAGAATGACACAAAAGGAAGCATATTAAAGAGAAGAATTATGTTCATCATATTTTGCTTAAAAATGTTAGAAAAATACATTTTTCAGTTGCATTTCTTGGCAAAGTACCGGGTGATGAAATGTAGGCTTGGGCAACATGCAACTGGGGAGGGAAGTTAAAGATTTTACTTCTGCCAGGCCTAAGGTTTAGAGCGTATTTTATGTGGATATGGTTGGTAAAAAGTGGAATCCAATGTGGGGCTTCTAATAAAAGCAAGTATGGGTAGAAGAAAAGGAAAGCCCCCAGACAGTCTGGATGCTGCAGGAGGAAAAATGTGAGCGTGGAGACCTTTTATTTCCCTGCGATAGCACTGAAAGCCTCCAAGCTGCTGTTCGCTCCTGTCTTTGTATGATCACCTTATAATAGATGGCCTTGGTGGGTTCTCAACTCCTCCATCTCCCCGTTACTGCAGGAGTGTTACCTGCAGCTTTTCTCCCAGCTTGGTGTCAGTCCCAATCTCTCACCAGAACAACAGTTTCCTTGGGAAACCAACTAAAAATAGTAGCAAAGAGGAAATAAATATGAATCTGTTAATACCTAGTACGTTACAAGGGAAAAATGATATCCATGTCTCTGGATTACCAGTGTTTGAAGCTGTAAGCATAACTTAGATGTATTTTATTGTATTTTCTTACATAAATATGACTTACTCAAAGTATGTTGAATTAGGAAACTCATGAATAAATATTTTGACATAATCAGAATTATATGGCTAGAAATTGACCTGCTTTGCATGACAGATGCTTGAGAGTCCCCCAGCTAATCACACCAACCTGGCAGAGCAATGCCCTATGTTATAATACACTAAGATGCATACAGACATTGAATTACTTGACTGTTGGTTGGTTTGTTCATTCGTTTCTTTTTTTCATGGAGATTAGACATGGTCGATTTTGTTCATAAATGGGTAAGTTGTAGGCAAGTTACTGAGAAGGCATCGGGTTGCAGTCCAAAGAGGACTTGTGCCTCATTTGACGAATGCTTTCACCACAGTCTTGCAAAATAGTGTTAGAAACAGCCAGAAAAGCTTCATGGTGCCAGGGATCTAATAACCAGAGGATCTCACTAAGCAGGCAGATCTTATGCTCTTCAGAAGAGGGTCAAAAAAACTACACAAGGAATAATCATGTTTTAGAAGTCTGGCAATATTTTAATGATACATTCTATTTTTCTCCCCAGGGCTGTTCTTAATGCCTGTGTTGATTTCGGCAGACTGATCTAAACTGCGTGTCCTTTAAGTTAATATTATAGGCGTTTTGTACAGGTTAACAAAACTAAGACCAAATAATAGAACAATCTTCACCTCCCTTTTAATTTATATGCATTTTTGAAGTTATTTTCCTTTATCTTAAAATAACAACACAGGTGATTAAACAGTTCAGGTGCACTTTGCGCAAAATGTAGTTTTCAGGCTTCATAAAGTTTTGTTGTTCAATTCTACCACAAGACACAGTAGTGCTTTCTATTTTGATATAACATTGCTTTTTCTTTTTAATGGGAGAAAGGTAACTTTGTCTTGTCCCTGTTTCCGGGAACAAAACCCTCTCCTCTTTTGTATCATTCATGCAGTGAAGAGTAACATCATATTCTGCTTCATTAGCTCCTCTTTTCCCGGCTGTTTTCTCCATTTCTGAAGAACTTCTATAGATGAAATCAACTTTGTGCACGCTTCTTCTCCCCCGGCCTTCAGAGAAAAAATATTTTACTTCCCTGTAATGAACCCTTATTACCACAAAGGTTGTAGAAATGCATGGATAACCTGGGCAAATAAATGTCTTCTCTTTCAAGCCTCCTCCTCCTCCTCTTTGATGGTGAACTTTATTGGTAGAGTTTTTCAGGCAGTGAGGGTATCAGTTTTAAATTGGTGAGGTTTGGAGGACACCTATTTGCAGCCTGGGGTCTTGGGAAACTCCACGAAAGGGCAAGGGACAGAGGTGGTTATTTGGCTGGTTCGTTACTGTCACCCGTTTCAAGAGCTTCTCTCTCCCATGCTGGTTGCTTTGAGGGAAGGTTGTTAGCGATTTCATTCTGGTCACGCCATTCCTTCATGCTGTTCTGTAGATACTGGACTGGTCTTCATGGCTAAGCAGATTAGTTAAAATGTTGAACTTCATACAAATTCTGGTAGCACAAAGCACTTGGCTTTGGCCTTTGATGCTGTTTCCACTGGCAGACCAACAGGCTGCTTGGATGCAGCCACCACAGGTGAGCTTGGCAGGCAGCTCGCTCCTCAGGCCCTTGCAGCCCAACCTCTTTACCCAAGGGCTTGAAAAATTACTCCAACTTTTCCCAGTTGAGTACTTGCCTGTTCCTTGAAGTGATCCGGTGGGTTTTGGTGGTGATGGTTTGGTTTTGTTGTAATTTATTACTTTTCTGACAATTCTCATTCTCTGTTTCCTGAGTAGCACCCCAAACGCTGGCTCCTGAGCAGCGTGGTTCCGAAAACAGGAGTTACCCTGATGTGGTGATCCTCCGTGGCACGAGGAGCTCAAACCCCAGTCTCTTACCTCTGGAATTCACTCTGGTGCAGGGGTGTTTCACTTCTTATTAGCGTTTTGCCCAAGGGTGATTGCCGGCAGTAGTCTTTTCATTTCTGCCTCCTGCTGCCGCTTTGACAATAGGAACGGCAGCGGGAGGCAAAAATGAAAGGACCAGATTGAAAGAAGCACTTTGCCACTGTTGTAATTTTGAAATTGATGGCGTTTTTTAGCCCAAAGTCTCAGGAAAAAAGCTGCTTTTCTCTTTGCCTCCTATTGTTTTTCCAACAGGGAGAGACATTCTCTGATGTTGCAGAGGCAGTGGGAGGCCAAAATGAAAATAATTTTCTTCCTGAAACATTGGATTGCAAAAAGTGAACAATTTCAACAGGGATCTAGCGCTTTGTTTTCTTGTTGGCTGCCATGTGGCGAATACTGGTATTTCTGTTTGCCTGTAGAAAACAAATAGCAGCTGCTTCTCTTACTGAATTAACATCATCATAGGATAATTTTGATAAATCTACTTACTGCGCGTTTTTAACATGTCATTTTCATCCTTCCCCTTTTTCCTGCACCAGAAGAGGCTTTGTATTGTGGATACCTAATTCCCTTCCGGGGGAGCCAGTCAGGGAGCAGAAGCGTGGGCTCTGCAGGGCAGTTAGCAGATATTCACAGCCCTCTCCATGGACGGAGAGGATGGCTCAAAGGGAAGGGTTTGCATCCCGAGGTATCCCTAGCACACAGCCCTGATTTCATCCACTTTGTCCCAAGTGCCATTTCTGTGGGTGCACACCACACCAGTGCATTGGGGATCCGCAGCGTTGGCAAGAGAGTAAAGTTCAAATCAATGAATAATGCCTTTGTCCTCCCACTTTAGTTGTTTGGGGCTATTGCTCTTTTCTTGGGTGACTTTCATGTATGTAATTAGTTATCTTGAATAAAAAGATTCTTCTCTTACTGAACATGTGAGAAATTTGGGAATGCTAATCAGAGCATAACCCTTTCTTAACTTGTTCTTTTTACAGTCTTGGAGAATTAACATTTATCATACAGCAGCACAAGAATTTGGCCTTTGTACGAAGGGAACTGATTCTTCACCCTTTTTCTTTCTTTATACGTAACAAAAACTAAATTATTTGATAAACTCATCAACAGCATATATTTGTATGCTTTGAAGCATTGTGAATTTATGTGTCTCAATGGGATTTTGGGTCATTTCATGTAAGTGCAGGGAAGTCTGAGTCCTGGATTAGTTAGTCTAATTAAAATTGCTCCCGTAAACTGCGTTCTTAGAGCCAGATACAGGTAGACACATAAAAGCAGCTTGATTGTTTTCGTAAGCACTTCTAGTTCTTGTAGAATTGAAGAGCTGGGGATTCAGCAACAGGATTGTAAATGTATATTTGGTCACATACCAAAATATTTACTCAGAGGCCCACCTTCAAATGCTCACCTTTTCTAGTTCTGTCTTTTCAGCTGCTGCAGTGGAGTTTGGAGTAATCCACTTTCCGCTTCCCCATCCGGTTTAGATTTGGTTGGGAAATGCCACATTCTGGCATAATTCAACAGCTCCATTTAGACTAGCCTCTCCTTGCTGCTCTGGAAGTCCTTTCTATAGATTTTTGGCAGCAGATGATATCTGCTCGTTGTTTTGCTTGGACATATTAATGCAGCTGTAATGCATCCCTTTGTTTTCAATGACTCTGGGCTGTTACTGTGCACCTGAAAAATTCTGTTTGCTTATGAGTACTAATTAAGGATCACTGTAAAATCAAAATCACAGAAATACAGAGATGGAGCAAACATTTTCAATCACCTTTTATCAAAATCATCTCTCAAAAACACGCAGTTTGATACTGAGATCCATGCAGGTGGGTAAGGAATGACTTGGTCGATGACCCTGTTTTCCCAAGGGCTACACTTACTTGACATTTCGATGTCTACTTGATTTAAACATTTACCTAAGCTTTGAAACACTCGCTGGACAAAGTTTGCTGAATTGTCTTGTCTTTTAAAGAGAAAAATTCACCCCCCAAAAAGTTTTCTCCCTTCCACTGCAGTTGCACCGAAAACATAATTTCCATTTTTAATCTCCTAAGCAGAAAATGGCCCACCAACTTTTCCTTGTTTCACTTTTGTTTGCTCCCTAGAGCTTGCTGAACAAGGCCAGTACCCAAAACGCAGTTTTATTGCAGTGTCTTATTTCAGTTTCTACCAGTGTCGAGCCTGGGATTTTGGCAGCTCCTGCATCTGGCCTGTGGAAAGGCGCCTTACAAAATGGCTCTCAAAGATTTATGAAGACTTGCATGGTACAGGAGCTGAAAGGAAGTTTAATTACATTCAGCTTTTGGTCATTTGTGCGTCTGACGATGAGCCCGTGTACTGTCATCTCAAAGACTGTCTAAGAAAATAAAATTGATCAGTGAGCCTTCTGGCTAAAACTAAAATGAGTGCTTTGTCATCTGCCCACGGAGCGTGGGTGCTCAGTCACTGTCAGCTCTGGCGTGCTTGCCCCAGACTCTCTAGCACTGAGATTTGTCCAGAAGTTTAATCAAACATTATTTTATACTGAGGCCTTCTCTGTAAATAATTGAATTCTTCTTTTGGCATACTCCCACATAATTCTTTGTACTATGAAGAAGTAATTTAATCTGGTCCATGCTTTGCTTTGGAGACGGTAAAATGTACGTCTTGTTTTGTCCTAGCTCGTGCAAAGCGCAAAATGTTAGGATAAAAACTTGACAGCTGCAGTTGCTGTCACCTTGTGAATGACAACTCTGCTCATAAAGCTCTGATCAAAGGCAGCAAATAATATGGAAACATCTTATTTATATAGTAAACTCGGTTCTGAGAGTGAGACTGTGTAGGTGTCTTCAAGTACCGTAATTCACAGGCTAATAATGCCAGGAGCCGTAAAATCTCTCAGTTGGAGGTTACAGTGAATAGTAGTGCTAACAATTGGGAAATACTGCTGAGATGATAGTCTGAATGATGATTGAGTTTTCCTGGAGAGCCCTTATTGGTGTTTAAAATAGTAGGTAATGTTTTTAGCTTTAACTGTAATGGATGTTCCTTGAGCCTTCAGAGCAGATTTTGTTTCACCTCTTTAAATGGTTTATCATTTTCCAAAAAAAAATACTCTGTCTTAAAATGTTCGCGTTGCTGTCAAAAGTGGGCATTTTACCTTTTCCTGAGCAGGGGCACCACCAGGGCTGAAGCACCAGTGGAGCAGGAGGAAGGCTTCCCTTGTCTGCCTCATGTTAGGGGCTCGTGTGCTCCTGCTAGCGCCCCTGGGGACAGGCAGCTCTTAGGAGGAGGTAGGATTGTTGGTAGGAGGAGGTTTAAAGGATAGTTTGCTGAGATTTTATGGTGTACTGTGGAGACACCACTTTGTTAATGTAATAGACTCCAACAGAGTTCTCTTCTTGACCCTACAGCACGGAGGTAGGTAAGGTAAGCTGAAAGTACTCCAGTACTGCAGACATTCCGGAGCATCCCTGTGGGGTGGTGAAGGGAAAAGTTTGCATCCATCAGATGCAAGTTGCACTCATACACTGCAACCAAGAGTATTCTGTAGGATCCTATAAAGAAAAGATACATTTCCTTGAAAATGGCTAATTGTAAAAGGAACTTATTTAAGGAACATTGTTAGAGGAAGAGAACACAAGTGGTGACAACAGACGTTAAACTGTGTGCATGTACGCTGCTAGATATTAGGGGTTTTCTCTTCTAAAATATGTTTGGGTAGTTGTGGTCCCAAAGTCCTCAGTGACAAGTACACAATCTGACAGCTTGGAGTTTTCTACCTTTAACAGAAAAGTTCAAAAATGAGATTAACAGGAGAATTTGGATTTATTATTATTAATAGTAGTTTTAAGATCCCATGTAGACATACTGCTCTGAGATTTGTTACGTATGTGAAAGAGCAGTTGTGCTCCCAAGGTGCTGTGGTCTTGATAACAAGATCCGTTCCCCTGTGTTTTGGGGCCCTGGGCATCGGACCTGTGGTTCTGGGCAGCCATTGAGAAAATGGTGACAGCAAGGGGAATAACCTGGCTGAGCTGTTCCTGATTCCTTCAGGAACTGCTTGTTGTACTGAAAGGTGTCTATAATTATGTATATTTTTTCTTTAACACCTGCTTCTGTACATTTTTTTTCTTTCTTGGGGAAATCTGTAGTTGATTAAAATTACCATGAATTTTCTTCAGATAATTGTTACCAGACAAAGCCGTGCTCTGCATGTGCATGCATCTGTGTAAATACAACAAGTGTGGATAAACATATACGTGGATATAGGGGACAGCTAGGGGGAAATCTCTCTTTTTTAGCAGTTAATCCACTAGCCCTCAGTGTGTGCGGTGCCTTGGAGGTCACGCTGCACTGCAGTGCTCTGTTCGGTGTTCTCCTGCACGGCGCAGCTATAAAAATGCTAATTGTCCCCATGAAGATGTAGGCTGTTTGTAAGTGCGTATATGATTGTTTTGCAGCCCGGCGAGATGTGAGGCGGTGTTATTTCAGGTTTGTAATTTGAATGTGTGATGAATGCAACTTTGACAGTTTATTAGTTAGAAAAGGGGTGAAAAAAAAAGACGGTGCTGTGTTGTTCTTCAGTGAATTGATTGCCAGGAGCATGTTATTGACTTTGGTGATAATATCATTATATATTTTACGGTCATAAAATCAAGAAATTCAGATTATGCCTTGAGGGCTTTACACATTTAAATAAAGGATATAGCCATTTCCAGGGCTATTGGTTTAGATTGCTGGATGCTGTGAGGAATGCGGAGTGTGCTATGAGAACATGCAGGAAAATCAACAGTGTGCTTACTGCTGTGATACTCTGGTTTATTTTCTTTTTTGTGTTTATGAAATACCCTCACTTACAACACCCCTGGGAGAATGAACAGAGTTTGATCGACGTCTTAGCATATTTAATGCACTGCTCGCTCAGTGCTCTGTTGGGCCAGGAACTGAAAGGAAGCAACATCCTTCACTTGTACCAGGAGTAAGTCTTCCTGAAGCTCCCACCAAAATTCACAGCCTTGGAAGGACATCTGGAGTGAGCTATGGTCTGCTTTTACTTTAGGTAGAGTCAGCTAACCTCATGCAAACACAGCTCTCCAGCTTCACTCCGCGGCTGGTGGCACCGCTGCACCGGCAGCCCTGGGCCTACGGCTGGTGGGGAGAGCCCAGCACAGGCCGCTCGGAGCTGGATTCACTGCGGTGGCTTATTTTCCTCTTGGGCTGTGAAAGAGGGGTTTGAGAAGTTGTTCAGTGGTCACATCTTGGGGTTGAAGGTACTT
Organism: Heteronetta atricapilla; assembly: GCA_011075105.1. Classification (NCBI taxonomy): domain Eukaryota; kingdom Metazoa; phylum Chordata; class Aves; order Anseriformes; family Anatidae; genus Heteronetta; species Heteronetta atricapilla. The sequence continues at coordinate 27,454,546 of CM021738.1, read as the reverse complement.
GAGGTACTTGGGTTGAGTACTCAGAGTGCAGGTTTCAAGTCTGGCTCTAGCCTGATGAAGGCATCTTAAGGCAGATTGCCTCAAACTAAAATGATTGAACGCATTTAAAACCTCGTTTATTACTTTCACAGTAGGTTCATTGAGATAGATAAAATACCCTAAACCCGACGGTGATGATAAGGCTCTCTCCACTTCAGATGGAAGCTCAAAAGATCTCTGGGGAGTTGTGGTGCTCGTCGGGGCTGCTGGAGGTGCAAGCGCAACGTTTCAGCGCTGCAGCGAAGGTCATGTTCTTCCACGTGGGCAGGAGCGGTGGCTGCAGCTGGAACGCATATGGCTTGAAGGAGAATGGTGACACATACAGAAGTAGATGAAATAATTAGTCATACATTTACATTTACAGGGCCTCTGAGGATTATAAATCTATATGCAGCAAACCAAACATTTCTTTGCCTGTGTCAACAGTGGCATGCTTTCTAATTAGAAGTGATCACCTTTCTAAATAGAAATTGTGCGGCATTTGCATTCTTTTTGTTTTATATTTTTTGTCAGTGTGGGACATGAGAATCAAGTCTGGCTTCATTTTGGATAGCGAGATGCTTGTGTTCAGTTACAAACAAGCACTTGGGATATTTGCTTTGTGAAAAGCAATTTATGAAGGCAAATGAGTTAAAGCAAATGGTTGTAAAATAGCTATTGGTTTTGAAGTTAAAGTTTAATAGAAAAAAATAATTTCCACTCGTTTTAGAATGGTTTAATGGTGCTAGTAGTCTGATGAGGATAGCTGGGCAGACCCCTCCTGCACAGGGCATGGTGGGCAACTGAGATGGGCATCAGCTTCTCACCCTTGTGACTTCAGCAGCTGTGGTGGTCTCTGTAGTCAAGAAATCCTAAAATGGGATCTAAGGAAATCCGTGTTGTGGAAAGAAGCACTTACTAAATACGTGCTCTAATTTGTTCTAAACTGTTGTCTAATAATGATATGAGACCTCAATCTTCAGTTTTCCTTAAAATCCGCATAGCTGGTGTGTGAATTCCTACCTTCCTATCCTCAAGATGTTATTTCTGGTTTGGGGAAGGCAAGCTGAGAGCAAAACCCCAATGTTTTGAAGTGCAGCTTCTTGGTGTTGAGCAGAGCTAAGCTCCAGCACACAGTGCAGCACCAGCACGGAAGGGCAGGTGAGCTGGTGTGCCAGCGGGTCACACCAACACAGGGTCTGCAGCCAGGAGAAGATGGACCCCACTTGTTACATCAACAGAAAGGGGCAGCACTTTTCCCGGATGGGTTTCTGGCACATACACAAACCACAGTCTGGTGGTTTAATGTTAGCACCCACCCTCCTCTAAAGCTTGAAAAGAGTTACAGCCTCGTAATTCAGGCATCTCTTATGTATGCAGTTTCAAACACAGAAAGAATCTTGTTCATGAACTGTCATTTAAATAAAAATTTGTTTTTTTATGGTGAGACATGGATGAGAGCCCAGACAGTCTGCCTTATCAGTGTCCAGTGTGCAAATGAAGCGTTGCACCATGTACATCTCATATCCTGCGAGGGCAATAAAATCAGCTGCACTGATGGTGTTTGTCACAAGGTAATTTACCAAGCAGGGGGAAAATTTTGCAGTGCAAGTTGCAGCACCAGGATTTGGAAATCAAATATGAACATAGATTGAGGGAGATCAGGATGCGTGCTGAGGAGCAGCAAGTGTTGCAAATGGCTGGCTCGTAATACAGGGCAGTGCGCATGTGTGTTGCTTTTTCATGGGACATACTGCTCTAGGGTTTTTATGGCTGAAATTGTAGTCTGTAGTAATTTGCAGTTTCCACCACAGTTTAAAATATTGACATCATTTTCAGGTTGATGATTTTTCCCAGTCATTTATCCCGAAAGCACTTTATCCTACTTAATCTGGGTCATAATTGACATGGGACTTGTGCATAAGCAAACATAGCCATAAGTTGTATTTGAATGGGCTATTAATGTCATGGATTTACTTTTGTTCTGAAAAATAGATCATAGGTTGGAATAAAGTGTAAATGTTCAAACAACTGGATGAATGCAAGCTGGTTACCATGACTCAGACCCGGGAAGCACTCTTGAACACTTACGTGCTCCAAGTACAGCGATATTAGTATTAGCTAACAGCTGCCTTCCGCTGTAATAAAGACGTAAGGTTGAAAATTGTTGGTAAGAAAGCTGTTGGAATTGAATTTTATTTACTGCAAATCAACAGTGTATCTTCACAAGCATAGAAAACATACGGAAAAGTCCACTGTTATCCTTGCAGTTTGTTGTGTCTCCAGATGTTCTCCCTCCTGCCCCACACTGGGGGCTGAAAGTGGAAAAGGGTTTTTCATCGTTTTCAGCTGGCAGTGCCAACATCTGCCTCAGCATTTCCCTGAGGCATGCTGTCAGTGTTACTTTGAGTTTTGGATTTATCATTTTTGTCTCATTTGTAGGTTTTTGTTTGTTATCTCTTATTAATATTAATAACGAAATGCCGTGTATGAAATTTCAGCCTCTGTTTAATTACTTTTAGGGAGCAGGACTGGAAACAAATCAAGGGAAATGGCTGGGTGACCGCTGAACTATGACAGCAACACTCATCAGCTGCCTTATTTTTAAAGAGCTCTAAATAAAGCATTAAGACATTGCTCTGAGCTGCTACTTGTCATTGAAAGAAATGGCGTTTGCATGTTCAAACATACCAAAGACCTCAATATGCTTAAAATAGCTCTGTTTTTTAACATGCATTTAGTCCATCACTAGTTCATGGCATGGGCTGTGCTGTCCTCCGGGTGAAGGAGAGCCAAAGGAGTTTGTTCATTTGGAAGAACTCTTTCTTGTTCATACACACTCTCTAGCTTTTTCCATAATGGTATTTTAGAAATTTCAGTTCCATAGTTTTGAGCCAAGTTTGTTTATCCACTTGATGTGTGTGTGTGTAACACTAGCAAAGTTGACCCGAGTGTTGACAGCTGCCAAAGGTGCTTTTAAGAGGAATGCGAAACAAAATAGCTTTTTCCTCCAAACTTTCTTTCCTGCTTGCCAAAAACAATTCATTTGAAATCAGATTTTTTTTGTTGTTGTTCTTTCAGAGGTATTTTTCTGTGATCAAATCTGACCTTCAAATAGGAAGAAGCTGAAGAAAATATGGGCCAAAATTCTCTGATACAGGTGTCTAAATCTAGATTTAAATTTGGTTCAGTTATGCGGACTAGAGCTCCAAGGTGTTACTAGTAGAAATCTCAGTAACTTTGGTCCATGGTTGGGCAAGTATCTTGGTGGAATGTGTCGGGGCCCAGAAACTCTCAATTCGTTGGGATCTTGCACTTGCATCTTTGTGCTCTGGGCGTTGGTTTGGCTACTTGTTTGCTTGCAGTTACTCATGGTTCATTGCTGGTGTTTTGAGATCCTAGCAAGACTATATGTGTAATCAATTTTAGGAAGACTGATTACCTAATTAACATTTTTCCAGCTAACACACAAAATCAACTCCTCTGCAGATTCTTGGGGAAGGGTCAAAAACCCGAGAGGTGCTTGTTTCTCTGAAGTCTCCATACAAAACTGCGGCTTTCATGGATTGCTGTGGTATTGTTGTTACATGGTTCAGTTTAGTCTGGGCTGTGTAATATATGTATATCGACCCTAACAGTGATGTGCTAGCTTAACATGTGATTGCTTTGTTATTAAGAAACATCTCATGCCATTATTTAGCTTCTTAGGACGAGCCTGTGAGAGCCACTGCTGGTACTGATGTGGGTTCTGTATATCTCTGTGAACAGAAAGAATGGGACAAGGAGATGGTATTTATTGTGCAGGTTTTAGAGCAGTGATATTCTTCAAGCAAATAACATCATTTGTTTTTTCATTATTTAAATGGTAATAGTGGGAATATTGCTGAAACGGTTAGGTAAGTTGGCATACAAGGAAATAGCAGGGTATTTCTGTTAGAGATTTGTCTGCAAAATGAAGAATTCTCAAGTGTATGGGGATTAAAACAACCCACACAGATCAGAAGTTTTCAGATCCACGAGGTCTGATTCAGGCTTATCTCTTATTTCTGTAAACCTCATTTGTGTGCAAATTTTGTGCAGGAGATTTTGTATGGCAACAATTCCACTGAGAATTCATTTGAGGTAGTAAGGTCAAAAGGTTTTATTGAACTTGTACGTTTCTTCTAATTTTATTCAAATGTTCGCACGCTGAGGTGTTGAGCTAGGAGTTGGATCTAATTTGCCACTTAATTGGGAGTATTTATTCATTTATTTGCCTTTGCACGCCTGCAAATTTCCCCGTTTCCCTTATGTCTTTTCAGGTCAGGATCGCAGTGAAGCCACTTTAATAAAGAGGTTTAAGGGTGACGGTGTCCGATACAAAGCAAAACTGATTGGGATAGATGAGGTTTCTGCCGCCCGAGGAGACAAGTTATGCCAAGACTCCATGATGAAGCTCAAGGTGCGGTGCCACTTTTAATCTTTAACATTACAGAGTCAAAGGGAGCGAATTTCAGCCTGAACTTTCACTCATTCTCTTTTCCCGACACTGAACCACGCTCTGGTTAATTATGTATCGAAATCAGTCAATTTTACATGAACTCCTGGCTGGTATTGCTTATCCCAGTTTAATTTTAATAGGTTGTCTCAGAGTTCAGCAGTTGTTCACGATTGACACCACTGCAATTTGTCCACAAATTATAAACAACACATCCACAAATTGAATAGTTTTAGTATGCAAAAGGGGAGGTAAACCACTCTGAGCAAAAATAATACATCAAGAACTCTTCCTATGATAGTGCTGATTGACTACAGCCTTACCTTGAACTATAGCTCCTGTGGGGACAGGCAGGAAGAGGGGAGTAGGAACTGGTGTCCTCAGTGAGAGGGGAATGTCTTGTACCCGTAACAGCAGCACTGAGGGGTTACAAAATCAGGAGGTCGTGCCCTGAGAGGACAGAGCATGGTTCCAATCCTGAGGAGCAGGCAAGTTGCTGGTTGCTTATTCGTGAGCAAACAGTGAAGAGTGACACACATCTCATGGTTCAGCAATCTGAAAGAAAGACCTGGTAGATAATTTACAAATCAGTTGCTAACATTTTATGACAAGCAAAAATTAATCTGTTCTTAAAGGTGTTCTACTGACTTACCACGTCTGCCACCATATTTATGTCTGTTTTGATTGCACGCTGGGTATTTCACATCCTTCCATAGTTCCTAGAAGCAATTTGAGGGACTTGTCACTGCTCTGCTGGGCAAGCCTTTTTGTTTCTTTCCTCCATGGATTACCATTTTCACACCCCCAAGATGCCAGATACCTGTTTGCTTCCTGGCAAGATTGATCCGAACAGTACTGTGAGATGACTGAAACTCTTCAGGGATGGAAGCATTAAAAGTTCCTGTTTGTATGTAAGGCACCTTAGCACTAGGAAACTTAAGTGTCTAACAACAGGAGTTTTAGGGCCAGGAATAATGTTTTGGGGTAGCTTTTGACAAATCACTCAATTTTTCTCTTTAATTTTCATGTCTATGTAATGGGAACAATGACCTCTGGAAGGTCTTAAAACATTCTGAAATTGCAGAGCATCAGATAAAGGCTAAACGCTTTTATTTATTTGCTATTTAATTTGATTACATTTCATCTGAGTACAGTGTTATTGATCAAGGCAGCCAAGCTCCTGAGAAGGTGGAAATAGGAGATACTATTAGAGCTATGCTGTGGAAGGATAATAGATGAATTGTGTATCAGCAAGTTCACTTAAAAAGTAAAAGCCTGAGATGGTGAAAAAAACCTACCTCTGCATGCCAGTGTTTTTGTACAGTAGAGGTGTAGTTTGATTTAGCAAAGAATGTTTTTCTTCTATAAAAAGTTCAGTTTGCTTATTCCAGTAAGTGTGTATCCATGAAGTAAGCTAAAGGCATGGACATTTTTTTTTCCTTCACTGCTTGTTCTCTGTTTTTTGTTGTTGCTGTTGTTTTTTTGTTGTTGTTTTTTGCTCCTTTTTTTTTAAGGGAAAACAGAACAGCTTACAGCCAGAAAAAGTGCTCTAGAAATGACCTTCAGCTTCCATGAAAACAAATTTCACAGAGGATTAGCTAGTGTGGGGATTGGAAGTGGGAGCACATTTGTAATGGTCTGTGGGTAGCATAAAAAAGATGCACTACCTTGAAAAAAGGGAGGAAGCCAAAAGCAAGCAGGGTGCTGTTCCTGAAAAGCCCTTAAGTATTCCCGGAGAGGCGATGAATCGTCCACAAGCAAATCTTTGTGCTTTGCTGTGGGCACCTATCAGAACACAAAACTAGGGAAATAATGAAACCAGCCAACCTGTTCTTTGTTTCTGTAGGGAATTGTTGCTGCGGCTCGTTCGAAAGGAGAGCATAAACAGAAAATCTTCTTAACAGTCTCCTTTGGAGGAATCAAAATCTTTGACGAAAAGACAGGGGTAAGTAAAATGGTCGTACAGTGGAACAAAAATGAATGTTTTCATGGTTGTTCCTTTAAAAGTATTTCCTAGCTGGGCAGTAATATCTCACGAGTGTAGGCACACATAAAGCATCTGACAAGCTTGATAAAGGGTTATCGTATATCAGAGCAAGCCATTAGATGACTGAGGTGTAAAGTGTAGCATGGGGATGTGGTTTATTGTAAAGCCTTGTCTTGCCTTCTGCAGAAAAAATTACTTGAGTACACAAATGCTCCTTAGGTGCATAAACATTTGCATTCTTGGTCCAGAAATGGGCAGGAGAGGATGTGGTTTCCTTCTGCCAGATCACAAAATTGCTCCTTGGAGCCATCATCTCCCTGTCAAAAGACTTGAGCAGCCCCAGTTACAGACTGGTAACTGTGCCCATAGGGGTTTTCTCATCCAGCCTTGGCCACTCCTCTGGATGCTGCTCTAGACACCTTGGTAGTGCAGGGCAAATGACTTCTGAGAGTGTGTTGACAGGGGATTAGGATTGGGATAGGTTTGGATTTGAGGCCTTTGTGTCATGGGAAGAAAACAAGCTGGGACAGGGAGATGTGGGCAAGCCCAGGAGAGTGAAACTTGATTTTCCCACTGATGTCAAAGAAAGGGGAAGGGCACCAGGAGTTGCACACTGATACTGCTTCAGAGGTGTCCCTGAGGAATCATAAGAATTTCTCTCAGATCTGTAATTCCAGAACCGTGTGGTCTTCATCACCATAATGCACTATACTCCTGTTAGCAGCAATGACAGTCTTATGTCAGATGTGCAGTAAACATGAGAATTGACACCTTTTTATCATCACGGATAGAAAATCCCATACAATATATTGTATGGGATCGGTGGTACGAGGTATCTGAAAATCTGAGGTTGCTGTTTGAGGCTTCCAAGCAGCGACTAGCCCAGGTCATGGAAGTTGCAGATGACTGTGTCACATGATTTTTTTTTTTTTTTGCCACAGAATTAGCATGTCTGATTTTTTTAAACTGCTTTGAAAGAAGAAACCTAAGCAAAACATTATACTACTTAGATAAAAAGACACAACACACAAACTGTTTTAATCCTAATTAGGAAGATTTTTACAGCAGTTTAAGCTCTGCCTTGAATTTTAAAAGGCTCTTGATTTAATCTTTTGAAAGATTAACTATTTAACTTGATGCCAGAAATAAAACCCTACTGATGATAGATGAAATTATCTTTGCCAGTTAATTTATATTATTAGAAAATCAATGTCATTGAGCTCACTGATACATAATACAAGTAGTTAGTGATGAAAAGCTCGTTTGGAAAGTGTTGTGTACAGCATGTGCAAAGTATGCATACAAAAGCAGTGTTTAGGAGAACATTGCTGAGGTTACAGCCTGTGCTCAGAAGATAGGAAATGTCAGGATTAGGCTGCCAGTGCAGTCGTGACTGGGTCCTCTAATATGCAGGCATTACAATCATTTTTAATGATGTGATGACATAACTTCCTATTTTTGTTATGTTTTGTTAGAGGCTATCAGCTTCACTCAGCACACAGAGCAGTGTTCACGTTCACTCCATGAACAGTATATTCATATTTTGTTTTCTTTTTCTTCTACGTGCAGCCTGCTGCCTTCCCGCACTCTATGAAAAGGGCACAAGGCAACAATTACTTTCTGTTTAGTCTTTTCTTGGGGAAATAAAAAAGAAGAAAGAAAGAGACTCGTCCTGCGGCACTGAGCTCTGGGTGTTTCACAAACATTCAATTTATTTTCATAAGATGGTACTGAGAAAAGGTGATGCGTTTAGAAATAAAGGTATAGTTCATCCAAATTGCCTTTCCTGCAGTGTCCCACACACTCTCATATCTGCAGCTAGTGAGGTGGGGACATGACAAGTCTCCTTCGAAGATTTCATAACTTTGACACCCTGTACTCTAAATCTGACATAACTATATCATCCTTATAGCAACCCTGTCACTCACTCACTGAGGCATGGGCTGAAAGCTTTAAATCCACCTTCTAGATGTCTGCCCCTGAGCTGCTGGAGTGATGTACAGGACTATTGGCTTGTCATTCTTGAAACAGGACCGTGACAAAGGGACGTGGGGTGCTTTCGCCATCAGGTTTTATGTAGCTTTTTGAAAGCAAGAGAGCTGTGATTTCTATTCCAAGCCTTTGAAGCCAGCATACATGAACTTCTCTGCCAGCCCCTCACAGCCACCATCCCATCAGCTATATCCCCAGCTTGGCTTTCCCAAACCCAGTTTCATGTCCCTGACCCACTCAGCCCATCCTGCCTGCAGCTGCCATCCCATTCATGTTCCTGCTGGTACCCACGTGCAGCCCCAGCCTCTGAGATGCATCAGCAAGAGGCTGTGCATAGACACCAGCAGGTCTCTGCTCTCTGAGCTGCTGGAGCACTCGGGATGCAAGGTGCTTGCTACAGCATGAGGCACGTATTAGGGGTGATGAGTAGTGTCTCACTTATTTGGCTTTGGTTTGTTGTGATGTAAAGTTAAGAGATAAGAGCTGTTGTAGCAGTACATAGGACCATCTACGGAGGCTAATTTTGATATTCGGATGCTAACTGCACCTCTAAAGAAAGCTGCGTTACTGCTATGAAGTAGAGCTTCCTATAAGGCAAAATAAGGACAATGCAGTTGGGCGGTGCCAGGCACTGATAATCCCATTCTTGATTTAGAACCTGTAGGGAAACTCTCAGGCTTGTGAAACTGGGGATGTATGACTGCACAACCTGGCTCTTGATGGGAAGGGAGGGAAAGGGACTGCAAAAAAGTTGAGTTATGCTCTCATAGATCTTCTTATACCCCTGTAAACTTAATAGTTTATAAAGCTGGGAGACTGATGTTGAGATCTGTGCAACATGGAGAAAAATATGCCCTTTCTAGGCAATCAGCCTGGGCAATTTTACATGTGCTTTCTCCTCTTTCAACTGCCTTCCAGGCCTCTGCCAAGGCTTCCTCCCTTAGTTGTGTTTCTGTAATTTCGGGATTCCTAAAATAGTGTTTTGGGTCACAGTGCTCATTTGCTGTTTGTTTAGAAAGGCTACTTACCTCTCTAGGATGCCCTTTCTTAGTTTTTATCATTTTCTATTGCTATCGTGTCTGCCACAGTGACAGTCTAATGTGACATAAAAGAGAAAAAAATATTCTGAAAAAACGTAGGCTTCTGTATGTTAGTATCTTGTAGGCTACTATTGGATTTTAATTTATCACAATAGAAAATCAATTTGTAGCTCAAAACTAGCAAATTTTTTAAAATTGGCAATGTCATAGCTGACTTCATACAAATGATTTAGGAGAATTGCTCCATAATTCATTACAGATGAAGGTCTGTACTTGGGTTACTACTGAAAATCATAAGCATGGTTTTCCCCCGTACGTTACAGACCTGATAGGTTGCAGACCTAATATTCATCAAATAATATTGATTTTAATAATGCCATTATTCCAGCTATCAGGAGTTCTGCCCTTTGAGTAAATTTATCCATGAAGGGAAGGTGGGCTGAAAATGGAATAACATTTAGGAAGAATTTATCTCACCAAGAAAACTGCAAGAAGGATTTGCGATGAGTTTGCACTACAGACACAAGGCAACTTAGTGCATCTATAGCACTGTAAAAGGAATTCCTTAGATAATACTAATAACACTCAGCTCATGTACTCCTTAATTCTGTTCCATGGATTAATCTAAAGTCCCTCCATACACTTTTCAGATGCTAGTCAATGTATTTAGAAAGTGATGGGCAAGGTTCTGCTCAGCAAAGTTCACCCTGTACGTTCGCAGCTCGTGCACCCCGTATGTTGACTAAGTCAGCTGCTGGAGCAGGCTGCTCAGAGTCAGATCCAAAAAAAAAAAAAGGCATTTGGAACATGTTCCATGCACTTCTGTTAAAAAAAAATATATATATTAAAAAATCCTTCAAAAAACGATGATCATATAGGAAAAAAAGTCAGTGAAATTGAGCATTAGCAATAGATCCAGTCTGGCTTTTCATCTTACGACTAGGAGCAAAAAGGATGACCATCCCCCTACACCATTATGCAGATGTTAAATTTCCAAAATTAGCTGTGTAATCCAAAGTTGTATTTAGTTTGACTAACAGGATGTTCTGGTGCGTGCTAAAAATATTCCTTACACATGGGCTCTGACCCTTTTTACTTTTCTAATAAGTGTACCCTTTCTTCTTCTATTGGTTGTTGGCCATCCATGCCATTTCACTTCTCCAGAATCCATTCTCCAAATACGCACATAATTTTAAGAGAAGATGCGATTCTGTTTAAAATTTAAAAATCCACCACATGTATTACTACATCCAAACTTTTTCTAGCCAGTGTTACTTTGGGGATTTCATGCCTGCGTGTTGTATGAAAATATTTTTTGCCCATTTGTTCTGCTGTATTCCCCCTACACCCTGGTGCGATCTCAAGATGTCATCTTTCAAGCACAGTACCACACAAGCTGAAATGTATGCTGCGCTCGTCGGCTTTTATATTTTCAAAAGGAAGCTCTGCAGAAGGCAAAAATGCAAATAGTTGCATTTTGCTGTTTAATATGCTCCTTTTGGGGGTGGAGCCTGGCAGTTAATGTGTTCCTTAGAAAGCAACAAACTCCATAACTCTCCATATAGCAGGATGTGCACCATTTTTAAAGGACCATCATTGTTCATTAGCTATTTATGAGTATTATTTTGTTAATCACACACATCAGGCTATCTCCCTGTGATAGCTTAGTAATGCTTCATTAGACGTGCATGACTAATATGGTCTCTGTAAAGAGGCTGTAATTGTCTCATTGTTTATTAATGTAACAATAAATCTTTGTTTACTGTAGGTTACTTTACAAAAATGTATTTAAGAACAAGAATTTAGTTCTATAAAATACTAGGGAAACCATTTTCTTCTACATCCATGTAATGAGGTGTACTTTTAAATTCATGCTCTAATTGCAATACCCCGTTGACTTCGATGGAAAACCGAGACTCTGTAAAAGAGAAATATGTCAAAAGGAAAAAATTACAAATTGGCTTTAAGTAAAGAATTATTTCTGTTGAAGTAAAATTCTGTGTCAGCTCATGAGTATGGAAATTACCCGAATGTACTGCAGTGTATATCTCTATGTAAGCCGTATACTGTTACAGATGAAATATCTAGATGCTGCAGTCATCCAGTCATCTATATCAGTACTGCTTTTGTTTGTGAGAAATACTGTAAATACATGGGTTGTAACCCAGTCTGTAAAGACGCTAGTCACTTCACCAGTTTTTCTTATTTTGTTATATGCAGCACCCAAAGAGTGAGTTTCATTTTTCATTGTCTCTTGTACACCTGGGAGTATCAGTTGCTCAGAGATGCTGACCCGTATCGTTGTGAAAACGCAGGGCTTGGGCACAGCCTGTGGGTTTGTAACATTTCTGGGAAAACTGTAGATGTCTGATTGGGTTACAGTTTAGCAGAGAAATGTTGCAGCGTGTTACTCATGTTTTATGAATTTAATCTGTAGCCATTTTCTGCCAGTATGAAATTCAGGAAGGAAAACTGTGTACATATATATATATATATATCAATTCTCATTCGTCTTATCCATCCTTTATCCTAACCTAGCATCTCTGAGGACAATGATGTGAATCTCACGCAGAGCAGGGTTTACCTGCCTGAGTGTTACTCTGTGCATAATACCTCCCTGTTGTGTGCTAGGGGACCAGACCTTGTCTGTAGCATTTTGTACAAAAGCAATGAATTTGCCTTTTATTGCTGGCTACAGAACTAGTGATTGTGCTGAAATGCTAAAAAAGGAGGTGTGCTTCTGCTTCAAATCTTCACTACATCCAAGTAATTTCACCTGTAATGGGCGATTATAATCCTCCTGGCCTCAGGTTGTTATTTTAAGCTGAGTTTTTGTTACGGCTGTGATATGACCCGGTCACTATTTAGATTTCTAGGTCTTGCCCACCTTCCCGACCTAGTAGGATCTCTTCACCTTATACTGCACAGATTTTTCAAAGTTGTTGCTGAGGCTCCTATAAAGCCTTTTCCAGGTTCATCAGAGACAATGGCAGTTTTGTGCTGATAACCCCAGTATTTGGTGCTCTTCTCCATTTGATGAGAATAGTGTTAATTATGCTGATAGATTGCTAACAGGACAGCTAAAATTGGCTGAAAGAAAATTTTAGCAAGATTAAAATTCTCGCTGTTGGCAGAAGATCCCTCATTTTAAATGTACCAAAGGTACTTCTTGACTTTACTGGAAATCTGTTGGTTCTGGCGTCTTTGACCAGAAATCGAGGTACGATTATGGCTCTGTAATTATTCCTTGAAGCACATGTGCTGGAGCAGATGAAATGTCAAACTGTCAAGTTTCTATCACTGAATGTCTCCAAATATTTAAAAATAGAAATAAAAGAAGGAACTTGTTTTATCTGTTTCGTACTTGCTCTGCAGTGAGCAGGAGAGAGGGTATGATTAGTTCATTGAATTTTGGTGTTTGCCGGAGCATGGTGTGTTGCAGAAAATTGTGATGGTCCCTGCCTGGAGCTCTTTCCAGGTCTAGACAAGAACCTCCTGGAGGTGAGTTTCATCCACTTGATTTCCCTAAAATTTCTCTTTCCCAGGTTCCTGCTAGCCTCTTTGTGATCAGCCTCAGCTGCAGCACTGCATTAGCATCATTAACTTACCAATACAATTTTGAATAAAGTCCTTCCTCCTGGTCTCCATGTGTCTTACCTCTAGGTTTTATTCCTGTGTTTCTAATTTTACGTTCTCTGTTCTGCAGTTTTCATGTGGGATTTCCTGGGCTCTGTCCTTGATCTCTTTTTCTTCTGCTGCTATGCTTTTTATCAATATTTACTTCATTTGCAAATATAAATTTAGTTATTGTGTCAAACCAAATGATGCCAGACCCATCTCCTTCTGTTCAAATGTTGACCTGTCCTTCCAGCCCTTTCCTTGCGTGTTTAGCCATCAGATCAAGCTTAACATGGCTAAAAGAGGCCTTTTAATCCTGACTCCCAAAGGTCTTTCTCTGACCTTCTTTTCTCAGTGTAGAGGAAAATACCAGTATCATCTATTATTTAGCCCTGTAAACTCAGCAGTCTGCTTGACTCAACCTTGTTTTCGATTGCCACATCTAGGGCAACTCCAGATCTTACAGATTCCTCGTAACTACTCTGAAATACAGCACTTATTGCCATGCTTACAGTTAAAATACAGTTCTGCCTCTCTTCATCTCGTGTCTCAATTGTTACCCTTTTCTCTGTCCTTGACAAATGTGACTTTTATTTTGGGAATCTGTCGTGACTGCCAAGATTGCTGTCTCAGCTTATTCTTTTGATCATGTCATGCTTCTCTTTTTATTCCTATGCTGAATCTGTCTTGTCTGTTTTATCAGCCCATGGCCCGTTTGTTTTCATTTCCAGGCTCTTCATGGCTCCTTTACTCTTCATCCTCATCCAAGGAGCCATCCCACAGTGCCAGCTTTCATCATCCATTGATTCAGTTCTCAAATAAACAACTCTGAGCCTCCACCCACCCATCCTGTCCATCAGACGTTGGGGGAATTCTTTGCAAATCTTCATCCGGTACTTCTGTATTATTCATCACATTCCTCCTTAAAGCACTCCTGTGCTGGAAACGCATTAAACTCCACATCTCAGAGGTGCATTAGGCCCAGCACTGCCAGCCGACCAAGGGAAGGAGTTGTCCTGCTCCGCTCTGTGCAGGTGCAGCCTCACCTCGAGCACTCCGTGCAGTTTTGGGTGCCACGATACAAGAAACACATAAAATTATCAGAGAGTTTTCCAAGGCAGGGCTACAAAGACAGGGAAGGGTCCGGATGGCAAGTTTCATGAGGAGCGGCTGAGGCCCCTTGGTTTGTTCAGCCCAGAGCAGAGGAGGCTGAGGGGAGGCCTCGGGTGCGTGGCACTTCCCTGTCTGTCTGTAAATGTGAGTACCAAGACACAGCATTTACTGTTTTACATGTAGTAAATAAATCTAATTAGGATACAGCCCAGTAGGTAACTTAAAAACCCTGCATATTACTCTGACAAGGTATTTACAGTCTCATGATATTTTAAAAGGGAAACAATAATACATTTAATAAATAACTCCTGACAGTTAGCAAAATGTAAATGTCAGAAGAACCTACTTCTATAATTACATCCCTTATTGACTATTGTAATTCATTTCTTATTGGCCTTCCCAACAGTGCCCTAGACAGTTTAGGTAGTTCAGAGTGCTCCACAGGGATTTTTAATAGCCACAAGCTTGTAGAGATACATTGCATACATGCTCAGTTTGCTGTGTGAAGACTATAAAAGCCTTATATATTATGACAGTTTTGTCACTGTGAGAAAAAAAAAAAAGAGAAAGAGCCTAAAAGGTAAAACTCAGGTGTGATTTTGCACGTTGCAAAGTCTGAGTGGTTTTGGATCTAGAGCTTTGGTTTGAATTTTGTCTTTCCTCCTAACATAAAGGGTAAGGCTGAAATTTCTGTCCCTTCTCTCCTTTGGAAATGCACTGATCTTCAGCTGAGCTCTGCCTTCTCGTAGTGAGTACCCACAGGAACTGCCTTCACGTTTTTGACGCCATCTGGCATGCAGATAAAATAAAGCTATTCCAGGCATTTTATCTAAACTGAAATAATTTGTGGGAATTCATTGTAATTTTATTTTTCAGTGTGGAAATGATAAACATTTGATTGCTTTCAGAAAGGCAGAAAATCAGATTTTTATGACTTATTGGTGGTCTCATTTGGCAGAATAAGTCCTCCTGTTGTTTAAGCCAAACACCCAGCAATAGACTTAAAGTCATCTGGTTTTAACGTTTGGTGTGCTAAAACAGAATATGGGGGGAATTTTACTGAAAACTGTAAAGTCAGCATAAAAATGTTTGTTCTTATGGATCCTATTATGTAGTGGAGCTTCATTGCATCCTTCCAGTGAGGATGCATAGCAAAAAACTCAAAGTCCCGTAGAAAAAATAACTCAAAAGTATAGAGTTATGTTGTTTATTCACTTGTGTGGGTTTTTTTGTTTGGTTGTTTTTTTTTTTTTTTTTTTTGCCTGTAATCTCTAGCCTTCCTTAATTCAGATAAATTAAGATACAAAAGCCACATAGTAGTCCAACTGAGTCCAACAAAGCTGTATTCCTTTTTCTCCAGCTGCAATTTGTCCTGCAGAGGAGCACCCAAAATGCCGTTGCTTGTGGGAGGGTTACTTGCAGGTACTGGTATTTCAAAGCTAGGTTAATGCATTACACGCTAGAAAAAAAATTGCAGGCCCATTTTCAGCACACGCAGAATTATAATGGCTGAATTTCAAACTGCTCAGGAAAGGATTTAGCGAGAGAAATGCTGACATAATAATAGAGCAGGCCACTGAGATGCACTAAAACCGCCCCGGAGAGCGGCGGGGGACCTTCAGCGGGTGCTGTAACAGAAAGTTACGTCCCTCTTTGAAATCCTCGGTGCCTTCCTCTTTGAGATGTCTGTGAAGCATTACACCCCGGGTGTGCCGGTGATTTTCCTTTCTATTCAGTGCATTTTAGCTGGTGGGCTGCTCTGCAATTTTCTGGTTTGCCCTGGTAATAGCAATACTGCGGGCGGCGCGTCTGAATTTCTGTGCAGACTTGTAGGCTGTTTAACCTCTCCTATTGCTGGTGTCAAATGCCCAGGAAACAGATGACCTTAGCTGTCAGCGTAATGGGATAGGAAGCTACAGGAAGGTTTACTTTTAAAGTTACCTGGAGTTTGCGGGATGATAGTAATAGAGCTCTATTGGCAATAAAATCGCTGGATGATGTTCTGCCCTCGGGATCACATCTGCGTTTACAGGGAAGTCAGCAAGAGCTTTGTTCAGCCTGATAGTCCGGGGGGACAAGTAAATGCCTTTTCTTCTGCCTAGTTTATGCAGTAAGTGTCCCTGTGGAAGGAGAACAGAAGAAGGGGATGCTGGCAACCACTGGATGCTGATAGCTGTTGACAGTTACCCACCACAAATACTTCGGTTTGTTCCTGTTCTTCAGTGAAATAAGCGATACCTTTCAGATACCAATAGATCTTTGATTAATATATAAATAACTGTTCATAGAAGTTGTCTTCCTAAGTGAAATAATTATCCTCACAACTTTCCATCTGTTTTATCCGCTGTATCCTCAGCATGCATGCAAACACATACTGCGGAGCCTGAGGGCTGGAGCTACGTCTCCTGGTGTGCTACCCAGTACCTGGTGGCAGTGGGGGATTACACATCCCGGCACTGCAGCACTCTTCTGGAACAAGCAGCATTTAGTGGGCTATCCCTGCTGTTAATACTTCTTATCCTTTGTGGTTCCCATCCTAACTCAGCATCACTGTACTCTCAGCAAGGCCAGCAGCAGCATTCTGCAGACTTGGGAGTGTTGTGAAACAGGGGAGGCAGAGCGCTCATTCATCTGAGTGCCTTGAAATTCAAAGAAAATTACAACTCTGGGTATGTGAATATTGCGTGTAGCTCCTAGCCTCTCTGATCCATAGCTCAGAATGTATTCTTGTTTTTAAAACCTGAATCGGATTTTTGTTTAATTGTGTCCTTGCTTTTAAAAAGGGTGAGGGGTTTAGTAGAAGGTGTTATAACCTTCTTGGATCTTTAGTTAGCCAAGTGCACTGCAGTGAGTGCTACAAGAGTTTGGAAGTATTTTGAAGTGTGTGTAGCATGCGAGAGTGTCATGAGGAAGTTTAGCTTTGATTAGAAGGGAAGCAGAATAAGTACTGTGCACAGGAGTTGTGAAGAAGGAAAGGACAGGGAAGAGAACAGCCCGTGTAGCTGAGCTGTGCTCTCCTCTGGGCCAAGGCTGCGTGCAGACTGATAAATCTGCTTTTGGAGATTTCAGTTAGAAGACTAAACCATTCAGCCTTCTTTACAGGAAAACAAGAAGGGGAGAAACAGTTCTGGGCATGAAAATGTGCCAATGGGAGCTTTGGGACTCTCTTTTGGATGGTGTCAGGGAAGAACTTGTAAAGTGCTTCACTGCTTGAATTGTAGAACTGCCGTAACACAACGGGACGAGCATCTACTGAGCACAACTCCAGAAATTCCTACCTCAGGATAAGGCATGAAAAAAACACCCCAAATCAAGCCTAAAATTACTTGAAAGGTCTTTGTTCTTTTTAAAGTCTCTTTGAGGTTTGCCTTTTATATTTTATTTAATTCTTGTTGTCAGAGCTCCAGTACTACACACATTCACAGTGAGTTACTCTGGATGTTTTATATCCTCAGTTAAATGTCTGTTGTGGGACCTGAGCAAAAGGAAGGAGCGGCTTGTTTATGGGATTATCTGAGGTTGGTATATACCTGCAGTTGTAACTCACAGAAAAAGGTATCCTCTCTTCCTTTGTAGGACGATGGGGTATAAAATGTCATGAAGTGCCAGCGTGGTGTTTATGACCCGGGTAGGTAGTTAGTGGGACTGTTGCTGAATTCTAAAGATGTTGCTCGAGTCACTTGCACTGCACAGATACGTCCTTCTTAGGAGTTACTCTCACCATTTGCTAACCTGCAGGTACAGCGAGTTCACGTGAACCACATAATATTTTGTGATGGTGCATCTTCAATACGTGCATATATATATGTGCATCTTCAATTATGGAATAATCTGAGATCTTACTATATTGGTTATATATAGTTATGAAATCACTGTTGTGTTTGAAAGATAGAAAACACTGCATCTTATAAACTTCTCAACTTTTCTTGCTTTCATTTTTGGTTGGTTCAGGAACATCACGTATTGGTTGTATGCAGTTTATGAGTTCATAGGGTCCTTTCCTGTTACTCAGTGTACATATGCTTTCCCTCAGCTCTGTTGAAAGTCTTATTATATTGGTAAAAGTATTTGGCATATGGACAGATAAACATAAAACAAATTCCTCTTGTCTTTTTCCCCTATTCCAGAGGATTTAATGATGTTATGGAATTAGATTTATGGTTAAAGAAAGTTTCTGTTTGATGATTATCCATTGCAACTTGAATTTCAGTATTGTCAATATGAGTGGGATTTTTGTGATCTTTGTAAGCTCTGCTTCATAGAGTTTGTGTGACAAATCATGAGCATCCGAGGCTGGTTTTCAGCAACGAGCTTTTCAAATCACAGTGTACAAGAAGAGAGTGGCTCATAACACTTACTAAATCTGAAGCACTTAGGACTTGAGGCAGTTAAAGTCAAAAAATACCTGCAAAGCTACTAGGAGTTGTATGAAGAAATGTCTTGTGCTGTTCATATAAATCAAAAGCATTTCAGGAGGTGAAAGATATTGGTGTAAAGGAACAAAAGAACTTTGTAAAAGCAGAGATTTCTCTGAAGAAATTCACAGGCTGTAAAGATGAATGCAATAAAAACACTGAGATGTTCAGTGACACTGTAACAAACTGTCTTATTACTGAGTATTGTGCTCCCTCAAATTCCAGATTTCGTCAATAACGGTCTTACAAACTTCAGAACATATCAGGAAAGAACACAAGTTACGATAAGAGGTGCTACACTTAGGCTGTGTGCAAGATCTGGCTTGAGAGTAGAGGGGCAGTGCTGGGATCTTTATGGCTTTATTGATCCAGTGACTGCTTTTCACAAGGTGATGAGGTGGGTGCTAACAGGGAATACAGTCAAACAGATGCATTACAGCCTTGGAAACACGGCAGTGGCCACTGGGCCAGCTGCCATCCCAAGGAATAAAATAATAACTTAATAAGCAAGTATTGCTGCTTGTACACTCCATTGAAATAGTGAAATGGCAAAGTAAGGCAGCATATTATAGTCTGTAGATGGTCTCAAACAGCTGAGGTCTTTATAGAACTTAAGGGACATATACAACCTAAACGGGTATTGAGGATCACATCTGTTGCTTCTTGATATCCCTGTGCAAATCCTCCATCGTTTTAACTATCCTGGTAAAACAAAGACTATGTCTGACACAAAAACAAGAAGAAAATAGTGCAACACTCATGGGATGTCCAGCAGCGTGGCTTTAGTGTAGCACATTTGTTGTTCAAAAGCTCTGTAGAAATGTTTCCTTGCCCTTTAGGATTTTATTTGTCCTGGAATGATGCTTGCAAGTGCATATTTTAAGTATAACCCAGGATAATGGTAATTGGACAAGGGCTTTGTATTTAGCTTGCTAGTTTCACTACTGGTACAATAAGAAATTGAAAAGCTGTTGAAGTGAAGGTAGGAAATTGGCCATGCGTGCATTTCAGTTTTGTTTTGTTCCTTTTAGAAGTTCATATATCTAATAAATGGATCTTCTGCATGAGCAACTTAGCATTTGCTTTCGAAGACAATGAACAGTAACTAAATTCATATCTGGTCTTTGTCAGACATTATTACAAATTATGAGAGCCAGACAGAAGTTTATTACCTTAGTGGTGTTCTGTTTCACAAATTAGGTTCTTCGAATATCCAGCTAGCTCAGTGTTGTGGATCCATTCATCACAATTAGACCACTGTGCTGGCAAAGTTAAGTCCTGCTAACTTAATTGACTAACGGTACACGCTGCGGGCTGTGAGTGAGGACAACTCCAGGCAAGTTGAGAGCACCATGGCCTGTGCGTCTCGCAGAAAGCACAAACAAGGACGCCTTCATTCGCTCCCTTAAGAATTCGCTGCTCTTACTTCCAGTTTACACACAGGTGATAGTACTAGCAGTAGCTCTTTGTCAAGCCAAAGAAACGGTAAGGATTAGCTCAGACTTCAGATGAGGCTGAAGCACACTTTTAAGCCATCTTCTTGAGTCCAGCCAAGCAGGTTCTTACCTTGGGTGCTTTCACTGAGTGCTTGTCTTCATGTAGCCTGAATTGAGCTTGCGGATTGAGCCTTGTACAGCACTTCAGTTGAAGACTGGCTTATCTTTAAACATATAATTATGCTCGCTCACTTTTGTCCTTCCTGACTCACCGGCACATTGCTCTGTAAGCTGGAGCAAGTCATGTTACCTGGTTTTGCTTCGGTCTCCTTGGCTGCAGGAAGAGAATGGTTCTTAAGAGATTTATTATTATTATTATTATTAAGAGGATAAAATTTACGCATCTTTTGGGTGCTTTACGTAGACCAGGCTTTGAACTGCATGTAACCTAAAAGCGTGCTTTTCATGCCATGGGTTTTCATTTCAAAGCTTGTGCACCAAAATGCCTGTTAGGAATTGGCACTTGGCAAAGTCTTTGTTTAGGTTATTGTCTGCAAAATCAATCTGTATGGAAGAAGCACAGGGATTAAACAGACTTATTTCCATCTCATTGTGAGGACATGCTTCAAGGCTGCCATCTGAGAAGTCCAGTCAGGCTTGGGGTACCCTCCAGAGCTTCCATTTTCCTTTCTAGCTCCTATTCTTGTATTTTTCAGGCGGTATGTCCCTAACCTGTTTTTCACCTCAAGCTCCATGAGTGGCTTCATATCGAAGGGATTTAGGGCTGGACCATTCATTCTCGGCTGTGTTTGCATGTTTTCTGTCTCAGCAGAAGGGTACGGTCACATTCACACTCAAACTCCAGCTTCCAAGACCTTTCTGCAGTGTGTTCTGTGGTACCCCTATAGATTGTTACCTTGCTCATTATATGCTTCTTCTCACCCCATGCTGGTGTGTTTGGTTTATACTATTTCACTTGCCTGTGAAAAACTGATTGTCTTAGCCAGTGCCTGGAAGTGTCCCCCAGTCCTGAGCTCTTCAGAACTGCAAGAGGTTTTTCTAGTGGCTTTTGATTTCCAGGTGTTCATATATGATGTTGTTTTTTTGAAAGCTGGCCCCTTTTGTAGTACATGGCCTGAGTGAACTGATCCCCTCTTGCCTTTCTAACCAACTGGAACAAAATTCAAATATTTGTTTGCATTCATCTTTGGAAAATGGGCCAAAATAATATAGAATAAAAAAAAAAAAAAAAAAAAAATGAAAACCAGCCGTCCAATTGCTCAGGAAGTGGCCAGGAGTAGCAGTTGACAGAAGAGCCATTGCAAGCACATCCTGAGCACCAGCAGTGAACACGACCCGCTCGTAGGTGTAGCGGAGTGCCTGGCATCGTGTCGGTACAGATCCAGCATGTCTGGCAGCGACGAGACAAAAACTCATCTCAGAACCACTAACATGTTTTACAGTTCATTGTTTTAATTTCATGTGTTGCAATACACAATGGTATACAGGTCTACGGTTTGTTCAGTATTCTTCCTAAATGTTTAAGGCTTGTTTTCCTGAAGTTGAGCAAACACAATGTGAGTTGGAGGATGGGGGAGGCAGACAGCCACATGAAAAAAATCTACGGTCTACAAAATTATTTTACCTTTCAAGGATTTTGCAGTTTGGTGGGTAACGTTGTTGTTTGAGGGGCTTGATGTGACACGCAAAATGTGCCAACGCTTATTCAGATGGACTTATTCAGATGGAAGAGCAATGCAGAGGATGCTTGGGATGTCACGTGGATCCCAGCACTGATACCTGGGCGATGCTCAGTGCAGAGCAGCCAGGTGAGAGCACCCAGCTGAAGGCAGGCTCACCGGGACTCAAGGTGAGAAGCTGTTCAGCTGAAATCCCAGTGCAACTCTTCCTTACGGATGTAATACAGGGAATATACGGATATAAAGTGGTTCGAGTATCCTGCTCTAGGTGGGGCAGTGCGTGCAGGAGGCGTTGCAGCTCGCAGATGGTTTTTGTTGCGGCTCTTAACACGGTGCCCCAGGCTCCACTAAATAGACAACCTCATTAAAAGAGAAATAGCAATGGTGAAGCAGTGACTTTCTCATGCCATCTAACTCACATATTTGACATGATTGCTGGGCCTTCCAAGTACTTAATTGATTGACTTAATTGATTTAGTGGCACTGGAGGCTACAGCATGGAAATAAAGGGGCAAGATGAGGATAAGGGGTGAAAAAATTTATGGTAGGTGCCAAGCAGCCTGAGGGAAATCAGAAATGCTACAGATCTCAGAGGTAGCTAAATCAATTCAGTGTGATATATAGGGGGCGAGCTGTGGGGGGAGAGGAGAAGCAGGGGATGGAGAGGAGAAGAGGGGAAAAAATAAGCATGGCTGGAGAGAGATGGGCGAACGGACAGGGAAGAGTGCGGTGCTGGCAGGTGCTGGGGCTGTCCCTGGTGCCATTGTGTTCAGCCTAAAAAGAACAACTGTTGCACCCCGTGACTGGCTTAGGTGTCCGATACAAGGCTTTATCTGTGCTTGCATTTTAAAATCCTCAGTGTTTTCAGCAGTGACTAAAGTCACGTGAGACCTAAAATAATGTGGAGGAAATACAGTGGATTTTTTTAACAAGTGAAGCTTAAATGTTAAATTACTTTCTAATCTGTGCAATATTTAATTGACTGTATTGAACCATAATACAAATTAAGTCTTCTCTGTAATTTGTTCTGCCGTGCTGCAGCCCTCCAAACAATCTGATACCTCACTTAGGACTTGGTGAATGGCTCCTAGCAGCACTCAGCAAAGATGCAGTAAAAACATCAAATAGCATGTGATGGAATCCATCAGCCTGTGCACGTGGGGGTGTCATAAACACCTCCGAGCTATGAAATACTTCTTTTATATGCTTTTGGCCCACTGGAGACAGGATTAAGTCATGTTAAAACCTTGAAGAGGAAAAAAAAAGAAGAGGCTGGGGAGAGAGAGGCAGATGAGCTTGTGAATATTAACTGCTGAGCGCTGACCAGCAGCTCTGCTGTAAGCAATTTTATGTGGCTCTTGTTTCATTTCCTTCAGAGGCTGGTGAACAGCTTGTCGAGAGGGTGGCTACGTGTAAGCACTTACAGGCTGAGTGGTAAAGAAGCCATTTCTATCAGTGGGCCTCCTTTTGCAGGACAGATTAATCCCTGCAAGTGCACTAGGCGCAGATTTAATCAAAACATGCAAAGACCGTGTATTTATAGACTGGCTCAGTTGTAAGTCTCTGTTGGAAGGCTGGGTGAGGCGAGACAAGGCTGTGCTTCTCATCACGCTGTCCCTTCTGTTGTCCTGCCGCGTGCTGCTCGCTGATGCAAGGGCTGTGCGGGGTTTTAGGCAGGCTGTAGCCCTAAAGCAACGATTTACAAAAACGATGCGGTTCTGATCTCGTGTTTTGCATTGGTAAGGCTCTGCTGACTGCAACAGGTGTCATTTCTGCTTCACCATGAGCAGTCAGGCACTCCTTCATATTTGGAGATACTGGAAAATATAGAAAGGACACAATTGATGATGCATCGAGGTCTGAAAGCCCAGGTTCAAATCAGTGCTTATTGCTGTATTTCAGTACAGATGTGTATGCAACATTACATTTTATGTGTTAGTTCCAACTTAGTATCACTCAAATAAATGAAAAACTCTTTCTGAACACTTCGTACAATAAAATACTTGAAAGAATAATGTTGCAGTCACCTTTACTTAATCCGTAAGTATATTGATACAGTATGTGATGTGTCATAACCATTACAAATGTAATGATTTTCAAACAGTTAATGAGGGTTCCCAAATAAATTGGAGCATCTCCATCTGCTGTCTTACATTGTGGGTGATATTTTTCCATGGTAGAATGCTCTTCAGATGTAATTCCACGAGGAAGGAATCTGATCACAGTTTAATTTCAGTGCAAAATGCTGTCTCGTGATCAATAAAGCAATGTCAAGGAACTTCCATTTAATAGGAGCCAGAGATAACGTTCCCTGTTTTATGCAGAATAGAGAGATGGGAACGTTTCATTTCATTGTAAGCATGCAAGCTGGCTTTCAGAAAAGCCTGATAAATCAATATCCATGTATTACCGAAGTAAGATCCCATCATTAATTTTAAACACTTAACACGTTGCGTAAGTCTGGAGCGCACCTTCGGCTTAGCCACAGCTCGAAGTCAGTGGCAGCACTTCCATTTTCTTAAGAACAAGCAGTCTTGTTCTTGGGAAGTTAGGAGTCGCTTACTGAGAAATTAAAAAGAAATACGTCCAATCTTTTGTTTTCTATATAGTCATCTGTCTCTTGCATTCTGCCTTCCCTTTGAAATTTCAGTCGGTGTTCTGTGGGAGTCTCGTCGCTTGTCACTTGCCCTGCATGCGTGTAGCCTTTTCGCTTCTACACACGCGGATCCTCTCCGGTTTTGAATTTTAAAATGTTTTTTAAACTCTAAAAATAACCGGTTGTTTAGAGATTGCCTGGATGCCATGCTGATTTTCAAAATGTGCTTTTCTCTGAAGCAGCAGGGATCTGGACCTCAAAAGAATTCAGCGCGAGGCTTTGCTTGCTCTCAGAAATGGCATTACCCCTGGATTATAAAGGAGCAAGGCAGTGTATCAGGGGGTGGGAATTCAAACTAATAGATTGTTTTAGATCAACTTTTCAAGAACGTTATTCTGAGTGGAAATACTTAAGCACTACTTTGGTAATGAAATACTAATTAGGCCACAGTGAGAATGATGCTGGCACTCTGCATTGCTGTTTGGCCAAACCGTGCTTAGAGGAGTCTCAGGTTCATGTCCTGGCTCTGGGGAGAGTTTTATTTATTTAAAAGGCAATTGGATTTTTTTACTCCTAATTATTATTAACTGATGTGGGATTTTAAATAAAATGGGAATATTTGTAAATAGCATTGTTTTAAGTTGGATAATCATGTTTCCACGATTTTTCTGGGAAAATTTTTGGAGTTCTGTTAGTGCTTAAGTGAAATATCACAGTACCACTTGCTGGCTGATGCTTCCTGCTGTAGAGATAAAGCGACCCTGCTGCTGATTTGTAGAGAACCCATCTTCCACCTCTACTCCTACAACCCCTGCAGATGAGCCTGTCCTTAGAGTCACCCTGTAGGAAGCTTCCATACCTATTAATATGAATTCTGCACGTAGGATGCTGTCTGTGTAGCAAGTAGGTAGTCCTATTTTTTAATAGAATTTTGTCTCACCAGAAGATACTGAGAAAATTATTAAGTTGGAGGTTTTAGTCAAATTACTAAACTAAGTCAAATTTGGCGAGATTTTGAAAAGGGGATAGGCGTAAAGAGTACAGAAGTTAATTGATTTTGACACCAGGGAATGCTCATTTTAATTCCACAGGTGTGCTGAGATCCAGGTGAAGCACTGGTGAAAGGAATTGATACGGCTTTAATGGAACATTTTGATGGATATTTCTTGTTATTTTTTAATAGCTACTACAGCACCACCATGCAGTTCATGAAATATCTTACATCGCAAAGGATATCACAGACCACCGAGCGTTTGGATATGTATGTGGAAAGGAGGGAAATCATAGATTTGTGGCAATAAAAACAGCCCAGGCAGTAAGTATTGGACCATTGTCATGTTCTACAGTGTAACTCGATTGAAAAGTCATGTTCTTAAGAAGCTGGTCAAGAGGCCAGTCTGTACTGGTTGTGATTTTGCTACACTTGTCACAAGTGTCTGCTTAGATGTTCCTAAATGATATGAAATAGTGCAAATATATGAAGCCATCTTGGCAAAAAATGAATATATTTCATTAATTCCAATTTTTCTTTATATATATATATATACATATTTGTAATTAGTTAAAACTTTGTGTTCTAACTAAACTGGTTACACTGACTGAAAACAGATAACTTTGGGTGTATTCCTATACTTATTCAACAAAGTGTTCGAAACCAATTAGCAACTTTGCATATAGTCTACCATAACTTCACTGTGTGAGAAATTACTAATAAATATAACTGTTTTTTATATTCAAAATTATAATTATCATTAACATTAGCTTGCTTGCTATGGTAGAAATTAATTCTGTATGAAGTTCTCTCCCTTTTTGGAGTTACTGTAGCTGCTCTATCAGCAGGATGGGATAAAAGAAGTTATCTTGTGCTATCTAGAAACCTTTCTCACTCCTTTTCTTTCTGCAGGCTGAACCTGTAATTCTGGACTTGCGAGATCTGTTTCAGCTCATCTATGAACTGAAACAAAGGGAAGAAATGGAAAAAAAGGCACAAAAGGACAAACAGTGTGAACAAGCAGTATACCAGGTACATGCATAAGCTTAGACTACTGCCAAGAAAAGTATGGTTTGAAGTATCCCCCAAAACTGCTGCAAAGAGGCACTTGGTGTCCTCAGCTTTTGTTAACAGCATCAGGTCTGAATGATGCTAGCTGGAAATGGACAAATATGAGCCTAGCAGCTATTGTTAGCTGAGAAGCAGGATAAAACAGTGACGAAAGCTATCACCTGGGGTAAGATGAACATGCTTAGCAACTTGAAATGATCCATTCAGTCCAGCATAGTGCTTCCTCTAATTCAGGAGGAAAACTTTAACGAAGGCTATCATGTTGTAAATCAGTTTTTTAACAGCATCTTACAAACTTCAGGGAAGATTATGTATACTTTTAAATGTTTGTATTTGAATCAAATCAAATAAGGTGCAGATTGTTAAACTGGTGAAACATGAATGGAGTTACTTTGTGTAATAATTTGGCTTTATCTGCATCCTAAAGAAAAACAACTATATGCTTACCTGCACATTTTGCTTATTTCTTTGCTGTCCTTTAAGTTCTGAATACAGTTCTTTTATCTCTGCTGTTTATGTTCTTTGCTTTTACTGCCTGTCCTCTTTGCTGTAGACAATTTTGGAAGAAGATGTAGAAGACCCTGTATACCAGGTAATTTCTGAAGCTGTATAGGCTGGGAGTTTCAGAAATGACTAGATACATGCTGAGATTAGTCTTTTCAGAGACTTCTAAGATTTTTAGAGACAGTAGCATATTTAGAGATTAAGCTGTAAGTAAAAGAACAGTATATCTGTATAAAAATATTAGATTAAATATTTCCTAAAGAGTGGTTTGTGAGTCCAGAGTCAGTTTCCAGCTGACATTTGTCATTTTTTAAATGAACAGTCTAACAGAAAAGGGAGTTAATTTGAAAATAAGGAAGGTGTAATCTTGTTTTCATACTAATAAGCTGACATTTTGCTGTTAGCTTCTATGCAGCCAGAAGTTCATTCAGAGGGTGAATACTTAGGGGGAAAAAAAAAAAAAAAAAAACAGTAGAATTGATGTTCTAATACACTCCCTTGTTGGTATTTGGGCTATGACTTAATAATAGATCTGTAATTTAAGTCTTGTTTCATCCAAGCAAAACGTCTGGGAGCAAAGATGATTATCAGAAATATGTCAATATATTCATGTCCAATACCCTTCTGAGTGTGAAGAAGAAAAAGATGAAATTTCATTCTCATGTTTTTATGCTGAAACAAAACATGTAGCAGTTAACTTTTTTTTTCTGGATATTTTGCTTTCTTCCACTGAGGCATAGTAGTTGGAAACAAACTGAAAGAAACCGATTCAAGCATTAGTGATTATTGAGTACTATGTAAGGTGTTTCCAGGAAGGTAATAAGAATTAGGATGCCCTGTATTACTGTCCGGCTTTCATAATGTCAGGAGTTTTACTTTATGTGCTCTTCACAATAAAGCAAGAACCTGAAGATGAAAAGTGACAGCCTTTCACCATGTGGCGCACATGACATGAGCACGAGCCTGCTCTCCCAGTTTGGATTTAGTTTTTTTATTCACAGCTAACAAACACATGTGGAAATAATTGCCATTATGTAAAAGAGGCAAAATTCACATTGACTTCAGAAAATTAACATTGGGCTACAGGCAGTATCCCTAGTGAGAAAGAATTAGGAAGTTGCTCTAATGATCATTAGAGAAGATTTAGGTCTGTTCACTATCAGTTTATGAAATATGAAACAACCTTATTCTGCTTTCCAACAAACCAGTTGGTGCCAGCCTGTACTTTGAACTTGTTTCTTTAATGCCTGCCTGTGTTTTATGTGGAATTCCAAATTGCCTTTTTCCCTCTGTTTCATCTTTGACTTTTCCTCTCTGGCTGCTGGTGTAATAGTACATTGTGTTTGAGGCTGGACACGAGCCAATCCGTGAGCCTGAAACAGAAGAAAACATTTATCAGGTATAAAATCGCCACTCTGTGTTTTCATTGCAACAATTGCAAGCATTTAGTAAAATACATTTCATATATAATTCACTTTTATTAGTTTTCATTCATCACAAAAATGTCTGACATTTCATTCTTACGACCTTACATGAATAATCCGCCAGTCTCAGTGTGATTTTCCTATTAATTTGTTTGTCTTTTAAGCTTCTGCAAATTTTATTAGCTTTATCTTTGTCAATTTATGACGGGTCTTTTGGTACACCATGTAAGGTGATAAATGGTGGATTCTCTTTTTTTTTCTGTTAATTCTTTGAAACTTTTTACAACTGTTCTAAGAAACAGAATCTTATGGAGGGCAGACCATCTAAACAATTCCCAGAAAGGCATTTTGTGATGGTGCTGCTCTTCTTTTTGGCTAATCAAGGAGAATAACTATGCAAAACCTAAGAGCTCTCAGTGGATATCCTCCATGCTGGGGAAAATATTTTCAGCGGGTATATATTATGTTAGAACCCAAGCTTGCATTCTTTGCGCTGCCAAAAAAAATGCATTGAAAGCAATATAAAATCATCTTTTGCCATTCCATTTATCCTCAAGGGATCTGTACAGAGTTTATTAAAATATAATGTAATTCATTTTGTATCACATACGAGAGGTAAATCTGGAGGTAGACAGAAAACTCTGTATGCCATAAGAAAATTGTGATTTGAGGAAACCATTTAGTATGGAGTGGAAGGAGATTCAAGAAGTGGTTAAGCATTTCATCTAGCTGTACCAGAAGTTGATCTGCTAATAAGAAAAGCTTTTTTTAAGGTATACAGGAGCAAAAAAGATGAAAAACAAACAAAAAAGATGAAAAGTGGTTCTTTTTTAAGTAACAAGAAAAAGTAGGGAGATAATAGAATAAATGGAAGGGTGAGCAGCTGTAAACCAAAATAGAAAGAAGCTAATTGGGAAAAGGAAATGCAAAATAAAAATTAGAAAATAATCTTGTAGACACCATCAAGGTGAGATTCATTTAACCTGTCTTTATGGATTTCGTGGCACCCCACCATGCACAGTATCTTACACATCTTTCTGCATCCCTAGAGCAAGGCATTCAAAGCTCTCAAGGTGAGAGCATGCCTCAGGTTGAAAATTTTCTACCACGTAGCATTGAAAGTTTGACTATTTTCAGGGAAGCAATCCTTTAAAAAATGACTACTCTACTTGTCAGTTTTATGCTAGAAACAAAATTCCCATGACAACTGCATTCAGACAAAAAATAAAAAATCTGATTGCTCTTCATCAAAGTGAAAAGCTTGTAGGGACGTTTTAGGGAAGTATCAGTGAAAGGAAGCGAAATGGGGTCATCATTCCCCGTGTCTGGAAGTCTCAGAGCAAACTCTGGTGGTAGAGGGAGGACCTATGTTTTGAAGAGTTGCCTAGAGAGCAAGAAGACTCTCTGGATGTCCTGTTTTACTGCCCTGTAAGTCACGAGAGAGTTGCTCAAGGCATCATTTGACCATACCAGGATGTGAAGAAGGGTTTCCTCCCACAGCTCTGCACAGCAAACACCTCTTCTCTGATAAATAATTAACCGTAGTCTGGGTACATGCAGTCTAGCCTTGTCCTTCTCTGTATTTACTACAGGCAACACTCTGAATAGGGCAAATGCTGAGACTGGGTGCCATTGAGGTGTATTCTATTACCTACTGCAGCTGGCAGATGCTGAAGTAGACTTGCCCAGAGCCACTGGCTTCCTAGTTCCCATCTACTTCATGAGCTCGTGGCTTATAAATCTGGGACCCCACAGCTCTGATCTTACAGCTCAGATCACCAGAAAAAAATGTTTCTCTTACAAGATCTTGATGAATTCAGAACCATCTAGGCTACCAGGTTGCTGTTCTCAAATGAAATTGGAAGAGGTCTTCTCGTGTCGGTTGTTGGATTTTGTTTTTGTTTTTGTTGTTGGTGGGTTTTTTTAGTTGGTTAGTTTTGGTACAAATTACTGCTAGCTTCTATTATTTAATAGCTAGTCTTTCCATACTACAGTGGAAAATGTCATGCCTCCTCACTTTAAAGTTGTGAAAAAGGCTTGAAGTCTTTCTCACCTGGTACTGCTCTGGTTTTTCAGCCAAGAGCTGGTACACAAAAAGCTCATTTTCCCCATGGTAGAAGAGATTCTTACCCAACAAGTAACTGAAGATGGAAGATGCACGCTGAATGTGATGATGCCTAATTCTGTTTAATATAGTAGAGGTCACAAGTTTCTTTTTAAGCATTCTATAAGCTTTCTTTGATACATTATCCCAAAGTCTGTGTCTGTTTGCTCTTTTAATACTGTCTATGTAAGCTGCTTTAGTTCATTAGTTAGAATCATTTAGGTTGTAAAAGACCTTCAAGACCATCGAGTCAACTATCACAGATTGAGCATGATTTGATCACTGAGCCCATACCAATCTTCTCAGCGAGTGTCAGATTTCTTAATAGCATCTTTGTCTGTCTATTTTTGTATGATAGTGAGGTGGGGGGGGGGATTTTGCTATGTTTTTTTGTTGTGTGTTTAGCAGCACCGGTCTCTGTACAGAAGCACGTTCTCTACTGCAAGGAGTTGACAATCTGAGGGGGGTGTTGAGTTGTGGTGCTCATATTGCTGGTAAGATGCAAGTACATCAAAATGGTTTGCAACCTGACTCAGAGGCAGAGTTGTCAGCAGCACTGGTGCTGATAGCACTTTGCTGGTATCGCCAGGCAAAAACAAACGGGCAAAATCTCTTGTAGACCCCAGTCTAAGTAGCGATGCAAAGAAATCTGGTGTTGCTTGGCTAGTAAGGACAATAGGAAGACAGGCTGGGAAAGAAAATGCCTTTCAGAAAAGCTTCTCTGTCTTGCTATTAGAAGCCAGTATCTGCTCTTCTCAACTGTAATTATAAGCTGGAGTAAAAACAGGGGAATTGATAGTGCAGGGAAACAGTCATTCCGCAACCAGCTGTGGGCAGCAGTGTGCAAATGGGGATGGCTTCTGGGAAAAGCTGGGAGGAGGGAGAGGAAAATGGTTGAGGGGGAAGCTTTCCAGGGAGAAAGTAAAAATACTGTGCTGGTTATAGTTTATAAATAGGTTATCTCACAGCATTTGTCCTCTTTTAAAGGAAGACTAAACTTTCCAGTGACTTACGAAATAGAGAGCATTCATGGTATCTGGCTTTGTATGGTCACTTACCAGTCTGTAAGGAGAGAGCATTTTTTTTCCTGTTAAATTTAATTGTTGACTTACTAGTCTCATGTGATAGGTGGTTTAAGTGGAAGAGACCAGTACTTTGAGAAAACCAAGGCAAACAAGTCATTCCCGGGATAGTATTAGAAGAGAAATCTTTTAAAAGTGCCTATAGTAAAACATGTTCATCTCCTCTGAAGATTCTGCATTTATGCCTCTTGAGTGCTCTTGAAAAGCTTCTTCCATGTGCACCACATTCAAGATGCGCACAGTTTTGACATCTAAATGCGAACATGTGAGTGTTAGGACAGTAGAGAGAACTTCAGGTATATAATACAAAGTAAGAAATGGTAGCACATTTTAATGAACAAGTACTATTCCTTCAGCTTCCCCTACACTAGACCTACTCTGGTATCAGAATTTCATATCTGCAATATTATTTCTGCTGTTTACCTTTGAGGTTTCATAAGTGTCTGAAATGTAGCCTTCTTAGATTGAATGTCTTTGTTCAATGAAAAAGCAGCACTGGTTTACTTAGAGTGTGCGTGTCCATTTAGAGCCCGTGTTTTTTGCCTGTGTCATTTGCAATAGACATTCAGTGCTTTTAGGAAGGAAAAGAAATAAAATCACAAATTATAAATACGTAAAACAGCAGTCCTTAGGCACATTAAGCCTGGTATTACAAAGTAAATGAATTTACATGAGTAGGATATAAATGCCCAAGGTGTAAATTATGACTGTTGATTCAACTAAAGACTCACTCAAAGTTTATTTAATTGTATTATCGTCATCTTTATCCATGAGAGAGGCTGTCGACTTCAGCTCCCTGGCTGTGCAAGTGGTTACACAGTCTCAGCCCCTTACAGGCTGGTACAAATTGCAGAATTTTGACCAAACATTGCTTAGAGCAGCCACGGGGTCTCATCACTGCAAGGATACATATTGTGACTTTACTTGACCTAGGTCATTAAATGAGCTGGAAGGAAGAAATGTAATGCCATAGACCAAATACCTCTCTCCTTCAGATCACTTGCTCTGCTCTGGTTCTCTGTTACGGAGGAGGACGACATACTGACCCTATTGTGCCTTCCATGTGCACTTCTAACTCCCAAGCAAAATGAAAAACAACCACTTTAGTAGGAAAGAGGTCCACATGCATCTGATTTTCATTCAGCTGAACCTAACTGAGAATGAAAATCTCATTTCGGAGTGCTACTGAGCTTTAGGATTTAAAAAATTCAGATAGATGTTTTATTTCTTCAGTATCATCTCCATTAACATTACTGCTTGAATGAAAGGGAAAACATCCTTAAATGACTACCCTGTACTTAAATATCAGTTGCAGATTTCAACTTTTCATCAGACCTGCTGGGGTAATGACAATCCTTTTCATTTGTTGTTGCAGGTTCCTACCAGCCAAAAGAAGGAAGGTGTTTATGATGTGCCAAAAAGTCAACCTGTAAGTGTAAGTATCTTCACTATTTATATGCAGCCAAGAAGGTATGTTTCTTAGCTTCTGTGACTTTCATTATTGTATGCAATGTTTGGTGCATTCCATGTGATACGTATTTTATCAGTGATTTGCTGTTGTTGGGTTGGTTCAGGGTAACCAGGGTTGTAATATCATCTATATCCATCTCATTCATTACGTAGATCTCCTCCTTTCTGTCTTTTCTGATTGATTCTTCTGGAAGTCAGTTTATAAATGTGACATCTGGTTAGGAGTTGACAGTGAGCCTTCTGCATGTTAATACATGAAACTTTGCAGTCTCTATCAGAAGTGTTATTCTACTACCCGAAACTACACAAGGCTTATCGCCCTCTGTTTTTGCTTCAGTCACATAGCACACGCTGACTGAGCATGGCTGTGTTTTCTCCCCTGTGCACTCTATCAGAGCTGTGCTTTGTATATTGTGCTCCTTACAGCTTGGTTTAGCAGGACAGCAGTGGAAGGAAGCAGTGGAAGGAAGGTCTGAACAGAGTGGAGGTCAAGAGAAGTAGCATTAGGAACAGCTACGCCAGAATGTTTTGTATGACCTCTGCGGTTGCTTTCTGCAGCTATCATGTCTGTACTTCTCAGAAGGCTTCCTTGTGAAAACAACATGCAAGTAGGCAAAGATTTCAAAAGCAGCTTCAAATCATATGTTACAAAACATTGCAAATTTGCATTAGAATTACTCTTCTGTCATTTGAAAAAATGTATATAAAAATTCTGCCTAACGTACACCATGGAAAAACAATTATTTTTCTAATAAAACCAACTTCTATTGGTAGCTTAGTGTTACGACAGCTGTACAGCTGTAGGGTAGAGATACGTGTAATTGCAATTGGTTTAAACAGCCATGGGAAACTCTGAAAGGAACTACTACTCCAAGACTGTGTGTGAAAACACCTCACTCAACAAATTTCTAAGTGGCAGAATCTTTGTTGTAAGTAGTGCATTGCTTGGCTGGGCATTACAGGCTGTAATCAGCACAGAGAGATTTCCTTCCAGTATTGCTGTGTTATTTCTGTAGTGTGTGTAACAGGTTGAGTATCAATGAAGGCTGAAGACTGAATTCTTTCTGTTCCATGCCATGCATGGACAGTTGATTTTGTTCAAAAGGAAGGGTAAAATACGCTGTTCTATCCAAATGGCACCATTCCCTTTCTGTGTATGAGCATCTAGAAGTGGTGAAACATTGATCTCCAGAATGTGTAAGGAATGGTAACAAGTGGCTGAGAGGAGAGGTGCAATAACAGATGCCTTAGCAGCAAGGCATACATCTGCTGAAGGGCGGGTTATGTTGTTTAACACAAATTAGGGCTACAAATGAAACAATACCTTGAGGAACTGTCTAACTGCGTTGGTTACACATAAAGTTAGTATTTCTGAGGATTTGTGTGAGAATGGAAAAAATATTGAGGCAAAGGTCAGGAATTTCAGTTTGCTGTAAGCATCAGAAAAATGCCTGTGTTCAAGGGAGAGAAAGAAAGGCTCTTCTCACATAAGGATATGGTAAATTGCACAGCTTGGGCTGAGCACAGAGACTGAGATGCCAAATAAAAAAGATAAATGCTGGGGAGGGGTTGGATGGGGTCTGAATTGTGACACTTCTGTGGTTTGCACAAACAAACAAAACTTGCCATAAATATTTCATGATAATCCACTAGGAGGAGGGAGCCATCATCTTGTTGGCTGGCAAAATGTAGTAAGATAACTCACGTTGCATAGCTAATTAAGGTATTCGTGGACCAGGAATAGCTGTAGGTTTTTCACTCATTTCTCATGTAGCTCAGTGTTACAATTTTTCCTCTGCACATTTCCAGTGACTTTTTTATTATTCCTTCAGTGATGTTTCAAATTTACTCTGGGTATAGTCTGTAATTTAGGTCGTTGCAGTATGACTGTGTGTACAGTACACTTGCAATCATGTCTGCAGACACTTTGGTATTAGACTGTCCTGGTAAAGAGCATGGCTGTGAGATGTAAGGCATATGGGACCTACTCTGTAATCATCAAATACACTTAATCTGTCATCTCCACGAAGCTTGTTGCAGACTTAATTTTTTTTTTTTTTCTTGGTTATATTTAAAGTGATTAGACCTTTTTCTCAAAACAAGCTGTCTACTTTAATTTATAAAGGAAGAAAAGAAAAAAAGGAAGAGGGAGAAATGTGTAGCAGAGATTTTGTTTCACCTTTTTATATTAACATGTATTAAAAAAAAAGCAATCGCTCTTAAAATTAGCAATTTAATATTCCACTGCCCATCTGATTTATGGCTCACCCTTCCACGTGTGAGACTCTTTGTCATTGAGACACTTGCCATAATTTTTTTTTCTCAATTTATAGCTGTCCTTATTATATAAACCTCTAAAATTCAATCTGAGGGCAAATAATCTAGCTCATCTGCCTGGTTTAAACTTAAAAGGACACTTTCCTTATCAGGAGATCTTGCTTTCATTAATTTCATAATGGATGAAAGGAGAGAAACTTTTTGCAGCTCCTAATAGGTTTCAGGCACCATGAATTCTTTCCTGTGACAATAAATACAACACTTAATAAAAATGCAGCAAGTTTTGCTTGAGTTCAGACTGAATAGCCCACGTTCCCTAGACAGAGATCGATTTTCCATCTTGGGATTGTTTTCCTCTGGTGTGTTCTCAGACAAATTATCCCTAGCCTCAGCACATAAAAGTGAGGGATACTGAGCTAGTCATCTTGGGGCCCTCCACCCTTGTCTCTCAGTAGCCAGAGGAGAGAAATAGGTACCTCCGGGGGGATTTCCTCCTGTCTGTGTCATTCTCTTGTGGCTGTGGAGGGACTTTAAAGGACGTGAAGGAATGACTTGACTTTTAGATAGTTAGACTTAGGAGGGATGAGTCCTACTATACTGTAAAAATGAAGAGCCAGAATCCTTTTCTCAAAAGGTTCCTTTGCAACTGGGAGGTGTAATTCACGCTGATTCTCAACAAGATGTAGCTTCCTATGAAACCAGGACCAATTTTGGCAAATGCTGCTTTCTCTGTGTGGGGGGATCCCCCTGTGGCTGAGGGTATGAAGCATCTTTGTGGTGGCATTGTCAAACAGAAGTATGTAACACTGCATACAGGTCAAGAGGCACTGACACGATGCTGGGTGGTTGCGGGAGGCCGCACGTCAGAAGGTGTCCAAGGGCTTTGTAGCGTGACTCCTCATAGTCACAGTGGGATCTGATACCAAGCAGTGTAAATATGGTGAAAATGAGCCATAAAGGAATGGGGATCTCAGAATTTGAACGTACCGCTGAACTCAGTTAGGAGTGACAGCTGGTTGGCCAGTCACCTCAGACACTGGGATGAAAAGATTGCGTACTCGATACAATTTTTATATTTCCCCACTTCTTTGTTGCTCTCCTTCCTAGCAAATGCTACTCTTCTGGAGATTTTCTCTGTAAGGAATGCAGTTCAGCTCCAAACATGCTCTTTTCATGCTTTCCAGTTTCCTTTCAGTATTTACATCTCCCTTCCTCTGTATCATCAACTCACTCTTCTTGTATTGATTCCCATTTCCCTTTGTTCCTTCCTTAGACAAATTCTCACATTCTCCATTCACTGAGAGTAGACATGAAACAGACAAAGAAAGCAAGCTTTACCCCAAAGAGCTTGTGTTAAGTGGTACATGTTCCACTTAGAAATTGTAGCTCTGTATGGGAAATTAACTGTTCTAAAAAAGCGAAATGTTTAATGAGCTCTTTTTGTCATAACTTACCATCGTCTCCCCATTATACATACACATCGAGTTCTACCTGTCAGGGTGTTTTTAGTAATAAGAGTCAGACTGTAAATACCCTTCACTGAGACTGTCAGTCACATCACAATAAAACCTTATCTTCTCATCAAAATGTCTAAACTATCTGCTTACAATTTTATGAAGGCTTTCAAACAACTCATCCTACTGCTATATAAAGATTCAAAGCATTATAGCTGATGCCTCTCGGTACAGGCAGTCATTTGGCTAGTGCCATCTAAGTGGAAAATACTCACAAACCAGCATGGAATGGGCAGGGAGTAATTGGCTTTGGGTTAAGGCACGGGAGGACCATCAGCCCTCCACAGGAGGATATATGCCAGGTGCCTGGTCCCATATAAAGCTGGGCTGGACCTGAGCCCACCCAGGTCTAGGAACCACAAGGGCTGCCTGACCCTTCTTCCCCACTTCAGCTGTGTTTGGAAGAGCTCTGTTTTAATTCTGGCTTTAATTGTACAGTGCCATTTGCAGGTCTGATTGTTCAGGTCTCATGTCAGAGGAGGAGTGCCTGCAGTCATCTGGAAGGCATGGGCAGCCCCGTCTGCAGCAGCTCACGCAGAAAGTTTGTCCCTGGATTAATTACATCCCAAAATGTCTGGCAATAAAGCAGTTCAAGCAGCTCTCCAGATTACTCTGACCATCCTCCAAAAACTTAATTCTTTCTGTGACAGTTGGTATGGAGAAAAGCTTAATAACTGTGTCTTTTCCATACGTTTGCATCAGTGACTTTACAGAAACAGCTTGCAGCTTGGTGACATTCTTCAGCCATTAACTTGAGCCTCTGCTGTCAGTGCTAGGCTTTCAGGATCCACTTTTCTTACAGGAGAAGAAAGAGATTGCACAGACCAGTCTCTGGCCATCTGTGTCTACAAAGCCTTCAATTTCTACTTCCCTTTGCTGAGAGACCCCTGTGTTCAAATACCCTGCCTCAGTTACATTCAATCCAATCCCTTGTATGAGGCATCACATTGCAGTGTGGGGCTTGCACTTTTAACAGGTACAGCTAGTTGTGGCAAAGTTTGAAAATACATTAGTTTGTTATGATAATGTTTTTTGGTTTTTTTTTGGCAGGAGTTTATTTGATGATTTGGAGGGCATTTGCTGGTTTTGTAGATAGAAGTGGATATACATACATACCCGTGGAGTAGTCATTGCATTAACTGCTCTGATTTTATGCAGAACTGGGAACATCTCAGTGTGCTCCTCCTGCAAGTTTTCCTTTTGTTTTAACACCAATAACTCGAGGTGGAAACCTGGCCGAGGCTGCCCCTGAAGCTGAGCCAGCTACAGCAAGCTGTTGGCCAATTCTTTTCCTGCTCAGACAGCTTTCTTCATGCTGAAATGAAATTTGATGCAGGCTGGCCATTGCCACTGTATCAGCTGAAATGTTTTAATATTCCCCTTCATTTCCAGTTCCATGTAGAATGGGAAAATATGTTTCATTTTAATATCTTTGCATTGCATCTGCTGCATACAATAAATTGCATGTGTTTGTGAAGGTACCGAAATCTCAAGCCAGGCTCGAGTTTCTGGAGGACAGATGACAGGGACTGCTAGTCTCTAGTAGAAGTAAGGTACAACAGCTTGCAGTTCGTGTCAGTGCTGTAAACAGCTCGGTGTTTTTTTCAGTGACACAGTGGTATTGCTGGACTCAAAGCATTTCTTTTCAATATGCTGAGCCCACTGCATGTGTTTTGGAGACGATGTGGAGGAGATGTCCTTGTGGCTGGCACCTTGCACCAGCACCCTTAGTGCTCTGGGACTTAAATTGTCCTGGGTGCTGGGGTGGCTGCAAGCAGCATGGTCAGGCTCCAGGCAGGAGTCATCCTTCTGGACTCTTGATTTATTAGAGCCTGTTAGAGCAAACAAGGAACTGAAACATTTTCCATACTATTTTCGTAAGAGTAAATACCCAAGGTATGCAGGGAATTCAGAATTAAGTTCCCTTCAAATGAGAAGAGAAAATAAGCGAGTATGCATGTGTTTTGATCATATGAAGAGATCCTTAATTTGAAGGAGGCTATCAAGTAGCAGTGAAACAGTTCTTCAGTGTATTGTCCTTAATGAGGAAGGAACTGCACACTTCTTTGTCAAGATATCATGTTGCTCCATTAATCCAGCAGTACTTTTATGGGAAAACGATGCGTCTGCTGGATATTTTCAGTGTGCCTTAACCTGCTAGCTGTGGTTTGACTGATTATTGGTTTATTCACGGTTCTGCTGTGCTCCTTCATTATAGTTCTAATCGTTTTTTTAAGAATGAATTATAGTTAATTAGCAAGCTGCTTGCAGCTCATGGAGCTCATGGTAATATCAGGATTCCTTATGTATAAGGTTGTGCAAATAACTAAAGCTTTGCAGAACTAAAATAATGGTTTGAGCCATCGGAAAAAATATTTGATGTGGACAAAATATTTACATCTTGAACTAAAATTAAAAAACCTTCAGGTTTGATATTAACCCTCTGACTTGTCATTAAATTTTCCATTCCCCCCAACTTTTCCAAGGAACTGGGAATGCAGAGAAGCAGCGTGGCTGGATGATCCCTCGACGAGCCCTCTTTTGTGTACAGGGCCAAGTCCTAGGGCTCTTACCCTCCTGACTGCAGGAAAACAAGTGTAAATCCCTCTGCTGTCTTAAAAGACTTGAATAGCTAATAGCCAACTCAAAGGTTAATTACTAATTGCCGGTTAATTACTATATTTAGTATCCTACATACTCTTTTTAGCTTGCTGAGATCTGTATCAGAGTGCAAGTTAATTACTGTGTCTATATTTCATGTTTTTTGAGCACCATCTCTGCGTAACTCTCTGAGATTTCAGAACTGCGTTTTGTGAGACCCTGCTCTTGTCATCTCACTTTCAAAAGTACAGCAATATTAAGCAGGTTTTCCCCTGCTGTAAGTTGGTGTTGATCCATTGCCTTTGGTAAAACCAGGCCGAGTACCAGAAGCTGGCTATTCTGGCTCTTATATAGATAGGACTGAACCAAGTAAGGTGCTTCTCAGTCTTAGGAGACCCATGTGCCTGTCTTAGATTTCTCTTTTAAAATCCAAACTTTCACAATGCTTAGGAAACATTTTTCAGAGTAGTTGGCAATCAGAGGGAATACCGCAGTGGAGGTGGATCATTTTCGGTTCAGGTTTATGAAAGCTGCAGTTTATTTACCTCTTATCAGTGCTTTTTCCCAGCTCTTGGATTATATGTTTTTCTTTACCAAACAGTGAAAAGCGTCACAAGGAATTTCATTACTGGCTGGAGTGGTTTAAAAAGCTTGCTGCTGCTTTAAGAAGCCAGATTTACATATTTCATGTTTAAGAGATTTACATTATGTCTCACATGCCTGTATAGAAAGACAGAGCTTTCATTACATGTTTAACATCACCAAGATACAAGGATTATTCTGTTTCCTCTGCCTTGGTCTATGCTGTCAGTCGTAAACCGCTCATGTTCCTGGCTGACTAAGCTGTAGGGGTGTTCTCATGTTCAAGGAGATACATTTGTGAATAATTGAGGAAGCTTTTACATCACTCTCTGGCAAAACCCACAGACAACAGTTCTACAGAAAGATCAAGGCCTGGAGCATCTTCTCAGGCTTCTGGTTGTTCAGTGTTGTGCCCTGAAGGAGGAGGGAGCGGATTGTTAACTCGAATCATGAAAGTTAACCTCTTTGTGTCGAAAAGCCCAACCAGAGGAAGGCTCAGAGGCCAAATTCTGCCCTCAGTAGATGCCTTGCAGTCTCACCAGGGTTGCTGGTGAAGGAGGTTCAATGTTCTGGCAGACACAGATATTTCACCCTCAGGATGTGTCCCCTCACAGATATTTCACC